>JAQPPZ010006455.1:0-600000 GCA_028583015.1 Wollemia nobilis
AATATCTCTACTTGCACCCTTATTTGCTATTTCTATGGGGTTGTCACTGAGCAGTATTTCTACTTGTACCCCCTATCCGTTGTTTCGACTGGAAAATGTAATAAGTTGAAATGCAGTGACCCCAGAGGAGTACTTACTTGAGCATTTTCTTGTCGTTTTTTGGACTGCTCCTGTTGGTGGCTCATTTTCAATATCCCGTAATATTTCTCACCATATTTTGAAGCATCTTCTCGTAATGTTAGTACGTTTGGGGACGAATGGTGCACTTCTTCAATGAAGGAGGCTATTTGGTGATGAACTTCTATGTCTATCTCAACATATTCATCTCGCTCTTAATAAAACCTGGTATAATTGAGCCAAAACTTACTTTCATCATGGGATACACTGTCGTTTTATCAGGCAAATAACTTTTTTAGTTCACGACTTCTTGGGTTTCTAAGTTTTGTAATTTTTCTTGCTTGCATCTCAATGATGCTTTTCTCTCAGATCCATTTGGTCTATGTTTTGACAACACTTCTTGCTGCCCCTCACCCGCGTAGTGATGTCTTCCACTTTCTATTTCTACTTCTTGTAATGATACAAACAAATCGCTGGTAGCTTGGTCGTTCAACCAAATTTTCTTCTTCTCGCCGGCAATAGCTTATATTTCTGTTCAGAGGCTCGTGAAACCTGCCTATAAGGGTATCTATCATATCTATAGCCTGTTGAACTGTAGCCTCCTCCAAACCAATTTGCTCGCCGCCGCCCATCTCGCTTCTTCAGTGAATTCTCGGAAAGTTATCGCATGTTGGTTGTATTTCGTGACATCCGGGCTACTTGGTCTATCTTCCTCCATGACCTCGCCTGCAGCTTTTCAAATGAATTCAGAAAATCTCCCAGTTCCAAATGCAAATTCCTTCTTTTTGCTCGCTTTCATCGATACCGTGGGTCATGGGGTCAGTTTTGATGCCTCTATTTCCCTTGTTTCACTTTCCGCTCTCGATAAGTTAGTTGTAGCTTAGCAAACCAAACTTTCTTTTATTTTTTCTGTCATTAGTTCCAAATCCTCTTCTCTTTTGTCTCTTAGCCTATGAAGTTGATGGTTCAAAGAGCAGCTCCAGCAATGTTCTCTTGTAGCACCTTTCACAGCCTTCTTCTCATGATCCTCACAACATTTTCTGGCAGCACTTCCGCAATACTTTCTACGGTGAAATGTTTCTCTTCCTCGCAGCAACATCAACAAAGATTTGGCTCTTCTTCTTCTCACTATCCCCAAAAATGACATCATTTAGGTTAGAGTAAAACCCTCAAAACTCCTAGGTTTCCTCTAAAATGATGTTGGCAAATTAATTTGATAAGGCCATGATGGCGAAGGTTTCCTTTACCCTCCCTGGGATATCTTTTGCCGTGTCCTTAGTTCTTGACACAAATACAGGAGAAGATTTACCCTAAATTTTGGTTTTTGTCTACCATGTCTAAGATGGTTTAAATTTCAGATGATGCCCCACAACAACACATACCGCCTTCATAGGTCAAAAATTAATCACCCGTGGTTACTTCATCCCGGTGGTTCCCCGTGAGTTGGCCCTTTTAACCCTTTGCATGTGTTGTTATGGGTTAAGTATTGCTGTTCTCTATCATTTTCTTCTACAAACCGATTAACTACATTTGCCAATGTGTTCTTGCTGCATCTAGTAATTGAAATTCCCTCTAATGGCACCCCCGTAATCCGACTTAAAATTTTAGGGCTTAGCTCAATAGACATGTCGCTGACATGTGCCTCGGTTGTTTCCAATGTATGGGCAAACATGCCAACGAAATCTTTAGAAGACCCATTGAATTTATCCAAAAAATGTCATAAATCCTCCATCTTCAAAAATTTGCACAACTGCCAGATTTTCTCAGAGGTAATTGGTGTCTGTAGGCTCTGTTCTGATTTTTCGCCCCATTTTTCTCCTCGTTTAAGAATCGTACACTACAGCTGTTGTTCTACTGTAGGATTTTTTCTGTTTTTTATTGCAAATTTGTAGAGTTTTAAGTTAGAACCCTCGTTGCCCTGTTTATCATCTTCTTCTTCTTCGAAATGAGCTATATTCTATGCACTGTACCTCACAACACGTCTTCGGAAAGAAGGATGGCACACATATCTACTTCTGGCACCGTACACTGTCTTAATAATTGCATGGATGTCCTTGCCTTCAGATCCACCTCATTAGTTTTGTAGATTCTCACGTGCATGTTAATTGACATTAAAAACTGGTGGCATATGGTTGCAGATTCTCCGTATTTCCAATGAGTGCAAAAACAGACCATGTGCTGATTGACACGTGTCCCTTCTTCGCATGCAATTAAGAAAAAATCTTGATTTTGTCGGACCTTTTTTTTTTTTTTTAATGCCACGTGGAAATGCTCTTTTCGAAAAATGCAATTAAAATTTCATTCCGAAGATTATGACTTCATTCTGAAGACGAGTCTTCATTCCAAATACAAATCCTCATTCCGAAGATTATGACCTCATTTCGAAGACAAATCCTCTTTGCAAAATTTTCATTCCGAAGATCAATCCTCATTCCAAAGATTAATCCTCATTCCGAAGATCAAGCTGTATTGTGAAAGTAAATCATCATTCCGAAGACAGACCCTCATTCCGAAGATAGATCTTCATTCCGAAGATGATGCAAGCAAATCGTCATTCCAAGACCAAGTTTCATTCTCAAGACAAATTGTCATTCAAGACAAAGTTTCTTTCTCCAAGATAAAGTGCAACATTCATTCTGTTGTCATTCCAAAGACAATTTCATTCCGAAGATAATACAAAAGTGTATTGTTTTTGGCATTCTTGTTCCGAATATTAGGCGGAAATCAATGTTGTCATTCTTAAAACATGTTTTTAAGTATGCCAACTCTTATGAATACCTTTTATGCTAATGGTTAATTGTCACATACTATATACCAATCATTTTACAATGAAGAAATGTAAGAAATATATACCTGATAAAAACAGTTAATGCTAGTTTTGAAGAATGACTGTTTTTGTTGATATTCTCATGAGATTTTCTCGCAACATTTCAAAACAAGTGCACTAGGTGAATTTGTACAATGATGGTTCAAAAATTTCTCAAGGTTCTGCATGCCGTGAAAACCGGTTTTCCATGCACACCAACTCGGTGAGTGCCTTAAGAAAAGGTTTTCACTCGCCGAGTTATTCATTTTTCTCTCTTTTTTTTTTCTTGATTTTCCTTTCTTCTTTTTTTTTTACCTCTCCTTTTCTCTCTTTTTTCTTTTTTTTTTTTTTTTTGATCCTGACTATGCCCATGAAGGAATTTCATGATTTCCCCTGAAACCATGCCCATGAAGGAATTCATACTCAGAATTTATTCATCTTTTTTGTTTTCTATTTTTCTGAATTTTTTTTTTGGTATTTTCTATTTTTTTCTTGAAATCCACTGATCATGTTGATTGTTTTGAAGTGGAAGAATGATTCTCTTCCACCTGTTGTGTATCCAAACTGTCAAGTTGCTGCAAGAATTCTTTCTTTAGTCGAGGTGTATGGTATACCCCGAGGCGATGTCCATTCACTACCAACTTTCTTCGTGACCCATCAATGGGGGATAAACGAGCCGCTCCATTGTTGAATACCTCTTCAATCCAAATAAGGTCCCAACCATCTAGTTTTCGCTTTTCTATGGAAGTCTTCATATTGAGAATCAAACAAGAAAGCTCAATCTCCTTGTTGAAGTTTCCTCTGCTAAATGTGACTGTCATGCCATGTTAGGATCTCATCCTAACCCTTAATGTAATAACTTCCCTAATGTAATAATTCTTAGTGAACGTGGGTAGTACCCATGATTAATATTTTGTAATGTTCTAAGTTTTAGCTTAGGTAGTGCCTATGACAAATGGCACCCTTTTTATGTAACACATGGTAGATAGGTGGCATTATGCATGTAATTTGGTGGCATTGTGCATGTAATTCAAAGTGGCACTATGCATGTAATTCGGGTGGCATTATGCATGTAATCCAGGTGGCATTTTGCATGTAAGCCAACCTTGGAAGGAAACTCCTTAAATACCCGAAAAGGCACCAATGTAACTATCTTTTGCAAAATTAATGAAGTATTGAAGGAGGTTGCCCCTCGAAGAGGCCTGCGATTTAGTCCTATTGTGAGATTGTTCTTTATGCAAATTTTTGTTATATTAATGTGATGTTTATGTGAGTTATTTCCAAGCAATTGTGTGAGAGTGTGTTATTTGAGTTTATTTTATAGCAGGATCTTAACAAGTGGTATTAGAGCACTTTCCAGGGCCAAGTTCCTGCAACTGCAACGATTCTTGCCATCCAATCCGCCTGTTAGGTATAAATTATGTGTGTTTTTTCCATTCTGTTTTTCCTTATTAAAAAAAAATCCAAAAAAATATAGTGTTTTTTTTTTTCAGACCAAAAAAAAATATATATATATTATTAGTTGAGTAGGTAGAAACCATGTACCGGGGGTTTTAAAATATCGCGAAGGATCTGTCATTATTGGCTAAGCTAGATAGCCCATAAAGCGTCTAGTGAAGTGAGGGTCGATCGGGTTCTAATACCTGTGCCTCGGGACGTAACTCGCGCATTTGACTTGAGCTCCCACGTATCTTCGGGTATATCGGGAGACCATCTAGGATTAAACAAACTTTTAGCCATTAGAAAGCTCTTCGGCCTTGTATTACTCATAGTCTACGAGACACAACATCCTGGACGATTACCCTCCCGTATTGTCAGAGAGGCAGGTAGTGTGCTCAAGGCTATGTGTGGAATCCTCCTTGAGTAGTGGCCTGAAATATTGGTCCGAGCACTATTGTTCATCATTGTCGGTATATTAGAGGGCCTATGGGTGGTACATACTCCTATACTTAGCATTCCCTGGTTTTGTTAAAACTTCAACCTGTAAAAAATGCCAAAAAAAAAATAAATAAATAAAAATAACAATAAAAATCCAAACCTCCCTGTTCGTAAACCTGAATTTCAAAAGTGAGCATATGAGAAAGGAGTCCTCTACTAAAAAAATAATAGAAGGGACATGCATTCGGGATAATCCATGAGGGTGACACTTAAGGTGCGAGCCTAGAGAATAACAAAGAAATTTACGATGGCAGGTCACGATCGGGTCATCGAGTCGAGAGAGGTCGACACGTTCGAGGCAAAATTCACAGTCTTCAGGGTTAGAACAGAACTCATATCAATCACCTACAAAATATAGAGAATCTTGAGTGTGAAACACGGCCAGTTATAGATAGTGCTCTAGTACCCAACTTTTGCTCAGTAGCTCAGAATTAAAAATTGTAAACACCGTTAGACTCAGCAAAATAGGAGATAAAAAAAAAAAAAGAGCCTGGGGTGCCAAAAAGTAGTGTTGAGATATATAGCTCATTGTGACCACCTCCTTCAGCTGATCATTTTGATATATAGCACCCAAGCACTTTTTTGGGCACTTACTAAAAATAGTAAGTCCAAAAAAATTCAATTCTATTTTTAGTAACTAGTCACAAAGGTCTAAAAAATGGCCCAGGGTACCCGTGGACACCAGAAAGAACTAGAACACTTGGAATCCCTCACAAAAGCCATTAAGAACTTGAACTCGGATTTTCACTCCATAAGGGAACAAGTCCAAGGTCTTCGCCTAGAGCATGAGGCCACTAGCAATCGCCTAGAAGAAGCACTGACAGAAGTGGACAACAAACTGAGAAGAGAACCACCCAAATTAGAATACCAAGCTGAGAGTTCTACAAGGAATCGTGACCATGATCCATCCTTTAGAATGCCCAAATTGGACTTTCCCAAATTTAGTGGGAAGGATGTTGATGGGTGGCTATGTCGGGTTGACCAATTCTTTCGACTTCATAATGTACCCATATTTCATCGAGTCCAGATGGCTTCATTTCTTGGAATCTGAGGCTCTACACTGGTTCCAATGGTTGCGTCTTGCCTACCCAAATCTCTCTTGGGAGGATTTTGAATCCCAACTACTCACTTGATTTGGTCCTAGTGAGTTTGAGGACTTTACAGGAGCCTTGACCAAACTGCAACAAATAGGGTCAGTCCGAGAGTACCAAGCCCAATTTGAAAAATTGGCCAATAGGACAAGAGGATTGAGTGAAGGGTTCTTCCAGAGTTGTTATATCAGTGGGTTGAAGATGGAACTCCAAGCGGAGGTAAAAATGTTGAAACCACGAACTATGATGGAAGCTATCAGTTTGGCCCGTTTGGCCGAATCTAAACTCTCTGCCCAAAGACACCCATCAAAGTTTCCTCAAAATAGACCTTCATTTCCTCCTAGAGGCCAACACCTAGATGATAATAAACCGGCTGCACCCAAGCACCTCACCACCGAAGAGATGGATGCACGTCGTGCCTAAGGATTATGCTACAATTGTGATGAAAAGTTTTTCAAAGGGCATAAGTGTGCACACAAAAAATTGTTATTGATAGATGTTGAAGAACCTGATACCGCTAACGAGAGTGATGAGGATGAGGACCCTCCAGAACCACCTCCTCCACAAGTAGAAGTGAAATAGGAACCTAAGACAACAATTACAATCCATGCCCTTGCAGACATTACTACTCCTCAAACCATGAAGGTTATAGGATTTTTCAAGGGCCAACGTCTTTCCATCCTGCTGGATTCAGGAAGCATGCACAACTTCATTGACCCTAGAGTTGCTCAAAGGGAAAATTGCTATATCCACACTTGTAATTACTTTGAGGTCATGGTAGCCAATGGGGGAACCTTACCTTGTAAAGGAAAGTTTCGCAATGTTAAAATCAAGATAGGGGACTATGAAATCAAGCAGGACATGTTTGCCCTCCAATTGGGTGGATGTGATATTATTTTGGGATCCCAATGGTTGAGTACGTTGGGCACTATCAGTTGGAACTTTGCTAAACTCTGGATGCAGTTATTCTAGAACAGACAAACACACATCATCAAGGGTTCCCTGGTAAGAACACCTCAAATTATTAGTTCAAACGGCATGGAGAAATTGCTAAAAAATCATCACGTGGGGTCATTGCACAACTATTCTCCATCCAACCATCCACATCTCCAATGGGTGAAATCCCACAAGACATGCAACAGATTCTCCACAAACAAGAGGCCATATTTTCAGAGCCAACCACACTACCACCGCATCGCTCTCACGACCATGCCATTCCATTATTGCCGGATAGTACACCTCCCAATGCCAGACCACCTTATGAGCGACTCAAGCGCACCTTATTTTGGAAAGGTAGGAAATAGGACATTCGCTCTTTGGTGGTAGACTGCGACACAGGTCAAAGGATGAAAGGAGAAACAGTGCGCTCTCTGGGCACTCTTCCACCATTGCCGATACCGGATCAGGTGTGGACTGACATCTCTATGGACTTCATAGAAGGGCTACCTAAATCTAGAGGCAAGTCTGTTATTTTTGTGGTAGTGGACCACCTTTCAAAGTATGCTCACTTTTGTGCCCTAACCCATCCTTACACAGCATTCACTATTGCCCAAATTTTTCTTGACTCCATATTTCGCCTTCATGGCATGCCAACCTCCATTGTATCTGATCGTGATCCCACATTTACTAGCAATTTGTGGCAAGAGTTGTTTAAGTTGCAGGGACTCACCTCAAAATGAGTTTAGCCTACCATCTGCAAATGGAGGGTCAAACAGAGGTTGTTAATAAATGCTTGGAAACTTATCCTTGCTGCTTTGCCTTCGATCATCCTACTCATTGGGCAAAATGGCTTCTTTGGCCGAATGGTGGTACAACACTTCCTATCATACCGCCACCAAACTCACACCATTTGAGGCAGTTTACGGGCGCCCTCCACTCACGCCTTCCTCCTACCTTTCGGGTAGCTCCAAGGTATAGGTTCCATAAACACTCCCCAAATTGGATGAAGAAGGCTCCATCTTACTTGCACCAAAGCAGCTGCTGGATCATCGAACTCACACTCTGCACAACCGTACCATTACAGAGGTCCTGGTTTAGTGGCGTGGACTTCAACCTGAGGATGCTACATGGGATTCTCTCCATCAACTCCAGCAACAGTTCCTCATTTTCAGCTTTGAGGACAAAGCTTCTTCAAGGAGAAGGGCATGTTAGGATCTCATCCTAACCCTTAATGTAATAACTTCCCTAATATAATAATTCTTAGTGAACGTGGGTAGTACCCATGATTAATATTTTGTAATGTTCTAAGTTTTAGCTTAGGTAGTGCCTATGACAAATGGCACCCTTTTTATGTAACACATGGTAGATAGGTGGCATTATGCATGTAATTCGGGTGGCATTGTGCATGTAATTCGGGTGGCATTGTGCATGTAATTCAAAGTGGCACTATGCATGTAATTCGGGTGGCATTATGCATGTAATCTAGGTGGCATTTTGCATGTAAGCCAACCTTGGAAGGAAACTCCTTAAATACCCGAAAAGGCACCAATGTAACTATATTTTGCAAAATTAATGAAGTATTGAAGGAGGTTGCCCCTCAAAGAGGCCTGCGATTCGGTCCTATTGTGAGATTGTTCTTTATGCAAATTTTTGTTATATTAATGTGATGTTTATGTGAGTTATTTCCAAGCAATTGTGTGAGAGTGTGTTATTTGAGTTTATTTTATAGCAGGATCTTAACATGCCACAGCTTCCTCTGCTCCTGAATTACCTCAGTTTGGTGCAGAGCATCCAATCTAAGTTCATCCAATGCATTCAGCTACAGAATCCTGTCTGTTTGTGCTTGCGACAAGTCAATTCCAATTTCCAGTGTTGTGCGCAATGTTAGTAGCTCAAATTCAATAGGTAAGAGAGGCTTTTTATCAAAGACTAGTTCATAAGGTGTGAATCCAGTAGTGGACTTCCAAGTAGTATTGTAGGCCCAAATCGCTTCGGGGAATTTGTCTAGCCAATTTTTCCTATGAAAAGCTACTATTTTTGTCAAGATGCGTTCTAGTTCCCTCGTTTGTTACTTCAACCTCGGCCATTTGCTTGTGGGTGATAGGGTGATGATTTCCTATGTTTGATTTCATACAATTCCGTAAATACTTTTATGACTTTGGATGCAAATTGGGGTCCTTGGTCCGTGGTGATAGACCGTGGAGCTCCAAATCTCCGAAAAATGTTAGTATACAAGAAATTAGCGACCTTCTCTTCACGAGCATGTTTGAAAGCACGCACCTCTACCCACTTTGTCAGGTAATCAGTGCATACTAGAATATGCACCTTTCCTTGAGAATGTGGATCAATAGGTCCTACAAAATCAAGCCCCCACTTCTCAAATGGTTCTAAAAACCATTTGAGGCTACGATGGCATCTCATTTGTATGAGTGGGTTTCCCCATTCTTTGGCATGCATCACAATGCCCGATGTACTTTTTCACATCCTTGTGAAGAGATGGCCAATAATATCCTATCCTCAAGATTTTTCTAATCGTGTTTTTTATAGAATAGTGTCCACTCGAGGGTTCATCATGACAAGCTCTAAGGATATCATACACTTCATCCTTTCGGATGCACCTACGTAACACATGGTCGGATTGCACTTAAAAAGCATACCCTTAATCCATTCAAAAGAAGAACTCTGTTTGATCAATTATTTTTTTTATTTTGAAGTGAAATGTGGAGGAACTTTCCCTGTGACCAAATAATTGGCTATATCTCGCAAACCAAGGTGATTGAACCGATATAGCAAATAGTTTTTCATCGGGAAAAGTGTCATCAACTAATTCCCCTTCATCTGTGTTCTGCAACCTGGACAAGAAATCTGCAACAACATTAGCTTTTCCTGGTTTGTTGATTATGGTGATATCAAATTCTTGTAGCAACAGCAACCAACGAATAATTATTGCACTTACCATAGGTTTATTCATCAAATACTTAATGGTTGTATGATCTGTGTGAATAAATATTTGATAACCTGTGATATAATGCCTGAATTTTTTGATGGCATAAATCACTGCTAGGAATTCTTTCTCAGTTGTTGTATTATTTTTCTCTGCTCCTGTCAATTTTTTGCTAATGTTGTATATGGTATAATGTTCACCATTATCAAATTGTCCTAATGCTGCTCCAATTGCTGTATTGGAGGCATCAATCTGAATGTGAAATGGTAATGTCCAATTAGGTCCTCTAAGCACAGGGGGAGTTATCAATTTCTCTTTTAGAGCTTCAAATGCTTCCCGACACTTTGCGATCCAGGAGAATTCAAATCTTTAGTCAATAAGGCAAACAGAGGATTGGCTATTGTACTAAAGTTGGGAATAAACCCTACGGTAAAAACCAATGTGTCCTAGGAAACTTCTAACATTAGTCCGAGTTTTAGGAGGAAGGAGGTTCTTGATAATTTCAACTTTATTTGGATCAACTTGGATCCCTTCGGGAGAGATGTGATGACCAAGAACTATCCCTTCCTTCATCATCATGAAGCATTTATCCGGATTTAAGGATAAGTGGTATGTTTCACAGCGAGTTAAGACTTTGTCAAGATTTTCCAATGTAAAATCAAAAGTTTGTCCACATACTGTGAAATCATCCATGTAAATTTCAACACTTTTGATGGTCATATCAGCAAAAAATGCTAGGAATGCTCGCTGAAAAGTTGCTGGGGCATTACACAAACCAAAAGGTAAAACCCTATAGGCAAATGTTCCCCATGGACATGTAAAAGTTGTCTTTTCTTGATCTTCGAGGGCAATCTGAATTTGATTATATCCACTTGAATCCATTAAGAAAACAAAAGTATCTTTTTCCAGGCAAGAGTATCTAACACTTGATCTATGAAAGGTAATGGAAAATGGTCTTTGTATGTCACCTTATTCAATTCTCTCTAGTCTACACATACTCTCATTTTTCCATTTTTCTTAGGAACTATTACCAATGGAGAAACCCATTGACTATCGGAAATTGGGTAAATGAATCCTACTTCCGGGAGTTTTTCAATTTCTTCTTTCACAATATCTCTTAAGGCAGGATTCAATCTTCTTTGAAATTGTCCGATCGGCTTGACTTCTTCGAGATAGATCTTATGGGTACATATATCGGATGAACTCCTGATATATCTTTGTAGTTCCAAGCAAAAGCATGAACATGCTTCAGCAAAACAACTATCAATTTTTCTTCCTCTTCCCTAGTAAGCTGGCTATAGATATTCAGAAATTTGCCTGGCTGGACTTCTATTTGTTTTGTATTTAGAAAGACTAAATTCACTCCTTCATACTTGGTGTTTAAGGGATTAAGAGGACATTGCTGAGATGGGAGAAACGAAGCAGTTTCTGTTTCATTGTTATTTTAGGGAAGCATTTCTTATATGGAACAGTGAGAAGGAAAAATCAGATGATGGTGCCATCCATGTGATAGTGAAACAGAGTTTCCTTGTGATAGCACGGATGATTCATCTTCATATTTTTGATTCTCCTCATTACTTATCAACTATTGGATATTTGTTGCTTCCCCTTCTAAACCTTGTTCATGCAGAACATTCATCAGGATTGTTTTATTTTCTAAGTTTTATGTGTCACTAAGGTCTTCTGTGTGTTCTCTTACTACTAAGGTAGCTAGTGTAGAAATGACCTCTTCTGGTTCCTCATCCGAGTCGGGAAAACCATAATCGATCTAAAAATTTGCTATATGGTTTTGCAAGAGGATATAAAGAAATTTGTTTCAACTCAATACCATTTGAAATGGTCATATTTCCGGATCTGCAGTCTATGAAGGCAACTACAGTTGCAAGCCAAGGTCTTCCCAAAATAATGGGATATCCATGTGCTGAATTTCTTGGCTATAAAACTAGAAAATCTGCAGGGAATTCCCAAGAAGAAACTTCTATAGGGACATCTTCAATGATTCCTTCAGGTTTTGCAACTGACCTATCAACCATTTCTAAAATTGTAAATGTGGAGCTGAGATGTTTGAGCTGTAATTGTTCCATTGTATCTTTAGTCATGACATTTATTGCAGCTCCTAGATCCACTAAAACATTTGATATTGTACTCGAACCTATGGTGACTGTGATAACTGGGCTTCCTAGATCACTATACTTTGGAGGTAGTAGTTTTTCAGATAAGAGATCAGCTATCTTCCCTTCAACCTACACAGTCTTGGGGAATGCTTTCTTCTTTCTTCCTGCTCTTATAGTCAGCTTTTTAAGTTCTTTGACCAATTCTGACTCAGAAATTTCTGGTATTGCATTAAGTCTTTCAGGATATGGAACTATCCTTGGTAATTGTTCGCTTGTGTCTCTTTTTCTATTATTGGATCCAATTTTTCTATTTCTTTTGTTGGTTGGATTCTCTCTGGTTCTGATGATTCTTGCTTTTCATTATCTTTGGTTTCCATTAAAACTAGTTCAGGTACAACTTTTCCTGAACGGAGTTGAATGTCACTACAATCAAGAACATTAATTTCAATATTTTCTTCAGCTTCAGCCACATAGATAGGAGGTGTCTGTCTTACACTGTTTGGATTAGTGACTCGGCTGAGATGGAAATTGAGGTTGCTTCACTTGCTGTGTTTGTTGTTATTTTTCTTAAAAATTATGATTAGGTGCAGCAACAAATGCTTGAGTTTGACCTTGATTCCTTTGTCGCCTTGGATAGGACTGGTATTGTTGATTCCACCGTGGTTGGTTTTGCACCCAATGTGGATTAGTCCGATTTTGATTCCAAGTCTGGATTATTTTGATTCCATGAGGGGTTGTTTTGATTCGATTCTAGGTCGGGTTACTCCAATTTTATCGTGGCCATTCTTGGGAATTTATCCATTGAGGATAATTCCAAGGACGTTGGGGTGGTTCCGATTGTCCCCAAGGCATAGTACCAGGATTACGCCCCCAATTTGTAGGAAAATGAGGGGGGATTTTGATATTGAGAGAAATTTCCCCCTTGTTTTGGTCCAATATAGTTGAGTTCCTCAGTCTAGTTTTCTAACACAATTTTGAGTTGTGGTAGCAGGTGGCATTGATCAGTTGAATGCCTTTTTGAACAGATACTACAAATGGCTGAGATGGTTATTTTATTCAAAGGACATTCTTGCAAAGCATGTTTACTTCTACATCTTGGGCAATAAATTGCCAAAGGTTCTGTGTTTTTAGCTTTTGCAGAGATTTCCCCTAAAGTAGTGTTTAGATGCACTAGGATATCAGTTTTGAAATTTGCAAGTTCCTCTATCAGGTCCTTTACATCAGTACCATTTGTGCGGCTTTTTCTTCTTCTCTACTTAGTGCGAGAGTAATTCCTGCAGAGATCCATAATTTCTTCATTACTGAGAGTGGTTACATCCCCTTTTCCCATTAAATCCAGGACTTCTCTGGATTCATCTTGCAATCCTCTCAAAAAGATGGTTTTACACAATTTTGGTTCTACTAGTCCACATCTCCTTTGAACAAAGGAGAACCTATCAAGGTAATCTTCCAAGGTCTCATCATCTTCCTGCTTGATTCTAAATAACTCATCTTTTCTATTCCTTACACGATAGTATTCCTGATATTTGTCTAAAAAGACAGTCTCCATTTGATCCCAGGTTCTTATGGAATTTGGCTCTAAGCTCATGAACCAGCGTAATGCTAAATCTTTAAGAGTTGAGGGAAAAACCTTAAGTTTTTTATTGTCATTTATATAATCATAGGTTTGACACACTACCTTGAATTCAAACAAAAACTGGTTAGGATCTTCAGATACAACACCTCGAAAGGTTGGAAGTACTGAAGGTGAAATGGTCTTTATGGGAGAGTTTTGTGTGAGAGTTTTGTGTTGGATTCAGATGAATAGGATATTCAAATGTTCTGGATGGTTGGAGTATATCCTGATCATCCCCTGCATTATGAACATAGCCATGCTGGCCATCTGCATTGCCTCCTTCTTCCATAGTTTCTTGTTTCCTAGGAGAAGTTAAAGCTTCCCAAATTGTTCTCTCAAGAGGTCCAAGCTTCTCTATTGATGAGTTTGATGAATTATCTTCCTTAAGATATTCGTTGATACAATTGGTGATTTTCCTTTCTCAAAATGTTCTACTGATGGTGAGATTGGTGATTTTTCTATCAGTCTTTAGGTAGTTCAAACATAGGTGATTCACCCCTTAGGCGTGAAGATCTCCTTAATGGGACAATCCAGGGATCCTTTGGGGTCTCCCTAGACTTACTCATTCATGTTTACTCCTAAATGACATAAATTAAGTCAATAGTTGTTATCTTACTCTGTTGTTATATTCAGATTTTAACCTGAATGTTCACAGTTTAGTCTAATTACAGCTATTGGACTATTTTTTTTCTTCTGAAAACACTATATCCCTGGCAATGGCACCAAAATGATGCATAGTCATTATACCATCATTAATTCTCAATGAATATGTCAATCCAGGGCAGTGTACAAGGCTATCTACGGGAGAAGAAGTGAAACAGCTATAACTTAGGTCAATCTAGGGCAACAAGTCTTATTGGTGGAACCGATTTGTGGGGGGTTTTGGAACATTCCTATCTCTAGATTGCATGAATTAAATATTAATCTAATTTTCAGAATTGGAAACTAATCACTAACTGCAGAAATGAAGTCCTAATTACAATTGCAGAATAAGACCTAATTATATTGCAGAATTAATAGTTGCAGAATTGAAAGTCTGATCCTAATTGCAGAAAGGAAATATAATTACTTTTGCAGTAATGAAAGTCTAGATCTAATGTGGAAATAAAAAACTATCAAAATTCGTAATGAGAAGGTTGTCAATCTTCCGTTCGGATTTTTGACAAAGAAACATAAAAATACGGGAAATTGCTGGAAAACAGTAAATTCTAAAAATAACAATCTAAAAATAAAGTGAAAACTTTTCTGAAAGTAAGATTGCAACTAAAATCTTTAAGCACAAGATTAAACTTAGCATAAATAAACTAATACTACAAATATTGTCAACTATTCACAAGCAATTTACATAACAAGTTCTATAACTCATTCTGCTGCAGCAAAATCAGAATAAAAACCTGCTCTGTTAGTCCTCCTCCTAGGTCTGGAAGTGGCCAGCCTCTTTGTCCATAAGAAGGTGTAAGTCTCTCTCTCTTTCTAAATATTAATCACACTCATTTACAAGTAATTTGAAATAAAACTGGTGCACTTTATTGATCAAAAGACATGATTACAAGAATTCTGCTAAAAAACTGTTACAGGATTGTAACAGTCAATTTCTAGTTATACTCTGTATTTTCTACTAGCTTCCTTTCTCTATTTTCTATCTTCTGCTACTACTACCTAGGCTCAATATTAATGGGAGCAATATTTATAGCTATCCTATGATCTGATTACAAATAAATAATATCTCAAAAGATCTAATCCTACAATGCTACAACAAATTCTGGTTTTATCCTAGAAGAGGACTAAAACTTGATCTTTCCCTTAATGATGGATTTGGTCGGCAATGACGACAAAGACAGATGGAGGATATTTCTCTTTACTTTTTCCTACCTTTATTTCCCTTTTCTCAACTTCAAAAATTGGTCAAAAAGGTCAAAAACACATTCTGTTCTTCATTCCGAAGATAAGTGGCTTCATCCGAAGATAGTGCAGTTTTCATTCCGAAGATCGCTCATTCCAAAGATACTGCATTCTCATTCCAAAGATCTCTCATTCTGAAGATACTGCATGCTTCATTCTGAAGATCCACTCATTCTGAAGACGCTACATTCTTCATTCCGAAGATTCGCTCATTCCAAAGATGTTGTGTTTTCTTCATTTCGAAGATATCTGTTCATTCCGAAGATACTTCAGAATGAAAAAATGTATGATTTTCCATTGATTTCTTCTGCATCTCTCAGGTGGGTTATCTCCTAAGATCAAATTCTAATGGTCTTCATCCATTTACTCATGTGAATTCCATGCCTTGCTATTTATGGACAGCTGGCTGGAATCTACATGGGAAAGACCAGTTTTTGCTGCACAGCAACAGTTTGCTTGTACTGTTGCCAGATTTAGGTGAAGTAATTCTTGAAAAAAATCAAAATATGATTAGTGAAATGTTGCTATTATTCTAATCATATCCCATTGTAGCAAATCATAGCAAAAATAACACAAAACTATGCAAAAAGATGTAAAATCAGCATATAATATTTCAAATACATTGATCATGCAAAATGGTTAATATACAAAGATATTAAATCAACTTAACTAACATATCGGATAAAACATAAGAGTTTATAGACATTTTTAGTGTACAAAACATGTTATGATTGAGGCATTTCCGGGCCTCATCATATGCTACATTCACTACGACCCTAGTACTGTTACTATTACCATGTCTCTGATATTTGTTCACATATGGAAACCTCATCTGTTGTAACCTTTCTTGGTCTCTCATTTCCATTAAATTCATTCTATTACTCAAAGTTTTCAGAGTATTTTATATATCAAGAATAGCAAAAAACTCCTGAGATGGTTAAGAAGGAATGGGAGGAAAATGATCTATAGAGGATGTTGGATTTGGTTGAGGTATTGCATTCATTTGTGGATATGGAGATGATAATGAAAGGGAATCCATGTAAGAAGGGTTTGTAGTTTGACTTTGGCCACTAGTGGTTTCTATGTTATAAGGCAGAAAATTTTTGTGGGGGAGTCTTTCCACATTAATTAGGATATTATCAGCATAAATTTTTGCATTATAAACTTGGGTGAAGGTCTCTACTCAAGATTATTGTGTTTGTGTAGACACCAAAACAGCACCAATCCGATTATGTGACAACAAGCACTGATCACACTAACACACACATCCCCCAGGGCAACCCCCAGAGGTTAAAAAGTGTTTCTAACCACTCACACAGCAATTTTGCAAGTCATAAATCAACTTGGCACCTTTTAGACACTTTATTGCTTATTCGCTCCACCCGTGGACGAGTGTCGATTAGCACTCGTCTCACCTAGGGACGAGTGCTGATTAATACTCGTCCTACCCAAGGATGATTATCAGTGCTCACTTTGGGGTGGGACGAATGTCAGGTTTGACCGACAAAAAGTTAGATCTCAGCATATAACAACTCAGAACTGCCACTTAGCTTTTCCTGCATGACATAAGAGTGCGAGTGAGTTCTTTTGACAACTCATATCTGCCAATTGACTTTCTCTTCACTGCATGGGAATGAGAGTAAGATTTTTAAGACAACTCATATTTGCCACTTAGCTATCCCTTCATTGCATAGGAGTGCAAGTGATTTTTTCTAAAACACACAAAGACATGCACAGAGGCAGTTAAGAAGCCCTTGATCAAGAAGAAGTCTTCTCTTCACACAAAGAGCATCCATGCAAAGAAACACTTTTGCATGTTAATTCAAAGAGACCCCTTGGGTCTATATAATGGTGAGTTTCTTCACCCAAAAGATAGATCGAGCAGGAGCATTTTGAGCGACGAAGTGCTACTAATTCACTTACTTGCGATTTGTGTTTTCAACATCCATAATCTCTTAATCGAAAGAGAGGTTATTGGGTGACTTTTGAAGGCACGAATCAAGAACCCAAACCCCATTCTTTTGACCACAATATCCTACCAATTTGTCGACAACACATCACATCAGGTTTCGGACCCATCCCAAGCGGATTGGTGTCGAAGCAAAGTTTCACTCCGTGGGTGGTTTGCCTTCGAGCACCCCCCCGATTTATTTCTTTTATAGTATTTAGCTAGTTTCATGTTTATGCTTTTGTCAAGTTTTCATTCCATTTATATTCATTTTAACCATCGTGAGATTCATATTTTATTTTTCATACACAGGTGCTACTGATTATTTGTTTGTTTCTTTGAATGCAGATTTACAGTATTAGAGGAGCAACGAGGAATCTACCTTTACCAATGCAAGCGGCGACAACGTTTTGGTTCGCCCATCTTATATGTGGGAACGTGGAAGAAGGAATTTTGAAACAAGTTGTAAAAGAGTAACATTTAATGCTCCTATCCCCTAAAAAGGAAGGAGACGCATTGTAACACAAATTTGCAAAGCATATCAATAAAAAGGCTGATTTTTATATTGCTTTAATATCTTGTGTTCATGTTCTTTCTTTTTATGAAATTTTCAATAACATAGGGTTTAAGCGTTATTTTAGTTTCATTTACATTGCAATTTTAGTTTATCCTTTTTGTTTTTGAAATCTCGTGTTTTCAATGGCGATCACGATGGGACCTCCCTCGTCCTCTGCTTTTTTTAGGTTAGCTTACTCGATCTAAAATTGCTTGTTTTTTTACGAGTACCTATTTTTCAACATCGAACTGTTATTCGTCTCTGCAAGTGATGATTACAGAATTGGTATTCGTTTCACCCCGGGACGAATAAACTATTCGTTTCACCCTGTGACAATTACGGTTCTTATATTCACCTCACCCAGGGACGAGTATAATTTTGTGCAATTTTCAGAGCAAATTAGAAACATCCGATTAGGCAAAGAAGAGGTAGGGGTTTTTTTACAGCTTCTACTAAATTTCTATTTTTTGTTTTCTAGTTTTTAGTTTGTATGGCTTAGGGAAAGATTTCTTTTCGTTTGCCTATTTCAATTTTGCAAAATTAAAACAAACCCCACACATCACATGGTATTTTAAACCAAGGCGTTGGTCGTAAAACCCCAACCCTTAAACAAGACCAAAGGTGGATTCCATTATCACTTTGGCTTGAGATATTGCATCCATTACCTCGATCACGACTGTTGCTAGACATAAATCCTGATGAAAGCTGACCGAGTGTAGCTTGGGGTGATTCCCAGCACGCGAGGATAATTCTTCTATGGTAGGTGTCATAAATAGAGCAATTCCCCTTTTGTACTGCCTATGTTCCACGTATCATCTGCTCTCACATACCTATAGTCTCCCTCACGTAAGGGTGGGTATATAGAGAGGTTGGTATATCGGTCCGGCAATGGTATATTGAAGGGGCGACCATTTTGGGAGTCATAAGAGCCTTCATAATTGCATTTAAATGTTTCACAAAAATTTTCAAAAACACAAAAAAAACAACAAAACACACTAAACCAGATTTAGGGCACACTATTAATCTTTAAAAGAGATAATCATTGCTTGTGTGTGTATGCTATTTTCTATTTAGACAAAAAAAAATCATAAAAAGAAAATCATAAAAATAATTTTTGCATCTTTAGGTTAGCATTACCATGGTGAATACTCGTATCCAAGCCCAGTCACGGGAAAAAGCTACAAAAAATGCACCAAGAGAGACAAATCGTCTTCGATATAGCCTTGAATACTTGGCCATCCCACCTCGATGGTGGGGTACACTAGTTAGTTCACACCATGTAGAACATGGCTCTAGAGGCCCCTCCTTGAGAGGCACTCCAACCCATACAATTATAGAACATGGTTCTAGAGGCCCCTCCTTGAGGGGCTCTCCAAGTCGAGCCTTCAATAGACAAGAATTTAGAATCCCCTCCCTAAGGGGAACTCATGAGCAACAAGAATCTTTTCAAGAAAATAACCTACATGTACCACCTGGTCTAAGCACTAGGCCTCCTATGGAAGTTCATTATGGGTGGCCTAGTGATGAAGCATTGTGTACTGTTATGGAACAACAAAGGGTCCAAAAGGAAGAACCATATGATTTTGTGGTTCCTAATTTACCCTCGATTAATGTCGGACACAGTAGACCATATCCAGAACATTAGGTTCTTTCGACAGGGCAAGACAATTCTGCCCACACTTTTTATGCATATCATAGAGAGAGTGATGAGGATCACTACATTCCTCAAGAACAGTATCCAGTGCAAAAATGATGCATGTCTGCACCTGCTTTATATCCAGATCGCTCATTGAGACCGAGTTTCAAGTTAATGCGGCCAACCTCGAGCAGAGGGAAGCAACATATAGGGGTCTCAGAGCACCATGATCGAAACAGATATGTAGGAGAGACATCTAGGCCTATTAAACAAGAGACAACAGAACAAAATGACTTGGCATTTACACAACTAGCCACCCGCCAAGCACAAATCATGCGACTTAGGCAAGAACAATAGGAATTAGAACATTTGTGTCGCCTTGATCAAGAGCGCATTTAGCGTCAGACAACTGAATTGTTTCACAACCATGCGCCTGAGAAGGCCCCAGTTCCTCGTGCACAACAATCTAAGATGTATGTGAGGCATAACCCCTTAGTGCGAGATAGGTCTCCATGACTTTAACAAGCACTACCTCCAAGACCTCTTAGACCTAAGTGGGAGGCCATTCCTCGCAACCATGATGGGCATCCTCCGCAGGCACCCGTCCATGTTTACAGGCCTAGGCCAAACACTCCTCAAGAAGATTATGAGGATTATTACCAAGAAGAAGAGCGGGCTGAAACGCCCTATCAAGGCAGAAGGGATGCTACCCATTTATCCATTCAAAGGCCTCAAGTTTCTCGCAACCCATAGGGGGAACCAACTAAGGAGGAGGAAATTATGTCCTCTGATGCATACAAAGTGTTGTTAGAATGCTTAGAGACTATGGAACTCAAGACTTCTAGGCCCCAAAAGCCTACCTTACACCAACTCCGTAGTCATCCAGTGCACCTGTTAGTTCCAGCACCTCCATACCCTGAACATTTCAAGCTGCCCTAGTTGGCACTCTTTAAAGGGGGTGAGGATGCTCAAGAGCATGTGACGTGATTTTTGAGCCAATGCTTTGGTATACAAGACAATGATGCATTATTATTGAGAACATTCATAACCACATTCATAGGATCTGCCTCGGATTGGTTTACCCATCTACCAAAGCATAGCATCTACAACTTGGATCAACTAGTGGACGCGTTCCTAGAATGTTTTGCTTTCAATACAAAGAAAAAGGTGTCACTCAGTGATCTAGCTAGCCTAAAACAATATGAGGAGGAGTCTATGGTAGCATATGGGAATAGGTGGAGGACGGTGCTTTTAAATTTGTCCTACCTCCCTCCTATGTCCAACCTAACTCAAATGTTCGCAAAGAGTTGTTTGTGATCGATCTCTGTGCTATTGTAGCTACAGCAATACGCCACTTTAGAAGAAGCTCTGGCGCAAGCTAGACGTATTGAAGAGATCAAGATACAAGATGGTGAAATTGCCAAGCCTAAGAAAAAAGAGTGGAACAAGAGCACCAAAATAGGGAATACGCAACGAAAACCCGTCGCGGTCAATCAAGTTGCTATTAATACCCCTACGCCTGCCCAAGCAACACAGCCTCCAAAGGCTAATTATCAGGTGGTTCCTCACAATAATTATGAGAAAGATAACAAAAAGTAGGATCAAAATTAGCAGTGTCGCCCTAAGCGACAATTTACACCATACACTGAGTCTAGGGATTCCTTATTTGACCGTTTGTCAGCAGCAAACTTGATTAATCTGCCAGATATTCCAACAATTGATCCTAATGCACCAAAGCCTAAGGGCTACAAAGAGGATCTTTTCTATAGATTCCATAGAAGGAAAGGGCATGACCTTAATGTCTATTGGACATTTAAAGGTTTAGTGCAAGATCTCATTGATAATCACACATTGGTAGTGGATAATCCCATCGCACCCAACAACTAACAAATGGGTGTTTTCAAAGATCCTTTACCCACACATGATGCACAAATAAAACCTCTGCATGTCAATGAAGTGCAACAGAGTTGCCCCATGGAGGGGTATGTTGGGATGATTAGCATTGTGACAAGAAACAAGAGACACCTAGGAGTTGCCCTCGCGATAGCCTACTAGGGAAGTTCCATCCACATCACAACATCAACCGAATCCTACACAGTTGCCCCCGCCTAGACCAGTGGCCATGATTCAAACTAGACTTACCCAAAGTCTATGAACCACATCAGCTAGGCTCTCCATTTATGAGCTTATTCAACAATTAGCACCCCATCGGGAAGCTCTTATGGAGATATTAAAGGCAATTGAATTGAAACCCCATGAAGCAAATTCGTTCAACAATTTTGTGGGGCATGTCAAACAGTGGACTGAACCAGTCATTAAATTTAGGGAATATGAGCTAAAAATAGTGACTGGAGATGTAGCGAATCCACCCCTGCATGTTATTGCATGGGTCAATGTGACTCCATACAAACGGGTGTTGATAGACACTGGTTCGTCCAGTAACCTTATTACAACCGCTGCACTGAAACATTTGAAACTTCCAGCCTCTCACATTGCACCTTCCACTTATACCCTTCAAGCATTTAATGATGTGATATGCTCGATAGTTGGCACAATTGTCATGCCCATACAAGTGGGACAAAAGACCATTCATATGTTGTGCCACATTTTAGAATGTGAGATGGCTTACAATATCTTGCTTGGGCGGCCTTGGATCCGGGATATGAAGTGTGTCCCTTCAATTGCTCATCAATGTTTGAAGTATACATTTGAAGGACAAGTGCACGTGGTCCCCACAGATTTGGAACCTTTTAAGTATTGCAACTCAGTGCAAATCATGCCGTAGTCGACCCTTCCTTCAACGCATGTGGATTTCCAGTTAAATCCATCTAAACGAGGTCTAACTAAGCAAGAATCTTCATCACCAAATCAATCAAATTCTCAGGTGGAATCATCTTCTTCATCCAGTCCTCCCACAATGATGCCACCTACGGTGGCCACACCAACGGACAAAGGAAAGAAGCCCCTAGAAGCGGAACCACCTTTAGTCTCCAACATCTGTATGGACGATATGCCTAATAGAATGGAAGTTGAGACGCCTAGTTCACCCCACATGGAGTGGACTCAAGGAGAACTCCCATTTGCTTCCCCTCAATCGCCAAAAATTATTGTTGAGATTTCTAACACAGGCATGGGGGAGTATATAGTGCGCAATGTTGTTGAAATGCCCACACTTCAGTCTATGCAAGACATGGGAAGACCTCGCCTCCCCATAGGCTCCGTGGTTCCTTTAGGCTACCCACCTAATCAGACAAACTTTATTTTTGGGGGCCTAGATCATGGCGTTGAACCTTCCCAACAAGAAGAGGAAGATGAAGATCCCTTTGTGGAAGATGTCAACTATCTGGCTAACCCCCGACTTTGCATTACGATATCTTAGCCAATGCAATTGGCATGGATACGGGTTAGGCCGGTATGAACAAGGAATGCGTGTTTTGTGTCAACCAAGATACCAAATGCCTAATGACAAGTCGGGAGTAGGGTTTAATCACCCTTTGCCCCTCGACATCTTGGTCGAAGACATGCAAAGCCTAGGGATAGGCAACAAGGATGGGTTGGCATGAGATCCATATGCCAATCCAAATGCAACTTATACACTGGGAGATTATTTCCCATTACAAACAAATAACCTTGTTGAACTCAACAACCCTTTCCTTATGACTGAACATGGAGAAACTTCATGGACTCACCCACAAGGGGAAGATGGACAAGACCACGAAGGGTCTTCTGAAGATGAGTCAGAGTATGATCATTCACATGAATATCCAATGAATGACGATCAAGATAGCGTCCTAATGATGTTCCCATTGAATGATCCCAGTGAGCATAGGCTACATCAACAACAACAAAATCCTTTGGACATAGATGACATGTTTGAACACTTACACATAGGTCCAAGACCTAGGAGGCATTTCAACCTGGCACAGTTATAGCAATTACTACACCCGCAACTCCAGGCATACATCGAGCATCTTTCACCTAGAGACCCTATCAAACCATAAGTACCTAGGGAAAACCTTGTTTATAGGTCCACGCATAGGGCTGATCCCTTTGTGCCAGTGCCTACAGAGCCAGATCCAAAGCACCAAGAACATCTAGAATGTCAGAGTTGTCACATTTGCGGTAATGGAGATTACAATCATTTCATCAACATGGTCTCCATTTATTTGACTGCCCCCATCCATGATCCAACCAATCCAACATGATTATTGCATCTAGATAGAGGCTATTGATTGGGATCGCGCTAACACACCACCATCTCCATTAGAGTATTGGCCTTGCGGTGGGATGTTTTATTTCACTCTAGGACAGACTCAGGATGTCTTCCATGCTGAAGAGGAACTTGACATTCCTAATGATGATCTTAATTTAGCAAACGATATCCATCTGATCCCAATTCCACACCAGTTGGAAGATGGATTCCATATGTCGATTGAAGCAACGACTGATGTAGACATCGGCACAGATCCAATGAATCCATGGATTCTCAACCTGGGGGTAAGTCTTTCCCATAAAGAGTGAGCCGATTATGTTACCCTTCTTAAAGAAAATAAGGAGGTTTTTGCATGGTCATACAAGGATATGCCGAGACTAGACCCATAGCTAGTCACGCACAATTTAACGCTTGATCCAACAATCAAGCCAGTAAAGCAAAAACTATGCAAGATGCATCCAACAGTGGCCTTAATGGTAAAATATGAGTTACAAAAGTTGTTGGATGCCCAGTTTGTTATCTATGTGGATTATCTGCCATGGTTGTCTAACATGGTTCATGTCAAGAAGCCCGATGGGAGGATTCGCATATGCACTGATTTTCGAGATCTTAACAAAGTGAGTCCTAAAGATTATTTTCCTTTGTCGAGCATCGATGCATTGGTAGACGCTACAGCGGGCCACAAAATGCTTTCCCTTATGGATGGTTTTTTAGGATACAATTAGATTTGTATCAATCCTGAGGACCAACTAAAAACGGCATTCACAACGCCTTGGGGAACATTTTGCTATAAGGTTATGCCTTTTGGCCTTAAAAATGTCGGAGCTACCTACCAACGTGCCATGACATACATCTTTCATGATTACATGCACAAAACTTTGGAAGATTACATGGATGATTTGTTGGCCAAATCTATTTTGCACCCAGATCACATCGGTGACTTGAGCAAGGTCCTTGATCACCTCATTGAGCATAAATTCGGACTAAACCCTACGAAGTGCGTCTTTGGCATCACCTCCGAAAAGCTCTTGGGTTTCATAGTCTCTAAATGAGGAATTGAGGTTGATCCAAACAAAGTCAAGGCAATCCTTGAAATGCGTCCCCCAACCACCATCAAGCAGCTCAGAGTCGCAGGGAAAGGTTGCATCGATCAAGCGCTTCATAGCACAGTTATCCGACAAATGCTGACCCATGAATAAATTATTGCATAAGGGGGTCACATTTCATTGGGATGACGAGTGCCAGTTAGCCTTTGACGACATTAAATAGTACTTGGCTTCGCCGCCAGTATTGGCACCACCTAGACTAGGAGTGTCATTCTATTTATACATCTCAGCCACTGAGGTGGCACTAGGTGCCATGCTGTCCCAAAAAAATGAACTTCATAAAGAATAGGCTACATACTATCTTAGCCGCACCCTGGTCAATTATGAACTTAACTATGCATATGTTGAAAAACTCTGCTTGGCAGTGGTGTTTGCTACCAAAAAGCTATGCCACTACATGCTCAGTAATAATACGTATGTTGTGTCTAAGGAGAATCCATTGCGATACATGATGAGTCGTACTTATCATAGTAGCCACACGGCAAAATGGATCATGTTGTTGACGAAGTTTGACATAGATTTCATTGGATAGAAATCTATAAAAGGTCAAGTCATCGTTGATCAACTAGCTGAGGCTCCTCTTGAAGACGATCAGCCTTTGAATTTTGAACTACCTGATGATGGGGTCTTCCATGTTTCAAAGTCGCCAGATTCTGATGAACCTAAGTCACAGGCTGACATAACCCTATTCTTCGATGGTTCTAAATGTGAGCAAGGGGGTGGTGCGGGAATTGTATTCTTCACTTCGCAAGGTGCTCCAATGCCCTTGTCATTTAAATTAGACTTCCCATGCACCAAAAACAATGCCGAATATGAAGCCTTGCTCATAGGTCTTCAGACAGCAATCACCATGAACATTAAACAATTGAACATCTTTGGTGATTCGCTGTTATTTTTCAACCAAGTAAAGGGGATATTCCAATGTAAATGTCAAGTTTTGCGGGCCTATAAAGCCCTTGTGGACAAATTCCTAGCACAACTTGAATGGTATGACATCGAGGCACTCCCTCGATCATCAAATCATTTTGCAGATACTATGGCCTCCTTAGGGTCACTCATCCCGCAAGACTCTTCTGGTGAAATGACAACCATTCAGGTTACAACATTATTACAATCTACGATGGAGCGTGCAAGCTCTGATCCGATGCCAGGAATCCACATGATCCAGATTGAACCATCTTCGGATAAGTTCTCTCAAATTCAAGATTGTTTGATTCAAGCCAACTGGGGGTCCTTGTTCTCCCCGATCCCTCTTACTAGCAACACCACGTTGTTTTTACAAGTTCTTTCCTGTTCAGATTTTGTTCACGATAGATTTTGAGAGGGATTGGCCGTTCATACTATCAATGTTTTTGATCAGCAAGATTGGTACACACCCATTCGAGATTACCTCAAGCTAGGTAATCTCCCACTTGGATTGACACAAGCCACGAAAATATCATTCAAACAAAAAGTGGCAAAGCATGTCTTGTTAGGAGACATTTTGTATCATCGAAATTATGAAGGAATCCTCCTTCGTTGTTTGGACCAGCAAGAGTCCGCTTGGGTGATCACCCAAGCTCACGATGGTACATGTGGTGGCCACTTCAGCGATATGGCCATCGCAAAGCGCATTCTTCGCATGGGTTATTATTGGCCATCTTTAGAGCGATATTATTGCACATATGTGAAGAAGTGCATGAAGTGTCAACACCATGCTAATTTGACACACGTACCTTCTCAGGCCTTGTAGCTGATCCAATCGGCTTGGCCTTTTTCATAGTGGGGCTTTGATCTAATTGGAAAGATCTCCCCTGTGTCGTCTGGTCGTCACACATTTATTTTAACGGCCACAGAGTACTTTACCAAATGGGTGGAAGCAATTCCGCTGACCACTACGACTGGAGCCCGCATTACGGAGTTTATTTTGCATAACATCATATGTCATTTTGGTATTCCATCCAAAATAGTCTTGGATAATGGGACACCATTCAAGAATAAAGATGTGCGTGCTTTGACCACAAAGTACAAAATTCAGCATAGCTTTTTGACACCCTATTATCCATAGGCAAATGGGCAAGCCGAGGCGTCAAACAAAATGCTAGTCGCCATTCTCAAAAAGATAGTTGCAGATAATCATAAATACTGGCACATTCAGATCCTGCTTGCCCTATGGGCTTATCACACCAGCATTCGAATGCCCACTGGGGTAACTCCATTTTTGTTGGTGTATGGCTTCGAGGAAGTCATGCCTTTTGAGTTGGAAATTCCTTCCCTGCGCATTTCAATGCAAGAGTTCATCGATGATGACACTGAACGGTAGGCCTGGTTAGATCAACTAATGTTGCTCGACGAACGACACGTTAATGCTCTCGAGCATTTACATATCTATCAAGAGTGACTCAAGAAAGCATACAACATGAAAGTCCATCTTAGGGAATTTTAGGTTGGTGACTTGGTCTTAAAAGAGAACCAGCAGAATTCTAATTTGCCGTTCCATCTATGGGACAAGTTCATGGAAAACTGGTTAGGTCCCTATATCATTGACAGTAAAATAGGACCTGGAACATACCGGCTTGCCTCTCTTGAAGGAATCAAGGAAACAGAACCCTTGAACATCATTCATTTGAGGCCATTCCACATCTAGAGAGCCATAGTTCAACAAAAAGCTCCAAGGATTGCCACAATCGCTTGGTCAACCCTAAATGCCCCAAAAGTATCTATAAACCCTTTGGTCCAACAAAAAGCTCCAAGGATTACCACAATCGCTTGGTCAACCCTAAATGCACCAAAGGTATCTATAAACCCTTTGGTCAAGAGAAAAGCTCCAAGGCTTACCACAATCGCTTGGTCAACCCAAAAGCTCCAAGGATTACCACAATCGCTTGGTCAACCCAAAAGCTCCAAGCGTTACCATAATTGCTTGGTCAACATAAATATTCAAAAATCAACAAAAACAACATAAAAATCAAAATCACAAAAACAATTGCATTTCAATTCCATGCATTCTCATAAAAAAACAAAATCACAAAAACAATTGCATTTCAATTCCATGCATTCTCATAAAAAAACAAAATCACAAAAACAATTGCATTTCAATTCCATGCATTCTCATAAAAAAAAACAAAATCACAAAAACATTTGCATTTCAATTCCATGCATTCTCATAAAAATCAAAATACAAAAATATAGGTCGCATTAAGCATTGCATCCATACATTGCATACTTCGCTAGGTCATACAAGTCAAACGCACCATAGACAGTCATTCCTTGGAAATTCCATCCTTTTCACAACAGATCCATTTTCATAAACGCATACATCTAGCATATCACCCTTTTATTTTAGCATCGTCAGTTGTCGCCTAATGTATATAGGGTTTTTGTCATTCAGATGTCTTTAAATTTCTAGCCAAAACTATACACAGTTAAGCAAATTTTACATGGGAAAGTTTTACTTGGATCACGCATTGTTACGTAGCATCCCAACACAAATTAACACACATAAAATAATTCCTAATTTGTGTGAACAAAAGATGAAACCTGCATCGTAATCTCGGTTACCATAAGCGAAACGGCTATCTTGCTTATCCCCCTGTGCAAATGACCTTAGGAATGCTGAGAGTTGGCAAAAGGACAAGCATCCTCCCTACCCAATTCCCCAAAAATCCCAAGTTCTCATAAGTTGCAAAACATCACCAATTTGCAAAACATCAAAACACTAAAATTTGACATCCTACAGTGCACACATCAAAAAGCACAAACAATAGTGATTCTCATCACTCCATATTCAAATCCCTTGCTCAAAAAAAAAAAAAAAACATATAATATCACAAAAATAAACAATGATTTTATCACTACAAAGGAGCAAGTATCCCAATACAATTGAAGAAAAGAAGGGAGTCGAACTTGAATCCCTAGAACTCTCAGCATTTTGATAGGTCATGAGGCAAGCTTCAGTACCGGTTTGGTTGATAACCTATTGGTCACTGGTGGTAAACCTCCCGCATGACAATATATCTGTCACATTAACTTGTGTGCAGATCAATGTTTGCATATGGATGAGCTAGCTTATGGTATCCTAGATAACATCACAGATTAATCTAACTAAATACAATAAAGGAGTTAGTGGAGCTAATTAGGTGATCCTCAGTACAGGTTCGATTGAATTCCCATCCGCACTCGGCGGTATCCTCGATGAATAACACATAAACGAACTCAATTGCACACACTGGGATGTGAAATAACTTGGTTAAATTCAAGTTGGGTTAGACCTTGTTCAGAAGTCTAGCGAGATAAATGTATAGTCTTGGCTAGTTAGTTAAAATACCTGCATCTCAGAAAAGCTTAACTACATTTTCAAACAATCGGTACATCTCATTTCATGCATCACCATAAAAAAAAATTGACAAAATACAAAAACAAATTTCTCACATGCACAAGCATTCCACAAAGTCATCCCATTACTATAGCAGGTCAATCCAATCTTGTGCAGTCTATGGTGCATCGACAAATCATCAACAATTCATTTTATTCATTCCATATGCATACATCATACAAATTAGAATCACCACATTCATAATCGCATATGCATACATAAATGTAAAAACATGTACATAAAAATAAATCATGAAAACTGTATAAACACCAAAAAGAGTCATCTGTATATATATATATATCATAAACAAAAATTGCTCGCAGGCTACAGTGCACTGGTCCTCAGACCTCGCTCCCATCATCCAAAATCTCAAAAACCCCCAGCCTAGGGCGTCAACCACCATGATCACGCAGGATCGGTGCGATGAAAGCTACACCCTGTAGTATCCGTCCTCTGAGATCTCTCAGGGCGACTACTCGCCCCTGCATCTCACCCACTTGCACCTCCCTCATCTCTTCACCAACAACGAGATGATGCTGACTGCTCTGTCCCGTTGTCTCTCGTCCTATGCGACGAACCACTCATCAGAGGCTTTGGTATTCGCCCACCAAGGCGGATAATCTCACCCTCCATCTCCCACTAATGCTGACTCCACTCTGCCTCTCACCTACGATAATATGCGATGGCATCATCGCGCTGTGCTAGCTGCACCGTAGGAGATCCCTCTCCCACGCAGCATCCGTATCATCACCCTACCAGTGAGATGCAACCCCTGCGCTCTCTCGCTCTACCAACTGTGTCTGCAGGTGATCCCTCGCCTACGTCATCTCACCAAGCTCTCCATCTCACCTTCGTAATAACTCTGTCAATCGTGCTACCTCAACGCGCAACCCCGCCTCTATATCCCCTTGCCCGATCGACTGCATCGGCCTCTTTGGAGCATTAACCTGCTTTGGAGCATCTTGCATCTCTAGCTGCACCTCCTCATCCCCAAACTCCTCTCCTGCATCTGCCACCTCCACCATATCCACATCAGCAGGAGCTCCCCAACCCTCTCCTGGTGCCTTCGCACCCTCTCCGCCTCCCGCTGCCTCATCTCCTCCTAATGGTCCCTCACCTTGCCACTGTCGTAGCGTCCACCACTCCTGATACTCGACAGTCACTCTGACGTCATCTACATCTAGAATGTCTAGTACTATATCTGACTCCTCCCCTAGTGGCTCGAGGATCGGCACAGCTAGGGTCCTCTCATCACTCCGATGTCGATATACTATGGGTTCCCCATGCAACCCCTAGCATACCCCAAACTGTCATGTCACCCGAAGGTAGTGGAAGTACTCCTGCTCTGTCCCATGCTGCCTAATCACCCATCTCCCCCTCTAAACCCATCGAAGCCAATCATCCGCCTTTGGACATGCAGGACAATCCCGATATGGCCTCCATACCACATCTCTAAGAGTCAGTCGGGCCAATGCATATCTGTAATGGTCTACGTCTCTTGCAAACCGCCGACTCTGCCCCCGCTCCTCTGATCGATACCATAAAGCACCATACCCAATGTCCCTGTCCACCATGTCATCTTGGGTAGTCCAGGGCAGCCCTCGTGGCCACTCTACGACTATATGCTACCAGGTCCAGCACCGCAACAAGAAATCGCACCCAATCCCTTTCGCCTCCGGCAACGGACCTCCATACAACTCATCATACAACTGAGCCAAAAGCGTCTAGCCCCATCTCATAATCATCGACTCTATCACCGGACACTCCACTAGCTGCCACACCACCTCCAATAGGTTCCATGGGAACCTCGCTCCTAACGAGTCTGGCAGGAGCATGTTGGAAATGAGGCTCATGAGTAGTGCATGCCTCACTCCCAACATTCCCCTCGCATACTAATACCGTACCAAAATCCCCCCAATATGACAATCCAGCTTCGCCCTCTCCAACGAGGTCATCCCATCCTCATCCTCCCCATATCCAAAATATCGAGTCATTATAGCCGTCCTCTGGCCTCATGGCATCGTTCGGATGGGGACCCCGTCTATCGAAATCCGGAGAATCCGATACACGTCCTCTAAGGTGACGGTCATCTCCCCTGTCGGAAGATGGAAGGTGTTCGTCCAAACATCCCATAGGCCGATCAAAGCTATAATGTATGCCCGATCTGCAACAACTGCATCCAACCGAGCCACATGCTTGAGCCCTAGGGCATCAAGCCAATCCCAGTCCTTAGCTGTCAACGCCTCGCGGGCATTAGAAAAAATCGTCGGCACCCGATGTCGACTCTTCACCACCTGCACATCACAGAAAATAACAAACATCAAAAACATGCATCAAGTTACCATCACATATACAAAAATACATAACTGTACAGTAACATCTTTCATTCACATGTACATCCAAAAAAAAAAAAAATTCAGTTTTCATCTTACATTTCATCAAAAACAACAAAAATTTGACATGGTTTACCTACGGTTTTACCTAAGTTTACCATTTCAAACAAAAAAAAATTCATTCAATTTTCATCTTACATTTCATCAAAAACAACAAAAATTTGACATGGTTTACCTATGGTTTTACCTAAGTTTACCATTTCAAAAAAAAAAAAATTCATTCAGTTTTCATCTTACATTTCATCAAAAACAACAAAAATTTGACATGGTTTACCTACGGTTTTACCTAAGTTTACCATTTCAAACAAAAAAAATTCATCCATTTTTCATTTTCTAATTTCATCAAAAAACAACAAAAATTTGACATGGTTTACCTACGGTTTTACCTAAGTTTACCATTTCAAACAAAAAAAAAAATCATCCATTTTTCATTTTCTAATTTCATCAACAAACAACAAAAATTTGACATGGTTTACCTACGGTTTTACCTAAGTTTACCATTTCAAACAAAAAAAAAAAAAACTCATCCATTTTTCATTTTCTAATTTCATCAACAAACAACAAAAATTTGACATGGTTTACCTACGGTTTTACCTAAGTTTACCATTTCAAACAAAAAAAAAAAAAACTCATCCATTTTTCATTTTCTAATTTCATCAACAAACAACAAAAATTTGACATGGTTTACCTACGGTTTTACCTAAGTTTACCATTTCAAACAAAAAAAATTCATCCATTTTTCATTTTCTAATTTCATCAAAAAACAACAAAAATTTGACATGGTTTACCTACGGTTTTACCTAAGTTTACCATTTCAAACAAAAAAAAAATTCATCCATTTTTCATTTTCTAATTTCATCAAAAAAAACAACAAAAATTTGACATGGTTTACCTACGGTTTTACCTAAGTTTACCATTTCAAAAAAAAAAAAATTCATCCATTTTTCATTTTCTAATTTCATCAAAAAAAAAAAAAAAACGACAAAAATTTGACATGGTTTACCTAAGTTTACCATTTCAAACAAAAAAATTCATCCATTTTTCATTTTTTAATTTCATCAAAATAACACAAAAAATCGACATGGTTTACCTACGGTTTCGACCTAAGTTTACCATTTCAAACAAAAAACAAATTCATCCATTTTCCATTTTTAATTACATAAAAATAACACCAAAAATGGACATGGTTTACCTATGGTTTCGACCTAAGTTTTACCATTCACATCCAAAACAAAACATTTTTAACCATGGTTACCCTAAGGTGTTACTCTAAGTTTCATTTTGGGTTTATCCTATGGTTTCCATCTAAGTTTCCATCGGTTTGCATCCATGTTTCAGTTGGTTTCATTCATTCATCTTTTAAATTAATTAATTAGGGTTTCATGTTTTCAACAAAAGAAACACAACATAAAAACACATTTGCATTTTTCAAATTCAAACTCGAGGAGATAGTGCACTTACTGGTCTCGCCTCGGCTCCGTTGCTCGATGACCCGGTCTGTTCACTCATGGTGGCTGGAAAATCTGGCAGCGCTTCGCGTCAGAAAATCTACCTCCTCCTCCCCAGAGCTCCAAATCGCAATCGCTGAACAGTGCAAATGAACCAAATCCGTCATTTTCGCACATTTATACTTTTTGTCAACCAGTAATTGTCCCTAACCGGGACAAGCGCTTTTCGGCGCGCTCATCCCACCCCAGGATGAGTACCCTCGGAGGAGTGCTCATCCCACCCCAAGCCGAGTACCATCCTGGCGTTCGTCCCCCCCGGGACGAATACAAAAAAAAAAAAACATAAAAAATTAAAAATGACAAATGCCAACAAAACCACTAAAAATTGCCGGACAAAAGTGCTCTTGCACTTAACCTCTTGGCATAAGAAAACTGATGTCGAGGTCTAACTTGTCGTTATCCTACTTCCTAAGAAGGCTACAATAGCCAGACCGCTCCATGGGAAGACAGATTTTCGCCAATGTTAACCCCATATGGCATCTCAAAATGGGTTCGCACTCACCAAAAATAGGTCAAAACAGTCGGGAAACTGCTCGAGCATGCTTAACGGTAAACCATCTAAAGGCACCCTTGCACAAGTCATCTTGGGTCAAGCGACTCATTGCTTTTCTCATGTCGGTCATTCCCTCATTGATTCGTCGCTTGAGGGGGTAGTCACACTTAGTTGCCAATCAACACCATTATACCCAGTATTGGAAATGACACGCATTCAAAGGATCATTGCAAAATACAGTCGCGTCCCTGCTTGGGGCAGCAAACAAGTAGTCATCACAAACTGATCATATACTTGGCATTCATGAATCATGAACTCAAGGTTCCCACAGACAAAAGGTTGCGCCCGTTGCCTATTCATTACTGATTAATGTCTAAGTTCAAGTAATACCTCACTGAACCAGGTTAATGCTTGATTTAAGTTCCTTAGCTCGTCAGAAGCAAGGATTCAAGAATGCATGCCCTTTCCATACTTGGGGCATCAAGAGTTGGTTAGGTTATCGAGAAACCCTAATCATTAGTGCTTTGGTTATATATTTTTGCTTAGCACTGCACCACGTGCAGCGCTTTTCAAAAAGGGGCATCTGTAGACACCAAAATAGCACCAATCCGATTATGTGACAACAAGTACTGATCACACTAACACACACAGCCCCCAGGGCAGCACCTAGAGGTTAAACAATGGTTCTAACCACTCACACAATAGTTTTGCAAATCAGAAATCAACTTGGCACCTTTTAGACACTTTATTGCTTATTCGCTCCACCCTGGGATGAGTGCGGATTAGCACTCGTCTCACCCAGGGACGAGTGCAGATTAATACTCATCCTACCCAAGGACGATTATCAGCGCTCGCTTCAGGGTGGGACGAATGTCAGGTTTGACCGACAAAAAGTTAGATCTCGACATATAACAACTCAGAACTGCCACTTAGCTTTTCCTGCATGACATAGGAGTGCAAGTGAGTTCTTTTGACAACTCATATCTGCCAATTGACTTTCCCTTCACTACATGGGAATGAGAGTAAGCTTTTTAAGACAACTTAGATTTGCCACTTAGCTATCCCTTCATTGCATAGGAGTGCAAGTGAGTTTTTTTAAAACACACAAAGACATGCACAGAGGCAGTTAAGAAGCCCTTGATCAAGAAGAAGTCTTCTCTTCACACAAAGAGCATCCATGCAAAGAAACACTTTTGCATGTTAATTCAAAGAGACCCCTTGGGTCTATATAATGGTGAGTTTCCTCACCCAAAAGAGATACAGAGAAGGAGCATTTTGAGCGATGAAGTGCTGCTAATTCATTTACTTGTGATTTGTGTTTTCAACATCCATAATATCTTAATCGAAAGAGAGGTTATTGGGTGACTTTTGAAGGCACGAATCAAGAACCCAAACCCCATTATTTTGACCACAATATCCTACCAATTTTCCGACAACACATCACATCAGGTTTCGGACCCATCCCAAGCGGATTGGTGTCGAAGCAAAGTTTCACCCGCGGGTGGTTTGCCTTCGGGCACCCCCCCACTTTATTTCTTTTATAGTATTTAGCTAGTTTCATGTTTATGCTTTTGTCAAGTTTTCATTCCATTTAGATTCATTTTAACCATCGTGAGATTCATCTTTTATTTTTCATACACAGGTGCTACTGATTCTTTGTTTGTTTCTTTGAATGCAGATTTGCAGTATTAGAGGAGCAGCAAGGAATCTAACTTTACCAACGCAAGCGACGACAAAGTTTTGGTTCGCCCATCTTATATGTGGGCACACGAAAGAAGGAATTCTGAAACAAGTTGTAAAAGAGTAACATTTAACGCTCCTATCCCCTAAAAAGGAAGGGAGACGCATTGTAACACAAATTTGCAAAGCATATCAATAAAAAGGCCGATTTTTATATTGCTTTAATATCTTGTGTTCATGTTCTTTCTTTTTATGCAATTTTCAATAACATAGGGTTTAAGCGTTATTTTAGTTTCATTTACATTGCAATTTTAGTTTATCCTTTTTGTTTCCGGAATCTCGTGTTTTCAGTTTGCAACCCTAGCTTTGATCCAAGAGCTCGGATATAATACATATATGCTAAACATGTATTTGGTATGGCTGTGGGGGGAATTATTTTCCATGTTTTGCTAAATCTGAAATATGAGATAGTTTCTTTTTGGTGTTTCTTCATGGATGTAAATTGGTTAAGCAGGAAGAAGGGGTTAGTAGATTAATTAAATTATTCCACAAACAACTCAGCCAATGCTTGCCATGAAGTGATGGTATTATCCTCCAGGGTTCTAAACCAATGCGAAATATTTCCTCTAAAGGATAGGGCCAAGATTATTATGATAATATCCTCTTCTTTTATGTTTTGAATTGCTTCCAGGTTTAAAATATCCTGACAATGCTCATAAACTATCTTCCCAGATCCATCATAAGTGGGGATAGCCTTGGATATAGTCTGGCGAATGGCATTCATTTGGGCTAATATTAGGGGACCAACTGTATTCCAACTTGGGTATTTCTATAATGGTTGATTAGGGGCCATATTTAATGCCATATTTCTAGGTGCAGATCTTGTTGGAGGGATTACTAGGTTAATTGCAAGGTTTTCTTCAGAAAAATCCTCTTTTGAGAGGAAGTCTTGATTCAAAATTCTGATAATCGTAGACCCTTTATAAGGCACTTCACAATAAAAATAGGAGTCAGGGTTATTCCTTTTGAAAGACCTAATATACATAAAAGGACACTAGTCTACAAGGGTAATTATTTTTCTAGTTTTAAGGACTAGGGAGTCACCAGGTGAATTTTCTATTCTTCACTTATAATGTCAAGAAAATTCACAAAATCTTGATTCCTTCGGGTAGAGATAAACAACAACTCATATGATGGGTTTCATGTTCCTTGTGAACTTGTCCCATCAGCCATGCCAAAAACTATTGGGCATTGAATTACATCAAGCTTTACTCAACACTTCAGATGTCTATCTTCCTACTTTATGTTCAGGCTTACACCCAATAGCTACAACTCAACACTCAACATTGTATGGACCAAAATAGAGTTTTCGATCCAACCTCTAGAGTAGATTGGTTCCTTGTCAACTTAAACAAGATGTTGACACAATTATGCTCACTTGGTATTTTGAGATTAGGGTAAGAAAAGGTTAGGGTTAGAAATATGTGAACAATAGTGGATAGATAGGCTAACAACATTGCACTACAACAAAAAGCTCCAAAAAACCAAATTAAAGATACATTACTCATATCAACATTATCTCAAGTTAAATGTATTTTCATTCATTAATGAACAATAGATATGTAGAGAGCAATTTCAATATCCAAATAACAGAATTCACCAATATCTAGATTTTATAGAAATGCACTCTAGTGAGCAAAAATTCATATCCGAAAAAATATTCATTTCTCTTCCATAAATTATCAATCCGGTAAGTCCATAAACTTACGAGTGTCACGCACAGTATATGCTTGCAGTATTGGGGAATAAATCTGATTGTACCTTATTTAGTTTTGTGGGGGATGTTTGTGCATTTTCATTTCAGCCAAACTAAATAAACTAAGTGCGGAAAACTAAATAAATAAATTACAAGCTAAAACTAAAGTGCTGAAAATAAATTACGGAAATAAAATACAAGAAAATGAACACACAACTAAAAGTAAAAAAAGTAGTAAACTACTCTACAGAAAAAGAAATACAAAAATAAACAAGGATGGACTACTACAGGGAGTGTGCCCAAGCTTCCGTGGGTAGTCCACCCAACTAGTTGCGTAGAGCTTGCTCAGATAAGATGAATTGCACTCTTAATAAATTTGACAAGAAATAAAATAGAATAATTTCTCCATAAAATTTCCTCCTTCTCTCGAGGAAGACCTGTGCATTTATACAATGCACAACCTTCCTCTATTACAAATTTAGGCAAGTCTATTTCAGACTTGCAGTTACATTAGATATGCAATGAATACTGTAGCTGTTCAATTATAACAATCATGTATTAATTAAAATAGTCATGCACTAATTTTACCCTCTTGTAGGATAAATCAAGTGTGTTCTATTTTATCATAATAGAATATGTCTAGCAAAAAATAATGGATGCGTTATTCTATTTTAATAATATTGCATAAAATAGGTCCGAAGTGTAGACCAATTGGTTCATCCAAACCCCATAGGGCACGGAGGTCCAAGATTCAAATCTCGGGCCTCGTCAGACTGAATGCTTGTCCCTTTCCTAGTGCTTTTAGCGGTGTAAAAGGTTTAAAATGATTGTGGCATGGTGGTTATAGGGGCGGACTGCATGAAGATCTATGTGGCATCTTCTAGGGCAGACAGCGTAGAATACTATGGCAGCCATAAAAGCTGGACATCCTACCCGGATTCGTGGCGGCTACCGATTCCACCATGTAAATTCAAAAAAAAAAATATTACATAAAATAGAATATCTCCCACATTGATCACTGGAAAAATTGTTGCTCTTGGTTCATCCGTGAGCATGAAATAATAATGCTCACGTTACAAAGGTATACAACCAATCAAAAAATAGAAGTGTTCATTCTATTTTAATAACAGTAAATAAAATAAAATATCTCCTTTTTGTCTTCACGTGCAACCTCCTCCTTAGACCATTGGGCAACTGGTCAAAGTTGGCTTGGTCAATCTTGCAAAGTATGGAGGTGTGGAGGTGCCTTCTTCATGAGGAATGTGCCTACTTTTGTTTGGTGCCTTCCTTATAAGGAATGTGCCTACTCCTGTTGGATTCCTTCCTTGAAAATAAAGGTGCCTACTTCTACTGGGCACCTTCCTTGAGGAGGAATGTGCCTACTTTTTTTGGGAGTCTTCATTGAAGAGGAAGGTGCGTACTTCTGTTGGGCACCTTCTTTGAAGAGGAAGGTACCTACTTCTGCAGTGCATCTTCCTTGAAGAGGAAGGCACCTGCTCTCATGCATTAGTCTCTGAAAGCAGAAGTATGCCAGGTCCAAGTGGATGTAGGCTGGAAAACACCATATTAGTAGAAAAACCTGCATTTATACACAATTCCCACTAAAAACACCAATCAAACATAATACTAGTTTTTCTATCAATTATATGCATAAGTTATATAAAAATTCATCTCACATGCTAATTAAACCAGTAATGATGCCCCTTAATAGTGTATAAAAATGTACATTTTTGGGACTCATCATTACCCCATGCCTAACATGTGCCACGCCCTCGTGGCACCAAAATTTGAAGTTATACCTCTCATAGGATGACCAATTTTTTTTAAATGGCCTTCAGTAGTTCTGTTTTTTATTTGTTGGCCCTATTATTGAGCACTGTTGTGTTTTTCTTCCATTGACTACTGTGTTTTTTTTCATTGAGTGTTGCTACAGCATTGCACATAAATTTATAATTTTCTTTTGCTCGTCTGTTTATGCAAGTCAAAGTAGATTACAAATCCACTATATTTATTTTCTACTTTAAATTAGCATATTGCAATCCGCTCACATTTCTTTGAAATTTGTTGCGGATTGCTATTCCACAACACAATAGCACCATAAGTGATGCCAACCACTCTTTTTCTCTAGATTGTGGATTCGGGCCTCCTCTTGTCTTGAACTCAGCAAAAATTAGTTCGCACTGCTCCCTTTATTAAATATCCCAGATTGTGACTCCATTATTCCACCAATCAATTCATCGTCCAAATATTTTCACAATGCACAAATGAAACAAGGTCAACTCTATTCATGTGAATGCCATAGCTTTTTCTATTTATTTTTTCCATTTTGAGGTAGTAATATTTTTCATCCGAGGCATGTCATACGTTGGAACATTGATGGGATATTTTGATAAGAAGAATTTAAGGGAGCATCTACTAATGTTTTAGCATGGAGATTATTTTTAATATAACCGTACACATAATTAACAAAAATAATCAGTATATATACCTGGGTGAATTTTGTAGAACCTGGTGTATATGATGCACGTGATGTGAGACGTCTTCATTTTTGTGCTCTTGGAGATTTTATTTCTTTATTTATTTATTTATTTTCTCTGGCTGCCTTCTTCCTCCACACCATTAATCGTTGTTGTTCTTCCTTCTTCTATCGGTGTGGATTTAACAACTTTAGCATCGTAGCCATAATCTACCAATTTTTTTATTCTTTCTCGCTTAAATTGGTGATGCCCTTATCGCCAGCAATAGGTCCCTCTACACAACAGGTCTGTAGCCCTCCAAACATTAGGTCCCACACTAAAAAATAGGTACCCCCATCCAAGGGAGAAGAAAATTGCTTATTGGTGCCTTCCTCCAGGTGGAAAAAGGCACTATTGTATTGGACTGATTGTAGGTACTCTCTTCCTGGTGGGAAGTAAGTGCCTTTTTCACTTCGCAACACTCCTAATTACAGGGAAAAAAATGTCACATCTGTTAGGCCTAGTTTAAGCCAACTTCGCCTATAGATCATGCTCATGGTTGTGTCCTATGAAACTACACACAAAAACTGGAAAATCATGCCTATGCTTGAAGCCCTAGCTCTTAGGATGCCTTCAGATTGCATTCAAAGAGATGATTACCTGCACACATGAAAGGATAAAAATAGGAGTCATGACTTCGTGCCTGTTAGGCACTGGATCTCAGGATACCTACAACTTGCATTCGATTCATGATTTCTTGCAAAGCAATAAGAAAGCAATTTTTATGCTAAGCAGGACATGTTCTATGCTTTTTATTTATTTATTTTTATTGGGATAATTTGCATAATTTTTTTTTTAAATCAAGGCACCTCTACTGTATGCCATCAAGGCATCTTGTCACTTATTCCTCTCTTTTTTGTCCCTTGTGCCATCAAACCACCTAGGTGCAAGAAATATATCAAGGCACCCTAGATGTCAAGGTGCTTGCTTGCTGTGGAAGGTGTCTGCTTGTTGTGGAAGGTGCCTTCAATGTATGGCACCTTCTTGATGTGGAAGGTGCCTCCAATGTATGGCACCTTCTTCATGCGGAAGGTGCCTTCAATGTATGGCACCTTCCTAATGCGAAAGGCGCCTCTAATGTATTTTTCCTTCCTTATGAGGAAGGTGCATCTAATGCATGGCACCTTATTCATGCGGAAGGCGCCTTCTTGATGATCAAGGCATCTTTCACTTCATTTTTTTCACGTATCCTCTCTTTTTTTCTCTCTTTTTTTTCTCTTCTTTTCTTTCTCTTTTTTTTTCTTTTTTTTTTTTAACGAATGATTGAACATTCATCCAAGCTACTATTTGATATTCTCACAATGACACCGAGAGGGGGGTGAATCGGTGTAACTATTTAAAATTTGAATCTGCAACTCTTAAAACTTAAAAATGCAAGCTTAAAAATAGATATAGCAAGTATAACACAAGAGCATCACACAACACAAGATTTAACGAGGTTCACCGATGTGGCTACTCCTCAAATAATGACTGTTTGGACTACAATCCAAATCCAACCTTTGCAAGGATTCAATCTTTACAAATAGTTTACCAGCACCCACTGGAAGGAGCACCAACCCCCGATTTATCTGCTACAACAGATAGGAGCACCAACCCCTTTTACCAAGCACCAACTTGGATTTTTATTTTGAATAATAGTTTGACATAAAAATGCCTTCTCTTTTACAAGACCCTCACTGGTCTATTGCTCATTCAAATCAATCTCATAGAAGCATAAAGAGGATTGTTAGAAACTCAATATCTTCTATTACAATCTAAAACCTCTCTTTTGATTTTCAAGAATAATATCCAGGTTTCAGTTCTGTAGCTGTTATACATACAACACTCTTACCCAACCACGCTTTTTGGTTTTTCAAGATAAAACACGGTTGCAGTAACCTCACTTACTGCGCCTGTTCGATTCTTTATACTCGGTTCAATCGAACGGCTATTTCGAAAAATGGCTCTATTTTTCCCTCCATTTTTCCATGCATTCTAAGCTCCGTTCAATCTGTCAAACCCTCTCTGACGCGCTCTGTCTTTTAGCCGCTTCTTTCTGACTTATTCTGACAGTCTACTCTGCTCATACTGACAGCTTTTTCTGTGCAACCTGATAGCCTTTTTGCGCATTTCGATGCTCTGTCATTCTTTTCTTTTAACCTCTTCGTAACTGCCCTCTCGGCACCTTTACACTTTTTGATGGCACTCTTTTCAATTCTGCGTCGAACTTTCTTTTCTGCCCGCAACTTCCATGTCTGACACACGCAACCACCGAGAGGATTTCTTGTTTATCGAGATTATCTGTAATTCTGCACTTTTGCAACCATGCAGCATCACGCCCTACAATCGTTCTTTTCTTTAATACGCTGTTTCGTAACTTCCCTTGTAACTCCAGTTAACTTTTATCTCTATGCTTTCCCAACACTTGTAACTAGATCTGACTCCAGTTAACTCTTACGTAACTGGCTGCATGATTTTCCTTTGCGCTTTTTCGACACCTGTCACTGTGCATGCTTCTTCGGCTTTTACCCGCCAAACTATTACCTGTCGCGATATCGCGACATTTCTGCCCATTTGACTTTTTTTGGACTGTTGACCATGAAAACCTGACCTGTCACGATATCATGACATTTTTCGCCTCCTAGACCTTATCTCGGCATGCACCCACAAAAATAGAACATGTCACAAAATCACGACGCATTTTGCTGCCTCTAGCTCTTTTCTATCTCCTACCCCGTGAAAACGAGACATGTCACAAAATCATTGACACTTCTCTGCCATCGAGCTCTTTTCGCCTCCTACCCATGAAAAATGAGACATGTCACGAAATCGTGACACTTTTTGCTTTCCTGCACTCTACTTCGCTTGCACCCACAAAAATGGAACACGTCACGAAATCGTGACACTTTTTCTATCGTACACTTTTCTCCGCATGCCTCAGCGAAATCGAAACATGTCACGAAATCGTGACGCTTTTTTGCCTTAGCGCTGTTCTTTGCTTTTCACGAAAATGCAACATGTCACGAAATCGTGACATCTTTCGCATCCGTACATTTCTCACTTCATGCACTAGCGAAATCAAGACATGTAGCGAAATCGCTACAACCTTTTTGACTTAGCACTTTTCTCTTTGCTTCGACCAGCAAAATTCTAAGCATGTAGCGAAATCGCTACAACTTTTTCCCTTTGTACTTTCTCTTTCCTTCGGCCTCCGAAAATCCTACATGTAGCGAAATCGCTACAACTTTGTGCCTTGTGCTTCCAACTTTGCTTCACCAAAACTTTGACTTGTAGCGAAATCGCTACACCTTTGTGCCTTGCACTTCTCTTTTTGACTTGTAGCGAAATCGCTACACCTTTTCTCCTAATACTTGTAGCAAAATCGCTACACCTTTTTGCCTTACCTTTTCTCTTCCCAAACTCCAACATGTAGCGAAATCGCTACACTTTTGTTCCATACATTCTCTCTCCTCTTCGGTCACAAACCCACTGTCACGAATATCGCGACACTTTTTATCCTTAGCGCTTCTTCTCCAAACTTGTCACGAAATCGTGACACTTTTCATCCTTGGCACCTTTACTCCAAACATGTCACGAAATCATGACAGTTTTTCAACTTTGCTTCTTTCCTTCCAGCATGTCACGAAATCGTGACAGTTTCTCTAGCTTTTTCTCTCTCCTCCGATATGTCACGAAATCGTGACATTTTTGGCTGCGCCTTCTCTCTCCTCATTTTTGTCATGAAATCATGACATTTTTGCTGCACCTTCTCTCTCCTCATTTTTGTCATGAAATCATGACATTTTTGCCTTCTCTCTCCTCATTTTTGTCATGAAATCGCGATAGAAAACATGTCGCGATATCGCGACAGTTTTCTTACTTGTCTTTTTCTGCAAATTTTTGAATCTGGGCCACTTCTTTCTTCTTGGAAATTCACTGTACTTGTTTTGACTGACCTCTGAACTGCATCAACTGCATCAATATGTCTGTGTTGACAACAATGACAATACTTTTGCAATGCTTTTGCTGCACCTTGCTCAACAATCTCCCCCTTTGGAATTGTTGGCAACACATGTGCAATTTCAATTTCTTCTCCCCCTTTGCCAATAATACCAAAGGGCTACTGCAGACTCCCCCTGAGTCTATGCACAACATTCTCAGGCATAAATAATTTTAATGCTCCCCCTGAGAATGTGTTCCCCATAGCTAGTCAGTGCTTGGGTAGTGTGACTACTCCCAACTTATTCCGAAGGTACTCAAAAACTTCCTTGGGCAATGGTTTTGTGAATATATCTGCTACTTGCTCTGTAGTTGGAACAAACTCCAATTTGACCTCTCCTTCTGCAACTTTATCTTTCAAAAAGTGATACCGGATTGCAATATGTTTGGTGCGGGAATGCATGACCGGATTCTTTGAGATGTTGATTGCACTAGTGTTATCACATTTAACTGAAATTGGCTCATTGAAGTGAATACCAAGGTCTTTCAGTGTTTGTCTCATCCATAATATCTGTGTACAGCATGTTGTTGCTGCAATGTATTCAGCCTCTGTTGTGGATAGAGAGACTGATTCTTGTTTCTTGTTGTGCCATGCTACCAGCTTATCTCCAAGATAAAATGCTCCTCCACTGGTACTTTTTCTGTCATCAATACATCCTGCCCAATCTGCATCAGAATATGCAAAAAGAGTGAAGTCTTTTCCTTTTGGATACCATAGCCCATACTCCATAGTACCCTTGAGGTACCTAAAAATCCTTTTCACAGCTGTCACATGAGTCTCTTTGGGACTAGCTTGAAATCTTGCAACCATGCAAACTGCCTGTAAGATATCCGGTCTGGTGGCTATCAAATACAGCAGGCTCCCAATCATAGATCTGTACATTGTTTGATCAACATCTGGAGATTTGTCATCCTTGCTCAACTTGCAGCCTGTTGTCATGGGAGTGCTAACAGGCTTACTATCCTCCATTGTGAACTTTTTCAGCATTTCTTTCACATATTTAATTTGAGAAATAAAAATCCCCTTTTCAGTTTGATTAACTTGCAGTCCGAGGAAATATGAAAGTTCACCAATCATAGACATTTCAAATTCTTTCTGCATTTTATTTGCTATGTCTTTGCATGATTCATCATTGCTGCTCCCAAATATTATATCATCTACATAAACAACAAGGACAATGAAATTGCCATTCTCAGTTTTGATATATAAATTGCTATCCACCATACCTTTCTTGAATCCTTGCTTAGTGAGATAGTTGTCCAATCTTGCATACCAAGCTCTAGGTGCTTGTTTCAAGCCATACAATGCTTTCTTCAGCTTGCAAACAAAGTTAGGATTATCACGGAGTTGAAAACCATCAGGCTGTTCAATATACACTTCTTCTTCAAGATTTCCATTTAGAAATGCTGATTTCACATCCATCCGATAAACTTTGAAATTCCTATGAACTGCTAAAGCCAAAAATAGTCTGATTGCTTCAAGTCTGGCCACTGGTGCAAAAGTTTCTTCAAAATCAATCCCCTCAACTTGAGCATATCCTTTACAGACCAATCTTGCTTTATTCCTTACAACCTGTCCGTCTTCATTCAGTTTGTTTCGAAATATCCATTTAGTACCGATTATGTTTTTATTTTCAGGCCTTGGTACTAATTCCCAGGTTTTGTTTTTCTCAATTTGATCTAGTTCTTCATTAATCGCCTCCATCCAACTTTCATCTGTGCTTGCTTCAATAATATTTTTGGGCTCAATGCTGGATAACAGAGAGTAGTTGTTTACTACTCTTCTTCTTGTTTGAATACCAACTGTGGGGTCCCCAATAATCTGCTCTCTGGGATGATTTTTCTGCCAGCTTCCTGTTTTGAATTTCTTATTTTCTTCTATTTCTAAATCATCTGAATCTGATTTTTGTCTCTCTTCTTTTTCTTGATCTTCATCTTCTTCAATAAATTCTTCATAAGTCGGGTAGTTTTCATTATGGCTGATTTCTTGTTTCCTACCTTCATCAACCTTAACATCCGCACTCTCCACAATTTTCTTTAGTCTTTTGTTGTAGCATGTGTAGGCTTTGCTTTTTGTTGAGTAACCAAGAAAAATACCTTCATCAACTCTATCTTCAAACTTGCCAAGATTGTCTTCAGTTCGTTTAATGTAACACTTGCTGCCGAACACTTTGAAGTATTTTGTTGTAGCCTTTTTGCCAAACCACAGTTCATAAGGTGTTTTGCTTTCATGCGGCCTCAACATGCACCTATTCTGGATGTAAACTGCAGTATGAACTGCCTCTTTCCAAAACCTGTCAGCAATTCTGCTCTCTGTCAACATGGTCCGTGCCATTTCCTGCACAGTTCTGTTCTTTCTTTCTACTACTCCATTCTGCTGAGGTGTTCTTGCTGCCGAAAACTGTCTTCTAATCCCATGTTTTTCACAGTATTCTGCAAACTCATCTGAAATAAACTCTCCTCCTCTATCTGATCTTAAACATTTAATTCTTTTTCTCGATTGATTCTCAACAAGATTTTTGAAAGTTTTGAACATCTCAAAGGCTTCTGATTTAAGTTTCAAAAATAGTACCCATGTCATTCTGGAATAGTCATCTATACACAGCATAAAATATTTGTATCCATTTATGCTTTCCGTTCTCATGGGTCCACATAAATCAGTGTGAATTAGTTCTAACGGCTTGCTCGTGAAGTACTCTTTTGCTTTGAAAGTGGCTCTGGTTTGCTTCCCCTTTTGGCATGACTCACAAATACTATTTGAAGGTTTACCAATAGTGGGTATATCTCTTACTGCCCTTTTTGTGCTGATTTTTACCAGATTGTCAAAGCTTATATGACCGAGTCTCTTGTGCCACAACCAATTTTCTTCTTCCTGTCCAACCAAGCAAGCTCCTTCTGAAGTCTCTGAGAGAGTATACAGATTTCCAGAAGTTCTCAGTCCAGTGGCTATTAACTTTCCATTTTTTGTCTTTCTTACTTCACAGCCCTGCTTCTTGAAAATTACTTCATGACCTCTGTCACAAATTTGACTTACACTCAGTAAGTTATGCTTCAGACCCACCACAAAAAGGACTTCTTTAGAGTTGATTTTTTCATCACTTAACTTAACTGATCCTTTACCCACTATCTTGGCTCCATCATTGTTTCCAAATTTTATAGAACCACCTTCGTAAGTCTGTAACTTATCAAACTTATGTTTATCTCCTGTCATATGACTGGAGCATCCACTATCCAGAATCCATGGTGCAGATTTGTTCTGGGCTTTGAGAGCTGTTTGAACGATCAAGGATTCCTTATCTTTCTTAGGTTGTTCCTTTTCTTTCCACTATGATTTGACAGCAGATCTGGTCACTTGTTTTGCCTTCTCCCTTTCATTGGCTTGTGCCTATTTTTCGAGAAATTTTCTGTTTTGTTTCAATCCAGTTGGTTGAAACTTTCTTCCCTGGTATTTATTTCCTGCAAAAGAGCTACGACAATTTCTTGCAATATGTCCGAAGTTATGACAGTTATAACATTCTACAACATAATCTATCAAAGGTGAAAAAATATTTCTACTAGTGAAATTCCTTTGTTCTACATTATATCTACAATTTGAAATTTTATGACCATATGCATTGCATTTAAAACAATAACCAGAAAAGGAACGAGTGTACCTGGGTAATGGTTGTTGCCATGTTGTAGTAGGAGCCATGGGTCTTCTTCTTCTTTGATATGTGACTTTGGTGAATCCATCATTGGCAGTACTTCTTTCATGCTTGGCCTTATGGTTTTCTTTTGCATGATACGGTTTTTCTTGATCAACCCGGATCTTATCTTTATTCTTTATTGGTTCTATAGTTATAGCCTTTGAATCCTTTGAGGATTCTCCTTCATCAAAGCCCAAACCAAATTTGATGCCCGTAGGCCTTTGATTATTTAACATTTTATTCAACTTCATGAAACTGTCTTCAAATTTATGATGACAACTCAATTTTCGATTCATCTCTTCTAGCTGCATCCTTAATCCAACTATGTCTTCTTCTAGCTTATTGCACTCATCTATTTTCACGGTTAGCTGTGCTTCAAAATCTTTAGACTTTTTCTTAAATTCTTTAGTCTGTACTTTCAAACTGATTATTAATTCGTTGGCATCCTCAAATTTTCTTGAAATTTTTTTATTCTTTTTCCTTTCTGCACTTAACTCTTCAAGTGCAGCAACCAACTCACCTTCCAGATCTACCTCAGCCTCATCCTCTAATTTTTCATCACACTCCTAGGTTTCCTCTATTCTTTCTTCTTCAAAAGCCATGAACAAGGCTTCACCAGTTTCTTCTTCAGAGTCCTCACTGGAGCTGTCTTCAGAAGAGTCAACATTCTTGGAAATGAAACTTTTCTTCTTGAAGTTCCTCTTTCTAAAATGTGGTTTCTTCTTCCAGACACTTCTTTCTTGGTGTGTCCCTTCATCACTTTTGTTTTTCTCATTCATTGGGCATTTTGCTGCAAAGTGCCCGATGCCTCCACAGTTGAAGCACTTGAACGGTAGCTTACCTCTGTACTTTCCTTTTCCCTTTATTAGTTTCCTAACAAAGTTTGCTTCAGTTTCATCTGTAGATTCTTCTTCCTCAGATTCTTGTTTAGCTCTTATATTTTTTTGTGCTTGAAAAGCCGCTTCTCTGTCTGAGGGCTTAGTTTGTCCTATTCTCATTTCATATGCTGTTAAAGAACCATGCATTTCATCCATACTAAAGAAATTTAAATCTTTAGCTTCTTCTATGGCAGAAACTTTAGCATCAAATCTTTTATGGAGAGTTCTTAGTACCTTTTTCACAACAACTGCATCTTCTATTTCCTCACCGAGTCCTCTAATAGCATTTATGATTCCATTTACTCTCAGCATATAGGCCTCTATGTTCTCATCATCATTCATCTTTAATGCTTCGAACTGGGCTCGATGTGTTTGCAGCTTGGCTTCCTTGATCTTGCCATCTCCTTCATGAATGCTCTGCAGTTTGTCCCATATGTCTTTTGTCGATTTACAACTCATGATCCTTATCAATTCACTGTCTACTAACCCACACATAATAGCATTCTTAGCTTTAGAGTTGTTCTCAAACTTTTTCTTCTCAACCGCATCTGATGGAGGAGCAGAGGGTATTGTGTATCCATTTTCAATAGATTCCCAAATGTCATATCCCAATGCACACAGATATGTCTGCATCCTGAGTCTCCAGAAAGAGTAATTTGTTCCATCGAACAAAGGAGCTTTGTTGGAAGAAAATCCTTCACCACCGGCCATTGTGTATCTTCCAAGATCACCTTAGCTGATTAAGCTTGTTCAGGTACCTTGCTCTGATACCAATTGATATTCTCACAATGACACTGAGAGGGGGGGGTGAATCAGTGTAACTATTTAAAATTTGAATCTGCAACTCTTAAAACTTAAAAATGCAAGCTTAAAAATAGATATAGCAAGTATAACACAAGAGCATCACACAACACAAGATTTAACGAGGTTCACCGATGTGGCTACTCCTCAAATAATGACTGTTTGGACTACAATCCAAATCCAGCCTTTGCAAGGATTCAATCTTTACAAATAGTTTACCAGCACCCACTGGAAGGAGCACCAACCCCTGATTTATCTGCTACAACAGATAGGAGCACCAACCCCTTTTACCAAGCACCAACTTGGATTTTTATTTTGAATAATAGTTTGACATAAAAATGCCTTCTCTTTTACAAGACCCTCACTGGTCTATTGCTCATTCAAATCAATCTCATAGAAGCATAAAGAGGATTGTTAGAAACTCAATATCTTCTATTACAATCTAAAACCTCTCTTTTGATTTTTCAAGAATAATATACAGGTTTCAGTTCTGTAGCTATTATTCATACAACACTCTTACCCAACCACGCCTTTTTGTTTTTCAAGATAAAACACGGTTGCAGTAACCTCACTTACTACGCCTGTTCGATTCTTTATACTTGGTTCAATCGAATGGCTATTTCAAAAAATGGCTCTATTTTTCCCTCCATTTTTCCATGCATTCTAAGCTCCGTTCAATCTGTCAAACCCTCTCTGACGCGCTCTATATTTTAGCCGCTTCTTTCTGACTTATTCTGACAGTCTACTCTGCTCATACTGATAGCTTTTTCTATGCAACCTGACAGCCTTTTTTGCGTTTCGATGCTCTGTCATTCTTTTCTTTTAACCTCTATATCCTCTCGCACCTTTACACTTTTTGATGGCACTCTTTTCAATTCTGCGTCAAACTTTCTTTTTTGCCCGCAACTTCCATGTCTGACACACGCAACCACTGAGAGGATTTCTTGTTTATCAAGATTATCTATAATTCTGCACTTTTGCACCATGAATCACCCCTACAACACTTCTTTTCTTTAATACGCTATTCTGTAACTTCCCTTGTAACTCCAGTTAACTTTTACATGGTTGGATTTTCTCTATGCTTTCCCACCTCACTTGTAACTACAGATCTGACTCCAGTTAACTCTTACGTAACTGGCTGCATGATTTTCCTTTACACTTTTTCGACACCTGTCACTGTGCATGCTTCTTCGGCTTTTACCCGCCAAACTATTACCTGTCGCGATATCGCGACATTTTTGCCCATTTGACTTTTTTTGGACTGTTGACCGTGAAAACCTGACCTGTCACGATATCGCGACGTTTTTCGCCTCCTAGACCTTATCTCGGCATGCACCCACGAAAATAGAACATGTCACAAAATCATGACGCATTTTGCTGCCTCTAGCTCTTTTCTGTCTCCTACCCACGAAAACGAGACATGTCACGAAATCGTGACACATTTGCTGCCTCTAGCTCTTTTCTGCCTCCTACCCATGAAAATGGGACATGTCACGAAATCGTGACACTTTTCTTTCCTGCACTCTACTTCGCTTGCACCCACGAAAATGGAACACGTCACGAAATCGTGACACTTTTCACTATCGTACACTTTTCTCCGCATGCCTCAGCGAAATCGAAACATGTCACGAAATCGCGACGCTTTTCTGCCTTAGCGCTGTTCTTTGCTTTTCACCCATGAAAATGCAACATGTCATGAAATCGTGACATCTTTCGCATCCGTACATTTCTCACTTCATGCACTAGCGAAATCAAGACATGTAGCGAAATCGCTACAACTTTTTACTTGGCACTTTTTCTTTGTTGCAGCCTCCAAAAAACTAGCATGTAGCGAAATCGCTACAACTTTTTCCCTTTGTACTTTCTCTTTCCTTCAGCCTCCGAAAATCCTACATGTAGCGAAATCGCTACAACTTTGTGCCTTGCGCTTCCAACTTTGCTTCGACCCGAAAATTTTTGACTTGTAGCGAAATCGCTACACCTTTGTGCCTTGCACTTCCACTTTATTACTTGTAGCAAAATCGCTACACCTTTGTGCCTTTCACTTCCTCTATGTTTCAGCCTATGAAACTTCAACATGTAGCGAAATCGCTACAGCTTTTTGACTTAGCGCTTCTTCTCTTCTCACGAAACTTCAACATGTAGCGAAATCGCTACACTTTTTTCCTACATTCTCTCTCCTCTTCGGTCAGAACCCACGTGTCGTGAAATCGTGACACTTTTCATCCTTAGCGCTTCTTCACCGAACTTGTCACGAAATCGTGACACTTTTCATCCTTGGCGCCTTTACTCCAAACATGTCACGAAATCGTGACAGTTTTTCAACTTTGCTTCTTTCCTTCCAGCATGTCGCGAAATCATGACAGTTTCTCTAGCTTTTTCTCTCTCCTTCGATATGTCACGAAATCATGACATTTTTGGCTATGCCTTCTCTCTCCTCATTTTTGTCATGAAATCATGACATTTTTGTGCCTTCTCTCTCCTCATTTTTGTCGCGAAATCATGACATTTTTTGCCTTCTCTCTCCTCATTTTTGTCGCGAAATCGCGACAGAAAACATGTCGCGATATCGCGACAGTTTTCTTACTTGTCTTTTTCTGCAAATTTTTGAATCTGGGCCACTTCTTTCTTCTTGGAAATTCACTGTACTTGTTCTGACTGACCTCTGAACTGCATCAACTGCATCAATCTGTCTGTGTTGACAACAATGACAATACTTTTGCAATGCTTTTGCTGCACCTTGCTCAACACTCGTTATGGTATGGGATATACTCCATGTTGATGTTTGATCCACTCTCACAAATGTAAAGCAAGTGTTAATGGAGCTCGTTGACCATTACTAGAACATTGTCTCGACACTCCATTTTGTACATGGTGTAGCATCTTTGACTCTATTTATCATCTAGGCTATAACATTCATGCACCTTGCAGCAAAATTTTCCCCTAAATTCCACAAGCACCTTGGGCTGGAAGCCTTTCGCTTGATCAAGGTTAGCCTGCCTTCAAGTGCCAATGTTTCCAAGGCAAAACTCTGCTAGCTTTCACTTGTTAGATTGGATGCTACACAATAAGCTACAAGATGTAGTTTGTATAGTGCTATTACAAACTCCACGCATAAATCTCAATTCACGAAATCTTCACAAACACCTCCTTATTTTTCTGCATCACACTTCATGATGTTTTGCAAAACATAAAAGAAAAATCTAAACTAAAGACATTAAAATAAAATTCTAACTAATTTTTTTTTCTTTTTAATTTTTTTTTAATCATTTTTTTTCATTATATATATATATATATATATATATATATATATATATATATATATATATATATATATATATATATATATATATATATATATATATAATTTTTTTTTTTATCTTCTGATTACTTGGCTCCTCCCTTGCTTTATTTAGTGACCGGTTGGTTTCTCATTTCCCTTTGGGACCAACCTGGTCCTAGGGAAAGAGGATACTTTCTTCCAACAAGTAACAAAAATAAAGCTTCTATTTTTTTCTCTCCCCTACTTTATTTAGCTATCGGTTGGAGATTTCTCATTTCCATTCTAGACCAAGTTGGTCCTCGGGAAAGAGGATACTCTCTTCCAAAAAGTAGCAAAATAAAACTATTATTTTTTTATCTTCTCTTAACTTGGAGTCTTTTTCAATAGAAGATATATATATGTATATATATATATATATATATATTATTTTTCATGAACACTTTAAACAATGTTCATTGTGATGTTGGTGGTAATAATGAAGGTGGGGTCTCCCCCATGCCTACATCTGAACTAGTCTTCTAAAAAAAATCATTAATTTCATTATCAACTAGTTTGATGTGTTGTAGCATGAGAACAACAATTTTCCCCATTGACCTCAAAACCAAATTTTCTCAACATAATGGCAAAACATGCAGGCTAGGAAATGACTATTTGCAATTGGCAACTTGGATAAAACATGGCATAGCAGTATTTGAAAACACATGCTAGTTTTTGATTCACCAGGTCACCTTAAGCGCAAGTGAAGAGCATACTTCATAAAAATATGTTCTTTAAAAATGTTTCTCTGTCATTTTTCTTACTATTAATTTCATCATTAAAAAATGTTTACCAATATGTTGCAAAAAGTTCAAGCCTGTAAAATTTTTTATCGTTAGAACTAGGCATAATTTTCCAATGGTTTCTATGTAAAAACACTTCCCTAAATATTTTCAACTGTTAGAACTGGGTTGTGCTCTTTGGTTGATTTCTTAAAACCATTGAAAATATGAGGGAAATTCTTCAATGCCAGTCTAATTTTTTCAACAACACATTTTATTCCTACCTCTAAACTTAATTTGGTACATCAAGTTCATTCCCATGTTTACCTGAGAAGCTAGAAAATGTAAACAATTGCCTATGGGATTTGGCTCTGACTGTGCTGACAACTATTTTTGACCTTATAAAAAAGCCCTTGGTGGACTCACACTTCTCAGGTAAAATATCTATAGGTAATTTTAAATAATCTTTTTAACTAACCTGTAAATACTAACACTATAGTTTTGAGACTCCTCGACAATGACGCCAAAATGGTGAGCAAAAATTCATGTCCCAAAAAATATTCATTTCTCTTCCATAAATTATCAATTCGGTAAGTCTGTAAACTTACGAGTGTCACGCACAGTATATGCTTGCAGTGTTGGGGAATAAATTTGATTGTACCTTATTTAGTTTTGTGGGGGATGTTTGTGCATTTTCATTTCAGCCAAACTAAATAAACTAAGTGTGAAAAACTAAATAAATAAATTACAAGATAAAACTAAAGTGCTGAAAATAAATTACGGAAATAAAATACAAGAAAATGAACACACAACTAAAATTAAATAAAGTAGTAAACTACTCTACAAAAAATTAAATACAAAAATAAATAGGGGAGGACTACTACAGGGAGTGGGCCCAAGCTTCCACAAATAGTCCGCCCAGCTAGCTATGTAGAGCTTGCTCAGATAAGAGGAATTGCACTCTTAATAAATTTGACAAGAAATAAAATAGAATAATTTCTCCATAAAATTTCCTCCTTCTCTCAGGGAAGACCTGTGCATTTATACAATGCACAACCTTCCTCTGTTACAAATTTAGGTAAGTTTATTTCAGACTTGTAGTTACAGTAGATATGCAATGAATATTACAGTTGTTCAATTATAACAATCATGTATTAATTAAAACAGTCACACACTAATTTTACCCTCTTGTAGGATAAATCAGGTGTGTTCTATTTTATCATAACAAAATATGTCTAGCAGAAAATAATGGATGTGTTATTCTATTTTAATAATATTGCATAAAATAGAATATCTCCCACATTGATCACTGGAAAAATTGTTGCTCTTGGTTCATCCGTGAGCGTGAAAGAATAATGTTCATGTTACAAAGGTATCCATCCAATAAAATAATAGAAGTGTTCATTCTATTTTAATAATAGTAAATAAAATAAAATATCTCCTTTTTGTCTTCATGTACAACCTCCTCCTTAGCCCATTGGTCAACCGATCAAAGCTGGAGGTGTGGAGGCACCTTCTTCATGAGGAAGGTGCCTACTTTTGTTGGGTGCCTTCCTTATAAGGAAGGTACCTACTCTTCCTAGGTACCTTCCTTGAAGAGGAATGTGCATACTTCTGTTGGGTGCCTCCCTTAATGAGGAAGGTGCCTACTTCTACTTGGAACCTTCCTTGAAGAGGAAGGCGTCTACTTCTGTTGGGTGCCTTCCTTGAAGAGAAATATGCCTACTTCTATTGGTCACCTTCCTTGAAGAGAAAGGCACCTGTTCCCATGCCTTAGTCTATGAATATGCCAGTTCCAAGTGGATGTAGACTAGAAAACACCATATTAGTAGCAAAACCTGCATTTATACACAATTCCTACTAAAAATACCAATCAAGCATAATATCGATTTTTCTATAAATTATATGCATAAGTTATATAAAAATGCATCTCACATGCTAATTAAACCAGTAATGATGCCCCTTAATAGTGTATAAAAATGTACATTTTTGGGACTCATCACACCCCCTAACAATAAATATTAAACTCAAAAGTAGATTTCAATTACCCTAGTAGCTAGTAATCCATTAATTTGGCACAAACTAACCATTCACGTATTCACAAAAATACAACTTAAAAATTTGAACCTCTGATATCAAATATGAAGACACAAGCTTTGAGGTGAATATCAATGTAATACTCCTTTCATTAGTCTTTGGGAATTTTACAGTAGCACATGCAAACAAACTAGAGCTGACCCTTAGAAATGAAGGTTTAACCTCTACATATAGTTTTACAAAATTAAAATAATAAGAAACATTACAAAGATTAAAATTTAACAACTTCGAAGAGAGTTCTTGTTGTTACTCTCTTACTGGTTCATCCTCAAATAAAACCACTACAAGTGGACCGCTATGGCAACTCAAACTATTTGCAACTTGTTGTTCGTTTGATACTAACTAGAGTTTTGGACATTGGAGATTGTGTATACATCATCAATCATTCTTGGTAGCCTTTAGCTATCGTCGATCTATAACCATCTCTGGTTCTATCTTATTGAAACCCTCTATGCTTCAGCTTTCTCCTCCAACTGACTATTATAAATTTAGTGAAGAAATGCTTTTATATACTTTAGATTCCTTAACAAAATCTCCATCGTTGATCTCCCCCATCGTATGACTACAATTTAATCTGATATAAGCTTGGGATAATGGTGGGGGAGAACACAGTGCCATTTCACTCTTAAAAACTTATGACATCATATTTTCTACCTTAGAAAGTGTGGAATACCAATCCAACCCTAAATGCTTTGGAATTTAAGCAGGATCAAATCCACTCTTCATCCTTTATTTTTCTTTATTGGCCATGAAGCATTCACCAATCCACACCAAAAATTTTATGATGTCATATCTCCTTTGAGACTCTTGCGGATTCCATTCCAAATCGAAGCAATTACATTGGTTTGTGAACACCATTCTGGACCTATTGCAATGCAAAGCGAATCTTCCTCCAATCTACATTGACGTCAGAGTATATCGCTACTCGTTTTCATTCTGAAATAGAGCTAGTCAAAAAAATCCTTCATCATGAATCCGCATCTACTATGTTCAAATAATTTTTGCTTGTCACCATTCCAAGCAAAAATATTCTATTCGCTCTCCAGAATTGGGCTCTCCAACACTTAGCTGATCGCAAGGTATTCAAAATATCAAGCGGTTGCCAATTTACACTTATTTTTTGCTGACATCATCCTTCTTCAAAAACATTTATGGACTTGGGATGCATCACCAATCCAGAGCTAAGAATAAAATAAACCTTGCAAAATCTCTCCAAGTAAAAAAATATACCTAGTGTTGGGTGAATTTGTGACCTTTGTTGTGAATCCGCTCCAAAATACACTACAAAGTGTGCGAAATGAGAAGTCCATGACGTAGACAAAATTTTCTTAAGTATGTTGCCATTTTGGGCCTATAGTAGGAAGCACATGAATTGATAAAAATAGAACTAGATAAAGAAAAGCAGGATAAGCTATTTCTATAAAAATCTCTAAAGAAGGTGGAGATTCCAAAGGATAAACATGAATCAATATAAGGCTTGGTGTGTGTTGAATACGACAGTAGAAGTAAATGTGGCTAGTCTATTCAACATAGTACCTAAGTTATACTCTAGAGTGGGAGAAGTGGTAAAAATAAATAAAATAGAAATCTGATAGGTAGCGCACATCAAGCAAGGACAATTCATGGATCCAACGATACTGATTATTAAGGTAGGAAAGAAGCCAACTTTGGTTCAAATGTAGATATTGGACCACAAGTTGAATCAGGTGATCATTGATGGAGGATCAAGCATAAATGTAATTCCTAAAATAACATGGTAGAATATTGGCCAACCCATAATAAGATATCCAAATTTTAAATTGTATAGAGCAGATCAATATGGCATCAATACAATAGGTATTCTAATGAGCTAAAAAGTGTGCATAGCAGAACAAAAATTTGTACTGGATTTCATGATGATTGCAATGCAGAAACAAGCATATGATGCATTACTAGGATATGGATGGTCACAAACAACAAAATTAAACTACAATTGTAAAAAAGAACATCTGACATTCAATAAAGGCTAGCATAGATATTTGATAATCTAAAGAACCATGAAGTAAGCCAAGAGATTGCAAGTTCTGATGACAAGAATTTATTCCTCAAATGAAGGATCAGGATATGAACCAGATGAAGAGGGAGTACTACAGTTGGAGGATTGCATGAAATATGAATATAACAAAAACAAAGACTTACTCCACTGGAAATATGAAGACTATGAAGTTTTTCCTCAATGTTTTTGTATTGATATAGGAAATGAAATCCAAAAGGATGAGAAAAGGAACCAGAAAATATAGAGAGCAATAAGAAACAAACAAAATTAGAAAAGGATAAGGAGAGATAAATGGATATTTTCTAAGAATTTTATAGAATATATGATGGGAGATGCAGTGATTTAAGACAAGCATGCCCACCCCATCAAGGTTCTTAAAGAAAAAAATGAACTTGAATTCATTAAATATGAAGTATCGAGAATGATTTAGGTAAAATTGGGATAATATGGAAAGGAGAGGATGATTAAATGTGGAGATGATTGGTATCCAGTACTTAAGGCAGCAACTTTTAAAATATTTATGGAGTATAAATATGTCTTCACTTGGACATACAAATATCTGAAAGGAGTCCTACCAGAACTTTATGTACACAAGATTCCCCTGATTAAAGGTACACAACCAGTAATAAGGTGATAATACAAGATGAATCCCAAATATGCAACAATGGTGAATGCTAAAATCAATAAAATGTTAGATGCAGGCATTATTTTCAAAGTTATAAAAAGTGAGTGATGTCACCAATCATGATTACCTTACAGAGGGAGGTCAATAAAATTCAAATTTGTGTAGATTTTCGAAGCCTCAATGTCGTAACCATAAAATATTTCTTTCTGATCCCTTTCATAGATTCCATCCTGGAAGAAGTAGTGGGACATGAGATCTATTCATTTTTGGATGGATTCTCAAGGTATAATAAGATTAGCATTGCAAGATAAGATAAGCTAAATATAACTTTCATGATATAAAATGGAATATATGATTATAATCATATGCCATTTGGGTCGTGCAATGCACCCACTACTTTTTAGAGAATCATCCTATATATCTTTGATAAGATATCCACAGGTAATTTTAAATCCTTTCTCAACGATTGGTCCTTATATGGGAAGATATAAGAACATTTGAAGTCATTTTAGGATTGCATGAGCTTGTGTAAACAAGATCATATATCATTAAATCTAGGAAAATGTGTCTTGATGGTACCACACAAGACACTACTAGGGCATATTGTATGCCAAGAGGGTCTCAAGTCCGACCCAGATAATATTTGGGTAATACTACTAATGGAAGAGCCATATGATGTAATCTCAGTGAAAACCTTCTTGGGAATAGTGGGATACTACAAAAGTTTCATTTACAAATATGCATTAACTTCTCATCCACTATACGGCCTTACACATAAGGGTATTTCTTTCCATTGGATAGAGGAGAACCAAGGAGATTTTGAGAGCTTGAAGGCACATTTTTTAAAGGTGCCTATCCTAGTTTTTCTAGACTAGGAGAAGGAGTTTCATGTGCATGTTGACACTTCAAATTATGCTATTGGATGTGCATTAGCTTAGGAAGGTCAATTTGGGTTGGATCAGCCCATCTACTTTGCAAGTTGGTTGTTGTCTAGAGCCAAGAAAAACTATAGTACAACATCGCATGAAGTACTAAGGATGGTGTACATAGTATAAAAGTACTGTACTATTTGTTGGCTTACCCTTTTTCTTTCTATGTGTATTATAAAGTGCTATTTTACTTGATCAATAAGCCAATAATCTATGGATAAGTGAGTCGATGGCTTATCACTCTGTAGAAATTCATGTTTTGGGTGGTAGTAAGACCAAGAAAGAAGCACATAATTGTGGAGCAACTATTAGGATTCACTCAGGAGAACCTACATAAGGAGGAATACCAAATGAATTCCTTGATGCATAGTTATTTATGATAAGTGTGATAAATACATGGTTTAAACAAATTAGGGATTACCTATCGATAAGACAGCTGCCAAAGGAGATGATGGTAGCTGAAAAGTGAAAGGTGATTATAAAATATGTATCCTTTACCTTGATTGTAGGATTTCTATATAATATGGGGGAGGACCACATTATAAAATGATGTGTGATGGAGTATGAAGTATATCAGACCCTGAAGGAGGCACATGAAGGATTGGGCGAAGGACATATGGGACCTGATGCAATAGCAAATAAAGTGTTGTTGGTAGGCCTATGGTAGTCTACTTTGTTTCACGATGCCAAGAACTTTGTTAAGGTATGTGATATGTGTCAAAGAATAGTGAAGCCAATGAAAAGAGACTTCATGCCACTGCAACCATCACAACCTCAATAATTTTTTAAAATATAGAGTTTAGATTTTATAGGTCCAATGAGAATAAGCCATAAGAGAAAGTGCAGATACATCATAGTCGCAACTAAATACTTAACAAAATGGGTCAAATCAAGGGAATTACCTGATATTTTAGTAAGGAGCATGACTCACATTTTATACAAATAGATGATCACATGATTTGGCATACCTCTCTAATTGACAAGTTATAGAGGAGGTCATTTTGTTAATGAAATTATTTAGAATTTGATGAAAGAATTCAAGATCTTTCATTCCTTGTCAATTCCGTATTACCCCAGAGCAAATGAGTGGGTGAATGTGACAAATATGATCTTGGTTTATATTATATACAAAACATGTACAATTAAATGTGTGGATTAGGAAGAATGCTTATCATTAGTGATGTGGACATACAAAACCACCTTTAAAACAACCACAGACCACACACCCTTCCAATTGATGTATGGATAGGATGCGGTAGTCCTAGTAGAATTCTTGGTACCTAGCTTGAGATTACCTATTGATACCTACCTAAATTATGACAAAATCATGGAGGAAAGATTCATAATATTGGTATAGCTAGGTAAGAAAAGGATGTTAGCATAGTGGGCAACAAATATTGCTCAACAACTTCAAAAATATTGGTGTGATAAGAAACTTCAGAAAATGAACTCGAAAGCTGGTGATCTGGTTCTCAAGTACAATGGCAAAAGGGATATCAAGCCAATAAATTTAAATATCCTATGTCTTGGACCCTTTCAGGTAGAATAGGTATTGGATAATGGGGTTGTTCAATTGAAAAACTGAAGAACACAAGCTTGTACTGAGAGGGAAGGGTGAATAGTATAAGACCACTTTTTACTTTTCTTTCCCAATAAATATTATGCAATGTATCAATAGAAACATCAATTAAAGTAATCAAAGCAATGCATAAATCACCACACACAATAGAGACATCAATTTAATGTGGTTCAACCAATGTGGGCTACTCCACAAAGAAAATATTTCACTAAAATTTTTTCAATAAATCACTTTGGAAACCATTCCCTATTACAATGTTTATGGACCTCTATCCAAATGAGACACCAATCCCCTAATCAAGTTCATGGATATCTATACATAGGAGAACCCCTTCTTCTTTTCTTTGGTTGGTGATCTTCTAGAAGAACTATTACCTCCATTAAACTAGCTTATGGATCTCTATCCATTGAAGACTCTTGCCCTCACTCAAAAGACCTATCCTCACTACCTAGGCTAATGGACCTCTATCCATTGGAGACTGTTGTCCTCTATACTCTATCACCTCCAAAGATTTCTCTCAGATCTATGTCAAATCTACACTAAATATAGTCCTTCGATCTAGCATAAATCTGCTCAATCTCTGTCTTTTATCTGCACTAAATACAGTCCTTCGATCTAGCACAAATATGCTCAATATCTGTCTCTGATATACACTAAATATATTCCTTCAGTATAGCATAAATATACTCAATATCTATCCTTAAATATGCACTAAATATAGTCCTTCAGTCTAGCACAAATCTTCTCAATATCTGTCCTCAAATTTGCACTAAACACAGTTCTTTGATCTAGCACAAATTTTCTCAATATCTTTCATCAAGACTTAACACAAATCTTGACTCAATTATAAATCAACTCTGCTAGATCTACCCCAAACCTTAACCCAAGGTTTGAACAAATAAATCAATCAACTCTGCTCTCAAGTATTCTCTAAGACTTATCTCAAATTTGCCTTGTAAACTTCCATAAAAGTTTGTCTAAAAGTCCTCTATATAACTTTTCCAATCTGTTCAACAAGTCTTCACCAAGACTTACCTCAAATATGTATTATAAGCTTCCACAAAAGCTTACCCAAATCAACTCAATCTAACACAAAATCCTCTTCAATCACACAAATAAGCTTCACACATAATCTTGTTTAATCTCACAAAAACATAGAGAGAATTGTTAGACACTCAATATGCTTCACACTCACAACAATGCTTAATCACTTTCAACCTCTTTCTCAAATCAATTCAGAATATAGAACATTTTGTTTCAAAGAATTAGGACTATCACTTCAACACTTCCACTTTACTAGGCTCAATCAACTCCACTCAATCAATCATTCAATGAAACACTCCTTGATTACAAACCCTAGTCCAAGAATATGAACACTCACTCACTTATTTCCAACAATGCTTATCAAATAATCTCACATAACAATGATACTCATGATCTTGCACAAATCCTACTTCAAGATAGTTCTCAAATGATACTCATGATCTTGCACAAACCCTAGTTCAAGCATATGAAAGCTTTACTTCAATATTTTCAATAATGCTTTATCAAACAAGGTTTTTATCATCAATTTTCACTTAGAAAAACCTTTAATAATCAAACTCAATAATTCTTATCAAACAACCCTTTTCACTCCAACTTAGCATTCACAAAATCCAACAATCACTCACAAGGAATATGTGCCCATACCTTTTTGTTTGATAAATAATTACCCTTAAAAACCTTTCTCAATCACAATTACTCTCTTTTCCAATTTTAAGGGTTAGGTAGCAAAAACCTTCTCAGAATTTTAATCAATAATTTCCTCACAAATTATTTTTGCCATACACAACATGAGAACTCAATTAACCTTATTACTCCTTTCAAATATCAAACCAAATAAGACCTTATTTTGAAATAACATTCAAAATCATCTAAAGCCTTATCACTCCATTCAACACTCTAATAACCAAAAATCACAATATAAAAGTCAACTTTCATAACCCTTATATCTCACTAAAATCTTATGCCAAACACCCTTAGGACAAAAATTAAATTTGAAAATTTTAAATACCTTTTTTCCCTTGGTGGGAATCAAACCCACATTGTGCTTTCACCAATGCCCTAGTCGTGGCTCCAATCGCCGTGTGAGCTAGGCGCTCACCTTGGAAGTAAGGAGCACCACATGCTCTATATGCTTCCCTTTGGAACCTAAACCAAAAAGAGTGCACTGCTTCCTTTGATGCCCAAACAAAACCTTCATCAAAACTACCATCGAGATTCGATCGTAGGTCCTCCTGCTTGCCAAAGACCTAAGTCACAGTCGCTTGCCACTAGGCCAACCCATCGAATGGATATGAGGCTTAGAGCCTCGTCAAACTTGTTCCTTCACTGGCGCACACAAGACAAAAAAACTTTTGTCTTATTCCTCACAAAAAATTTGCAAAAATTGTAGGCTTAGAGTAATTCAAATGAAGGTTAGTTCTTTGCCACTAAGACATATGGTATTTATACCATTATGCCACCACAATATTAAACGTCAGCGGATGTATTTATTCATAACGTCGGTGCATTTATTTTTTCCTTGCAACCCTAACTTTAGGGTTAATTAAATTAGATTATAATTTAATTAATAATAAAATTATTATAATTAATTTAATAACAATATGATAAATTAAATTAAATTACAAATTAATTTATAATGAAATTATTATAATTAATTATAATTAATTTAATTACTTTAGGTATTTCAATTAGACCTTTAATATTATAATATTATTTTTCTTGGGCCTTATAACTTCTCATGTAGACCTTATCTAATCACCTTCTTATTTCTGAAACTGAATCTTGAAATCCTACCTCTTGCACTCCTCAGTGAAACTGACTTTTGACATCAATGACAACTAATCTTGCTCATATTTCCAACAAAAATTTGGATGGAACAACTTGCCCCAAAGGAGTAAATGGCTCCAAATTGAAATTATATAAAGCACAAGTGCAGATTAATATGATCAACTTGGAAGCTTAAGAGGACACCTCTGTTAACCCAAATGAAGAACAACCAGGTATATGATCTTATGAACATGATGAACTAAGTAACACTTTTTGATAGGATGAACCATCCCACCTAGAATGGTTGTTTTTAAGAGAACAACTTGTAATAGAACAAAGGGAGTCAAAATCTAATGTACAATTTTGAGAAAGTTAATGTAGAATAAGTGATGAATAGTATTAGACAGAAACTCCTTGAATCTAGAATAATCATTGTAGTCATCAATAGATAGAGTAAAAGGAAAATGATGATGGTTTGAGTATTTTTGAAACTAGTAGTCATCACCAGGAAGATAGTGCATCAGATATGTTGGAAGTATGCATCAACATTGCTGTGCATTTCACCTGACAACGTTAAAATTATAGGACGTAGTTTTACAAAATAATAAAAAATAAATAAAAAGAAAAATATCAAATATCAAAAAAAATGAAATAAAGTAAAATATTTTAGACGTCTTGTCCATGCAGAATGGATGATGTAGCAAGCATGCAGATGGCTGAGATTTAGGTGGTAGTTGAACAAGTAGTTATTAGGGTAGCAACATTCCTATAAATTGGAAGCATTGGGTATTGTTTGTTTCATTGCTTTTAGTTTATGCAGGAGTGCAGGAGAAGGAGAGATGAAGTTGGGTAATAGGCACACCAAGGATTTATGTAAGCCAGAGCATAATACATAATCTTCATTAGCAGTCACAAGCTTCATGAAGGATTTTTTATTTTTAGTGTAAGTGTAGAAACCCTACCTTCATAAAAAGCATTCAACCCTACCTGAAGGAAGTCTAACGATATAATAATGTCATAGCAATCTAAAGGGAGAAGCATCTGATGGAAGGGAGAGATAAGTTTTTAGCCATTTGACCAAATACATCATCTAGAAGGAAGATGCCCAACTGATAGGTCTTGATGTCTAGTCATCCAATCTAGACGGAAAATAGACACCTCAAACATCTAGCCGTCCATCCTAGATGGCCAACTGATCACCTTAGACATCTAGTCATCTAGCCCAGATGGCTAGCCAATCACTTTAGACATCTAGTCACCCAGTTTAGATGGCTAGCCATATGTATCAGATATTAGTTCACATAGTCATCTAGCCATTAGATTCAAACATCTAACCAAAATACCTTGATATCTAAGCATAAGTTGTTACCATAAGCCAAGACATATAGCAATATTAACCCATATGAAGAGTAGGAAACATACAAAAGGATATTATGAGCCATCATAAGCTTGGACAACCTCCAAGGTAATCTAAAGTAGGATCCAAATCTGTTATGGTAAAAAGACTTTGGTATTAGCAGTAAATGATGTGTGAAAAAGTGCCAAGCCTAGACAAGGGATAGACTCGAGCAAATTGAGAAGCGTTAGTGCAATTAGAAGTCCAACTAAGTGGTAAGGAACTAATTATAATTGAGAAAATCACATGGACTTGCTCTACAGGTGTGTTTTGCTGACATTGGTGGGAAGCAGCACCAGTAAAGAGTTCGATAACAAAAAATATGCTAGAAATTGAAGTAAGTTTCATTATGTAGATACCTAGTTCTGAAAAATAATTTTGTAATAGGTATATGGTGCAGATGATATATATATATGATCCAGCTCAAAATACCAATATGGTACAGGTTGCTGATCGGACCATAGAAGTGGACTTTTCTCGTGCATTCAAGCAAACTTTCAGACTCCCCAAGAAGGGAAAACTGGTAATAAATAAATGGGGATATCCTAAGAAGACTCAAAATTTTATATTAGGAGTTTTTAACCTCACTATGAAGGTGGTTAAAAATATGTTAGAAACTCACGGTGGTAGAGGAGTAAAATAGTCCCAATTGAAGAATAATGAGTTGTAGTGCATCATGAATGTTCTAATGGCTAGACTATCAGGGGAATGAAGGAGTTTAGATCTTCCCATTTGGTTTATCCTTTAGTTGCTTAGGATTGAATAGGGTGTACAATAAAACTGGGTAACTCACTTGGCGGTTTGTATTCAAATTTTTTTGATGTGAACAATGAAGAATTTTTTGATGGTATTTCATGCCATAGGATTACTCTTGGACATAGTTTCAAAGGCAATAGTGTCGATTCTAGAATTTAATTTATCGCAACAAATTCCATATTTTTCCCCAACTATATTTTAGTGGAATAATACCAAACCACAAGTAAAGAAGTCAACACTGGTGAAGAATCAGATGGTGAATAAAAACTCTCATAAGCCATCACGATAAGAGAAGACAATGACCGATTTTTAGAAGGGGAGGATATTATCAAATTTGCAGCCGAGGTGAAGTAATTTAAAAAGCAAGTCACTGCACCTAAACTAGAAAGGAAGAGGAGATGATTTGAATCTCCACCTCCATCTATTCCAAATTTGGTGCAAGGTATTACCATGGAAAAAATTACTCGTAGTAAGGAGGTAGCTCAAATATTGGTACAACAGATGATAATTTAGTTTTGACATTCCTCAGAACTTATAAAATATAGTAGTAGGAACAAGTGCTAGGAATATAGGACCTAAGGACTATTTTATGGAAGCTCATGTTCAAGCTCAAATAACAATTTCAAACCTATCTGTTCCACCTATAGTTACAACAACTTCCTTTGTAGCTTCCCAACAAGTTGTGTTCTTTATAGATATTTTCATAGTTAAAGAAGTTAGAGCAGTAATACCCATAGATATTTTGGTGAAACCTATAATAAAAATAATAGAGGAAGCTTTACCTTCTCCTAATATAAATAATTTTGCACCTGGGATAGAGTAGCATCCCATCTCAGTTGATGAGGTAGTCTTGTTGGAACATGAGACCAATATAGAAGAGGGAGAGTAGCTACAGACAGACGTGTCTCAGAAAGTGGTTGGAATAGAAGGTGACATAAGTTATATTATAGTTATAGAAGGTAAGGCAACCAAAAATACCATTGATCTCTCCAAAAAATGGAAGGAGACAATACAAAAGGAGGAACATGAGGAACAAGAGGAACAAACTAAATATGCATGGTCTAAATTTTTTCTAGTGTAGCTACCAAATCTAATGGATCCTTTCAATGATATGGATGAGAGAGCAGTGGAATGTTTTACAAAGTTGACAAAAATAATGGAAAATTTACAATTGCAATTTAATATAGCTTGTTTTGGCCAATGGAAGAAGTGGCAGTCGATGGTAGAATAAGAATTGAATAGATTGGTAAAATGGGCCATCCAAGGTCCTTGGTGAGAAAAACATTCTAGCATATATTAGAATTAGCCTTGGATGATACCCACCACACACTTATCAACAATGGAGGGAATTGAACAATTGATCGAGAAGATGCCAATCCTCTACTTGGAATCTAGTCAAGTGTACATTTATGGCCACAATATTGATACTTATCCCTAGCAGTTCGTAGAGCAAGGATCGTAGGTGAAGTTAGCACCTAAATTACTGCCTATGTATCGACAGTATAACTTCTTATCCCACTTGTTATGTTGGCTAGCATAATGTATTAAGTACTTGCATATAGCTAAGAAAATGGTGGATAGTAAATTGCAAGAGGTACAAGAAGATGTGCAATTCAAAGATAAAAAATTTTAATAAGGGAAGGTACGTATGGAGGCTATCATTTACGAAATCTAGAAATTATCATGAGAACTAAAGATCCTTCATAATCAGTTAGAAGAAAAATCATAGTAGATTACCACTCTAGAAAAGGAGGTGTTACAACAAAAATAGGCTAAAAAATTGTTGGTTAAGCAAACTGAAGTATTAGTAGCTTAGAAAAATTAGAGTGAGCTAGCCTAGTAGCATAAGAGGAGATAGCATGAAGAGACTTGGAAGAAATAGTTGGCAATGGTATAAGAAGAATTACGACAAGCACAATAGTGTGAGGTAGCTTTGAAACAAGAAATAACATCAAAGGCCTCATCTTCATCCACAATTTTAGTTCCACGGCTAAAAGAACATTTTATATAGTGAGAGACTAAACTGTTGAATAGGCTTGAGACAAAAAATTATTCCAATACCCTAGGAGTGGAATGGGGTAAATACTTCAATTATTCTAAGAAACTTAAGGTGGATAATGAGGCTATCCAGATGCAATTGGATGAAACCTTACCATGTATGACTCACAAAGATGTTGAGACTTCTCAGAGTGAGTGGAGAAAGTCACTTAGGATATTAAATTATTTGAAGGGAAGGATAGATGTAGACAGTAGTACCAAGAAAAATTAAACTATGAGGCTATATGACATAAAATTACTATGAAGATCTACAATTTTGATTGTGTATAGCAATTTTGATAATGTTTGAATCATGAAGATGACAATGTAAAATCAGCCAATCAAATGAATATGGTTTGATTAATAAGTATGCACTAAATGATAAACATAACTATCTTTGTATTAAGACGTTTGGATTAGTTATACGTCTGGATTAGATGTCCAACCTTAATAATCAGTCATCTGGCTACTGTGTTAGATTTCTGGATGTGTTAGATGTTTGAACCCATCATTTAGACAGTAAATGCAATTATTAATGTAAATAGGTGGTTGGGATGGTTGAGACAATTTGGTTGCACTAACTACCTAATATTAACTATAAATACCCGCCTATTTCATTTTGTAATATATACATACTTTTCTATAATACAAATATGTTGTGCAACAATTATTAGTCTAGAATGTGTGTTATACGATATTGCATCTATATTATAGTATTATGTTGTAGGTATTTATCAGAGCTTGGTACGAGAGCATGTATTATTGTATGTTGTTTTCCTATTGTAGGGAATTATGAGGAACCTTGAGGATTGGATAAATAATGCATAGTGGAAGACATCTAGACCCTGGAAGATTAACCCTTGTGCATGCCAGTGTAGCTATCTGGTTTCATAGAAAATTTTTCAGTCATCTATCCTTGATATCTAGCCAATCATTCAATCCAAACATCTAGCCATATAGTCTAGACATCAAGCCCATACATACAACTATCCAGTCTTGATGTATAGTCATCTAGTCCTAATGTCTAGCCATCTAGCCAGCCATCTAATCTAGATGTCTAGTCCAGACATCTAGCTAACTAATTCAAACGTCTAGTCGTCTAGTCCAGACGTCTAGCCATCTAGTCTAGACATCCAATCTAGACATCTAGTTATCTATTCCTAATTTCTAGCCCAAACATCCAGCTATACGTCTCAAACATCTAGAGTATCTACCTCAGACATCTAGTATTTAAAGAATCTATCAAGACTTGTCAACTTATATTTGTAAGACATGATTACTTTTATACCTTGGCCTATCATCCCCTCCTAGTTTATCATCATTTATTTTTCTCAAGAGGTACTTACCCTTGTCTACATTACGTAGGAGTGGAGCTAGTGGAATGGTGAGTTCCAAAGGTGAAAAATTTAGGAGGAGGAGTGAGATACATTATGAGCTCAGGTGTAGATCCTACAGGAGGATCAAGATAGATTTCTAGCCAAGAAAGATATGTTGTGATTGAAGCATGATGTGGTGTAAGTTAAGCAAGATATATTGTATATGGAGAGGTCACAAAGACCTACAATGAGCTAGGTATCAAGCATCCTAATGGCTTAGTTAGAGTTGCAAAGGGACTATGTTAGGTTACTGGAGAACACCCTGCTACTTATTAATATAATAGTGTTATAGTTTTCATCCTCTCAATCCTCATGGATTTGAAGAAGTGAAGTATTGGATTGTCCTCCAGTAGCCCCACCTATTCCTTTATTTATAGGAGCATCAACCTCCCATGCATTAGGGACAGGGACTTCTTATGGATATAGTTGATGGCATGAGGGTAGTAGTAGGTATGTCCAAGGAGATCAAGTCAAGGGTAGCAAAGAGAGCAACAAGGGCTAAGAGTGACATGTGGGCATCAAGCATTTGTAAAACTTTTTTTAGATGTCTTGTATCTTTGTTTGATGGTTGTGATGAGATTGTCTTAGGGAAGGAGAATATAAAAGTGATTCTAGAAAGCTCAAACACCCTAGTGACATTGATAAAACTCACCTACTAATCAAATAGGCACTTGAAGATGCTAAGATCATCCAATTTATTCAAGTTGTTCAAAGACCAAAGTGTATACAATGAATATTTATTTCTAATTTTGAGCAAGGTTGGACTTATCATTTGTGACTTATTCCCATAAGCTAGCTCATCCGTGAGTGTACATAAGTATGTATAAAATAAGGTCATTAATGTGACAGACATGTTGCCACACAGGGTATTTTCCATTGCTATTCAGACATTTATAGCCTTTATGGAGGTTAGCCCCGTGATCTAAGGACCTCAGAATTCCAAGGATTCAAGCTTTTTATTTGCGCTTTTTTTTTAGAATTTTAGTTTGTGCTTTGCAGTTGTCCTTTTGCCAATTCTTAGGATTAGATCATGTGCATGATAAGATGAGCAGGGAAAAACATTTACTTTATGGTGATAGTGACTCATGATTTCATATTTCCTAGGCACCAAAATTTTATTAATGTGTGATTTGTGTGTATGGTCAAAGATAAATATTGAGGTCACAAGGAAGACCAGTAGCACTCAAGGACTAATGGCATTCAATGGAGTCTAAGGAAGACACTAGGAATGGTTGAACAACATAAAGAACCCAAATATGCTCCAAACCATAAATGTGAAAAATACAAATGTCATATAGGTATTATGAATGGGTGCTAGGATGATGGATGGTGATTGTAGCAAAATTTATGCATATAGAAGAATAATGCAAGACAGATACCATATGGAAGACACCCTTGGTTAATGTGACAAAATAATTCTTAGAAAAGAAACCAAAAGCATAAATCGAACAATAAACAAATTATTATTGGTGATGAAGAATGATGTGAGATGGAATGATAATATGTGTGTGAATGTGGCATGCTTTGTAGTGGTGTGAAAATTTTATTGCTTGTTGTTTTTGGTGATTTTTTATTTTTTTTGTTGACCATTTGACGATCGGATGGTTTGTGGTTATGGTCGTCCAAGGATCGAATGGTTGATGTTTTTTTATAATAATATTTTGATTTTATTTTTTTTGATCGTCTAATGATTAGATGGTTTGTGGTTATGGTTGTTTTAGGGTCAAATGGTTGATATTTTTTATGATGTTTTGATTTTTTTGTATTTTTGTTTTTGGATGTACAGGGCTAGCTAAGAGCTAGGCATAAAATGGTCACAAATGAAGGATATTGATGGGTTTGAGTTCCTTAATTACCTCAAGAGTGGTGATTTTTTAGGATTTAGTTATAAATATTTGTACAATTTTGTAGGCTTTAGTTCTTGGATAGAGTAGAATGTCATGCAAATGAGGCAGAAGGTTTGAATTCTATTGATTTTCCATGAGGAGCAAATAACCCATGCAAAAATCTTGAGGATGAACTTTATTATTGTAGGTATGTTTAACCCTATCATGATAGACATGAATATTCTCAAGCGCATTGATTCATCATTCATAAAGCAAGTTTAATTGATCAAGGTATGCTTGCCACGCAATGGCATCATCAATGAATTCTTGTAATGATATGTATAACGAGAAATTTTTAAACTCAATGGGTATGATGGCCTCAGCACCATAGACCAGTGAAAAATGTGTTACCCCATTTGGCATGTAGATGCTTGTTTTATAAACCCATAATACCAAGGGGAGTTGGAGGTGCCAATATTTATGATTATCTTTGACTATTTTCTTTATAATGGCTATGATAGTCTTGTTGGTGTCCTCAACTTGTCCATTACTTTGAGGATAGTAAGGTATCAGGAAATTATGTTGAATATTGTATTTGATATAGAGTGCTCAAACATGCTTATTCTTGAAAGGTGTGTCATTCTCAGATATGATATTTAAGGGTATACCAAAGCAAAAAATGATATGATGGAGTATGAACTTTGCAATTCAAGGTCTGAATGTTCTAGTAAGAGAATCACCTCAACCTACTTAGTAAAATATTTCGTAGCTGTGATAATAAATGTATGGTACCCCAAGGAAGGAGGAGATATTTTTCCTATAATATCAAGATCCCATTGTGAGAAATACCAAAGGGACTAAAATTGGTTACAATGCTTGTGATGGTACATGGGTTAAATTGGCATGATTTTGACATTTTAAATATTTCTTGACATATGTGCAACAATCATGTTCCATGGTGGGCCAATAGTAGCCCATGCATAAAATATAATTTATGATGGTCATCCCACTAATATGATCCCCAAAAGTTCCATAATGGGCTTTAGAGATGATCTAATTTATCTCAAGGTTCGAGGCAACATAGGAGAACACCATTATAGATACAAAATTAAAGAATATATCCCAAGAGATTGTAACAAGTCACTTTTTGTTTAATTGTGCATTTAGAAGTTGGGGATAGTTATTTTGGGAGAGTACTCATTTTTATAAAATTCTTTATTTGTGAGAAGTCATCATTGTATAGCTCTGATTGAATAAAATTAATATTCTCTTCAATCTAGGAATATTCCCATTCAATAGTTTATTGAGAGAGTGTGAGGATATTGATGTATGTAGTGATGTCAAAGGTATTTTATGGTAATAGTGATCTAAGAGAGGCCATAGTATCTACAAAATGATTGGTTGACCTAGGTGTGTTATCAATTTTGTACCATTCAAATTTTTTGAGTAATTTATCAATAATATATTTTTATTGCTTCAAATATGGGTATTTATATTGGTAGATCTCCTTAACTTGATAAACAATGAGTTGGGAGTCACCAAAGATACTAATTTGTTTGATGCCTAAGGCAATAATAGTCTAGAGGCCTAGGACTAGGGCTTCATATTTTGCATTGTTATTGGTGCAAGAGAATTTGAGTTTAAATGAAAGGACATAGGAGCTCCTTGAGCCATGAATAAAAAAACTCCAACATCTCCCCCTTGTTCACACTTGGAACCCTCAAATAAAAGGACAACATCAGTTTCATCCTTAGGTTTGATGTGCTCCTCTTACTTTGTGTTATTAAAGATGGAATCATCAGGTAGCTTGATTATGAGTGGTTTATCATTTGGTAATGGAGCTTTAGAAATTTGATATATGATTACCTAACCTTCGATGGATTTTTGGATAATGAATTCAAGATCAAATTCTATCAAAAGCATTATTCATTTGGATGTTCTACTATTTGTATAGGTACGACTCATCATATAACGTAGCAATTTTTCTCTAGCCATGACATAGGTGGTATGGTCGATCATATAGTGTTGAAGATTTTTAGTTGGAAAGACAACAACTAGGTATGGCTTATTGATGTATGCATATTTAGTATCATAACTCAAAAAAGTGTGACTGATGTAACAAATAACTTGTTCTCTATTAGATTCATTATTTTGTGTCAGCATGGTACCAAGGGAAAATTTAGTGGTAGATATGTACAAATGAAATAGAAGACTTGGTCGAGGTGGTATCAACACATGTGGAGATGCAATATATTATTTAATGGTATCAAAATCATTTGACACTCTTGATTCCATGCAAAGGTAACCTTATTTTTCAATAAATGGGTGAAAGACTTGCACTTATCTTAAAACTAAGTAATAAACCAATGGATCACTTAGATTTTTCCTTGTAAGTTGTGTAGCTCCTTGAGATTCATTGCAGGTGACATCTTAGTGATTTCTTTGACTTTTTGGGATCAAATTTGATGCCTTGTTTGGAGACTATAAACCCTAAAAAATTTCCTGATGTGACATCAAAAATGTATTTCTTGGGTTTGAGTCTCACCTTATGTTTGAGTAATTGATAAAATTGTTAGAAATATATTTTATTCCATCATTTGGACCATGTAAATGTATCTTCCAAGGTACATACTTAGAAATTTAGATTATTTTAGGAGAAAGTTATCTAGTTACTTCCTGCAATGTAATAAATGCACAAGTGTCAATGTGCAAGTTGTAAATGTGCAAGTTGTCCCTTACACATCTAGGTAGAGTGTTGGCCAAGAAACCTATCTTCCTATATAAAAAAAACCTCATTTTTAGATAGATTTAAAGTCAGGGGACATAGTCAAATAGCGTAGCTTAGAGCATAGTATAGTCCTGTGTAGATAACCATTCATTGGTGATGGGTGCAATGTAGTTTAGTAGCTTTATTAATGGAGTGTTCATTTCTTGCATAGCTACATTGTATTATTTTATGTCATTTCTATTTACAGCATATTTTAGTCATCTAGAAATTTTACTTTATTTTATATTATTCAGCATCTTGTTATTGGTATCTTCCAATGTTCATTACATCAAAATTTAACAGTGGTATTAGAGCCACGGTAGATCTAGCTATAGTAGGTCAATAGAAAAACCACCATTATTATTTAGCCTAATTTTTTTGTCAACCTAACGTGCTGCTAGACCAACCACTATCAAAACTCTCATAAGAGTATAGGTGGTAGAATTAGAGAGAGTCACAAAGTTAGGACTAAAAGAAATCTCATCTCTAGAAATATTGAGATTACATTTGACTAGAGTCTTTTCCATAGAGTTGCAAGAAAAAATTGTGAAGACTATGACTCAGTATTCAATCTACTAGATTAAAAAATTATCTAGTGAAGATCATCCAGGATATCTAGAATTTTCTAACTATTACCTAAATTTTCTTTTGTTGTAGAAAATTAATTCTTAGAGGATTGGGACTCCTCCTACAATAGAAATCTAGGAGACTCCAACTTTGTTGCTTGAAAGGTCAATGAACCTTCATAGTGTAGAGATTAGTTCCTTGTGCAAGAGAAGAATACTATGGAAGAAGACTTTTGGTGAAGAGTCATGGTGAAGTTAGGATACCAGAGATCTTCATTTCTAGATTGAAGAACTTCATAGTTGAAGAACAATCCATAAAAGCCTTGATACTAAAAATGCCACAAAAGCCTTGATATTGAAAAGGCCACAAAAGCCTTGATACTAAAAAGGCCATAGAATCCTTGATACTAAAAATTCCACAGAAGCCTTGGTACTAAAAATACCATAGAAGCCTTGATACTAAAAATAGCCATAAAAGCCATGATCCTGAAGAAGAAATCGAAGAGAATATCTAATTTAAAAGCAAACTATGTTGCAGGGAAATAATATTTAGTGAGTTGGGAAACTTTCTACAAGAAAGTTAGGAAGAGTATATTCTTCAGAATCAACTTAGCACCTCAAGCAAAAATGAAGAGATCAGGTAAGATCTCATTGAATAACTTCTAATATTGGAAGAAGAAGAAGGACTAGGTGAGTCTTTCTTGAATCTAGAAGTAGCAGAATTAGATATCCATAAGAATATCTCACCACCAACACTTCCAAAATTAAAGGTTGAAGAGAAGGTCTCAAGGAAGACCATCAGAAGCTACAATATTAAAGACCTTGGGAAGGTCTCATCGAGCATCCAATAAAAGGCTAGAAGATTCTTATTGAAGAAATTATCAAAGGAGAAATCCACTACCAAGGAGAATCCCTTGATAGTGAAGGACTTGGTATAATTATCACCATCTGACAATAAGCCCAAGAGAAGAAAAATTTGGTAAGGAGTGTCAAATCTATGAAGAAGAATTTGGCAAGGAGTGCCAAATCTATGAAGGAGAATTTGGCAAGGAGCATCAAATCTGTGAAGAAGAATTTTGCAAAGAGTTCCAAATCCTATAAGAAGATCCTGCTTGAATTCAAAATTTGATAAGAAGACTTGAATACAGAAGAAGCTCACCAAATATTGAAGATTTGAATATTACCTCTCACAGCAAGGCACCGCTTCAAAGACAAATTTATCTCCAAAATCTACAGCATAAGTAGGAGAACACAAGCAGATAACAAGCCACCAAATCCTAGGCTCGTGAAAGAAAGTTTGATACCATCATTTGGTGAAGAAGAAGTTATTCAGGACAATCTACAAAGAGCTGCAAGATCCTATTCGAAGCAACAACTTGGTGATCCTAGACACCAAGATCTACATTCTATACAAAAATAACAAAAGAGCTACATAAACTTTCAAAAGGTAAGAAACTTTTGGTGTAAGTAGATTTATTAATTGGATTACTTATCAGATTTGTTAGAGCACCTGAATTTGGATTAAAGTTGCAAGAAGAAAATTGGATTATAGTCTTCAAAAGTGCAAAATAAAAAAGGTTCTCTTTAAGGTTCATTTGTATATTAATTAGGAGTTTATTATAATTAAGAATTGCCTATATAAACTACCTATCATCTACTTTGGAAAAATAAAAAGAAGACTAGGTCCTACAATATTAATTGTAGTGAAATTATAGAATAAATCTTGAAGATTCATTTTAGATTATTCTTGATTAGTTGTAGTAAATTTTATTAAGTACATTAATTTGATAGTTGATTTGAGCAATAAGATGAAATTTTTAGTGCGTTAAAAGTGAAATATTATTAGATTCATTTGCACTATTATACTACTCAAAAGAAATTAGTTTTGTGTTTTTGAAGGGCATAAAATCTGATTTGTATCAAGTGTCTAAAGACACTATTAAAGCACAAAAATTTGAAACATATTGTGGCCAAGTTAAGCCACCAAAATAGGTTAGAATCCTCCAAAAAATGGAGAAGAATACAAATAACCAAAAACAAAAATAGAAGCTTCAAATATTAAGACTTGGTGAGTCTCAAATCCAAAGCATTACAAGGTCAGATGCAAGAAAAAAAGTGCAGAAAATTTCATCAACTAAAGAGTTTCTATCTACTGTTATCTAAGCTTGGATTTTTTATCAAAGTGTCCAAGAAAAAAGGCGAAGGTTTATATTCATAAAAGACAACCTCAAAACCCTTATATTGCAGAAAAAATCTACCACAAAACCAGAATTTTAGATCTGAAAAAAGAGTGCAAAAGAAGGTGCATTAAAGGATTTTTATATACAATTTATGGTACATTTTATTGCACTACTCTAATATGGTTTTTACAGCAAAATAACAGATTTGAAAGTGCCTGAAGAGGCACAATAACTATAGGGTAAATTAGTAAATGGAGGCCAAACATCAGCACTCTTCTGCCCAAGCAAAAGGAGCCACTCAAAGGGCTCATCTTGGATGAACGAACCTACAAAATCAAATCCTACATAAGGATATCATCAAGCTGCATTTACATAGACAAAAAGAGTGCACATCTACAAAGAGAAGGTGTCAAAATCTACAAAGGAATCAGCATGTTGGAGGCATAGAATAAAAGGAGCAAAGGTGCTACATTCAAGGGTCTTAAACTTGGAGAAGATCATCCACCAAAGGAAGCACCAAAATCATCATACAAAGCTCCGTAGCGCCTCATTGATCCACATACAAAAGAAAATATTTCTTGCTACCCAAGAAACATTGCAAAGAAAAGGAATGACATACAAAAGGACTTAAGGAGTTATAATATTCTCTTTGGAAGTTGTTATAGGAAAGGACTTCATAAAAATATCTTGAATGCTACTTGGCATAAACTTTCTAAGGCACCATTTCATCTCTCAAGGCTTAAGAAACCTCACGCAGGATAATGATTATCATAATGTTACAGTATATGTATCTGATTTACTTATGTATTCCTTTGTAAATGGATGGATATGAATGATTTTTATTATTATTTCACTTTAATATTATCATTTATGCATCATAGTGATTAATGATTATAAAAGTTATTTACACGTATATTTTACATGAATTTTGTGCAAGTTATTGTGTTGCTAGGTAAATATGTATGGAGTTGGATAAATTTTATAGGTTGTTGAACCAAAAGGTCGATGTACGTAGCAATGCTAGATGTATGACATACTTGTAGGTGCTATGTATGAAGTACTACAGTGAAGTGTTGACGATGCATCTATAGAAAAGAGTGTTATGGAAGATTTGAGTCAAAGTTAACTAAATCTTATTGCAACATCAACTTCTAGCACGATCACATTTCACATAGTCACCATTCGACTATCAACATGGACAAAATAATATTTGACGTCTTTGATTTATTAATAAAGTTGTAAAGTTATATTAAAATTTGGAAAGAATCTAAATTTTTTATTTATTTCACCAACTCATATTCTCTTTCCTTGAGAATAGGGCACAAGATTATTCTCGTCATTTCTTAAAATTAGAAGTTGTTAAGTGGTTGCCACTTGGGCTCACCATGATTAGTTCAAAGTCCTATGTTGTTATAAAGTTGTATTTGATTAGAGTAATTCATTAGGACGTGTGTTTGTGCTGATTAGTCAAAGTTTTGTTTTGTTATGAAATTCTATTTATTTAGGAAATTGTTAGTGTGTAGTTAGGATTGAAAGTTAGGATTTAGATTTGATTAGTTGGAAGAAACAGAGTGTGATACAAAAAAGGCTTCCTTGAACATTAATGTATAAATTACAATAGGGAGGCCATTGAAAAGGTCCTTGCCTCCTCGATTTTCCTCACTACTCTCTCTTCTCCGTGAATTATTCTATAATGAAAGTTGAAGTCGCACTATAGATTTCTAGCAATGTACATGATCGAATCTCAGCAATAAAATAGTATTATTTTTCCACATATCTTTTGCAATGTTATTCTATATTTTGTAATGATTTATTTTTGTCTGTAGTACCTTTTTATTTTCTTGCAATCAATGAATAATTAATAGTTATAATAGGATAGGTGAAATAAGTAGTTTTTGAAGTAAAATAGCATAGAGGAGAAGAGAAAAATACTAACATTTTCGAAGGCAGGGTCCACTTCTAGAAGACCAGTTCCTGTTCTCTTGCTCCTGCATTAGAATAGGATTAGATTAAAATAAATAGGATTAGTATAAATTAATCTGCATCATTTATTTCAAAATTAAAATAGTTAAAACATCATTAGCTGCACATGGATCCACACACATTCATTCATTTAGTTAATTTCACATCTATTAAGTTAATTGCATATTAAAAAAAACATTTAAAATATTCTATCTTTTCTATAACCTGATCTTAAGGAAATGAATCAAGTGAATTGATTATTGTCTTGGAAAAATCTATACAGGATTTTGTTTGTCTTTAAATCATTTTGACCTAGATTGATTATAAAATGATTAGCCCTCAAAGCTAGATATTTTTGGCACCATTATTGGGGAGATCAGTGCCATTACATTAATCTACAAGTTGTTGGACCACGTAAGGAAGTAATCTTACCCATACGTGGAGGGTGGCACAAGTAGTGATCAACGCACGTATAGAGTTATGTGTGGAGGGTGGCACAAGTAGTGATCAATGCACATGCACAACAAGCATCCTCCACCTTAGGTGGACCATGTTCCAATTTTCTTAAAATTAGTTTTTATTATTTTCCTAGAATTTAGTCATTTATTTTCCAGCATTTATTTTCCAACATTTATTTTTCAATATTTATTTTTCAAGCATTTACTTTTCAGCAATTTATTTTTCTATAATTTCCTTTTCAGTAATTTATTTTCCTGTAGAGTGTGGTTGTTTCTAGTTTAAATCTAAGACTCTTTGGCCTGTAGAAACCCAATGTAGTATAAGAAGTAGGTGTGACTGAGTGACACAACCATAGTGAAAACATCCCTTATAAGAAAAACGGTAACAACAACAATTTTTCTTATTTTCCTAAGATCACATGGCCAATCTTTTTATTTCAGCCACAATAAGATTTGCTCTAGAATAGTTTTACTTTTTTTATTATCCTGAGATCACCTAGACAATCTGTTTGATTTTTGCCACAGTCATATATTCTCTAGAGTAGTTTTACTTATTTTTATTATCCTGAGATGACCTGCCAATTCGTTTGATTTCAGCCACAGTAAGACATGCTCCAGAGTAGTTTTACTTTTTCTTATTGTCCTAAGATCACCTAGCCAATCCGTTTGATTTCAGCCATAGTAATATTTGCTTTAGAATAATTTTACTTTTCCTTATTATATTGAGATCACCTGGCCAATCTGTTTGATTTCATCATAATAATATTTGCTTTATTTTTTCTTTATTGATCTGATATCACCTGGCCAATCTATTTGATTTTAGTTAGTAAGACCTAATTTAAAGAAAATTGTACTTTTATTATTATACTAAAATTATCTGGCCAATCCATTTAGTTTTAGTATAGTAGGAATTGTTTAGAAAAGAAAACATAGAACCAAAAACAAAATAAAACTAAATAATAATAATAATAATATAGAGAAGAATAAGTTGCTAGATGGTGGAGAATAATAAACACTCTACATCCATTGACCTCAGAAAATTATTGATAGAGCAAGAAGTTAACCTTCCTTTTAAAAAGCAACACCAAACATTTAGAGAAGAGTGGGAATGCCTATGTAAACATCTTGATACCATAAAATATAGATCAGATGAATTGATTCAAATCCATAAGATAAACATAGCCCAAATTCTAGGGCCAAACTATCACTCACCCTACCTTAAACTTATTAAGAGCTATGAATGGTGGTCAGGGAATAGGAGAGAAAAAACAAACTCAGTAACCTACCTGTGGGATCAATATTTTTAATATTCCATTACCATCCATAGTTTCCTATAAAAAATAGAGGATAGGGAAGTAAACCTAGAATATATTTGAAGATATCATAGGGTCCCAAGAGTAGTACTCTTTAGAGAATTGTGTCAAGACTTGCGTTACAAACTATAGTTTGAGATCCCTAATCCAATTGTAAAATAGGATTTTATTTTTCAAGTAATTACTCTGGTAACAAAAAACTTTGGATTTAATGAAGAGCATTATATGAATCCTGGACAACGTGAACCTATCAACGATATTCATAGGTTGTTTAGGGAAGATTAGAATTTTGTTTCAAAATTTTATGCATAGACCCATAGACTCAAAGGGTAGATTTATTAAAATCAGTAAACCAAAATCAGATTACCAAGAAAACCATAGTACGAAATCTAAAACTTATGAGTTAAAAGAAACCAAAAATGCATCTTTAGATATTATAATAGCTAAGTAAATTTAAATTCTAAAACAAGATTCTAAAATATATTTACTACTCAAACTAGAGTTTGACGATCATATCGATCCCTCATCTATCTTTACTGACCCTATACCTGGTCCCCTTCTTGAAATTATATATTCAGTCATGGCTGATCAGGCTAGTGAACAAGGGGAAGTAAATAGAAACCAAAGGCAAGGAACAATGGATTGAGGAGAAGTAGAAAACCAAAGGGGGGTGTACAAAGAAATAATTTTTCCTTTCTAATCCATTCTTCCGAAGATAGGCTAACAAGAGAATTGAAACTAGTCTCTGTTGTTGTTTTGCCTACTTTCCATAAGAAACCACATGAGGATCCCAATGCATTTATTTTTGAATTTTAAGAAGTGTGCTACACTTACTTTTACATCACAAATGAAAAAAACTAAGACTATTCCTTTCTACACTTAAGGGTGCAGCCTTAATATGGTTCATGGGTCTAGGGGAAAATATTTGTAACCGGTGGGATGGAGAACAAGGATTAAAAGACATATTCCTTGAAAGATACCAACACTATTGCAAGGTTCAAGATAAGAAAGTAGAATTATTTCGTATGAATAAAAATGATGATGAATCCCTTGAGGACTATATTAAGAGATTTTGATTTATGGGATCTAGATTAAACAGCGAGTTGGGTGAGGAAGTTCAGAAAGAAATTTTTCTAAAAGGACTTAAGGAAGATGTCTTGGATATGCTAAACCTTATGGTGAAAGGAGATATCCATAAAATGGGATTATGAGAGATCATAAATCTCTATAAAAATTACTCAAGGAATAAACCATTAAGAAGTAATAAATACCCATCATCAAGAGGAGAAGTAACACGAGCTGAAATCGGTAATATGCTAGAAAATATCAAAACCGATTTATTAAGCGCATTGACATCATCCCTTTGAATGTTACAAATATTTCCAACATTTTTGCTTGTTGCAAGATCTGTGATAAAAACCATAATACTAAAAATTATAAATATATCTCAGCTATTAAAACTACTATAAAATAACCTGAGGTCGAAGAGGTAGAATATGTCTACTTTATATCTCAAAGAAGGAATGGTCCATCCAATTGGTCAAAATATAACTATTCCAACCAAAAAAGACCCAATTATTGGTCAAATACTCCAAGTTGGTCAAATTGGCATCAGTATAATCAAGATTGAAATATGACTCCTTGGGCACAATTCATGCCCAATTCATATCAAAATTTGCATCCATAGATGGCAAACCAAAATCAAAATGCATCTAGTTGGAATAGCCAATACAATCAGATAGGACCTAGATGGTCTCAAGGATAGCCCCAATAACAAAAAATTTAAAATCATTTAGGGGGCAAGTACCTCAAAACTAGCCTCAAAATAGACTCCTTCCACCTCCAAACAACAATCCTTCTAAATAGTCACCTTTACTAGCTCAACTTGTGCCTAAATCATAAAAACACTCAACAGGTCTATGAAACAAATGAGGCATGTTCAAAATCTATAATGCCCTGTCAACAAATTCAATTAAGATCTAGAAAAGTATTGGAATATCATAGAGCAACCCTCACATAACTTGAATAACCTACCAAAAACTTGAGCAAAGAAAAATAAAAAGATGATAAATGTGAGGAAGGAATAGAAATTCCCCTAGAATAAGTGTTCGATTAACATAAATAAGTTCAAATTTCTCAAAAATAAATAAGAGCTCCATTTCCTAAAAGACTAGCTATAGCTAAAGAACCATCTAAACTAGCTTTCAATTTTCTTCAATAATTTTAAAATACCTCTATTATAATTCCTCTTTTAAAATCTATTAAAGAAATTCCCATCTACTCCAAATTGGTAAATTAGAACAAGTTCACAAAAGAGTAATAAGAATGAGCCTAAGACTATTCAAGTTATTGGGCAACTATCTGAAATCATGACTGGTGAGAAATCGTTACCAAATTATACAGACCCTGGAGTACCTATACTCACAATTCACATTGATAGGATAACCTTACATAATATTTTAGTAGACTTGGGGGCTGCCATAAACATCATGACAAAGAAAATAGTAGAATATTTAGGGGTACACATGATTCAACTATTTGAAATATGTTGAATATTTTCCAAGTTATTTTGGTGGGGCTAATACTAAAAGGTATTGGACACTTTGTACCCATTTTTAAATTTTTTAGGGTTTTAAGTTATTTTTAGACCCATATGGGCTTTTAGGGTTACTATATTTTAACCCATGCTTTTTCACCCATGATATTGTAAAATTTGTGCATGTGCCTTTGTTATATATATCACACTTGCATTAGGGTTTGAGAGGGGACAAAAGGAGAATATTATTGTATTATAGATGATCAATTTAATACAATAATAAGATAATATTGTGTTGGTTTTTTGCTCGATTGAGGATTTATAGGATAAATATTGTCTAATGTGTGAATTTGTGATCTTCTTATTTTGATTTAGTTATTATTGCTTTTCTATTTTATTTTATTGGGGCTCCTTATTTCTCTTCATTTGGTATCAAATATAGGTTTTATCTTTGTTCGAGGAGTAAGGGTTTCAACCTTGTGATAAATTAATTCTTGAGTGGGATTCATACGTGAAAGAATCCAGGCAAAGGATAAATATGGAAAGCACACAGATAAAGATTAAGAAATTTAATGGATAGAATTTTGAGTTGTGGAAACTCAAGATGGAGGATCTGTTGGTTGATAGAGATCAGTGGATTACGATCTTGGAAATAAATCAACATCGATGATAGATAAGGATTGGTTGAAAATAGATAGGAAAGTAAGGATCTCTATCAAATTGTGCTTATTTGACTTGGTATTATTGAATGTATCTACAGAGACCATGACAAATTTGTTATGGGAGAAGATAAGAATATTGTATCAAAAAAAATCACTGGTAAATAAACTTTTTCTCCAAAGAAGTTGTATTCACTTTGGATGAATGATGGTGACTCTATGGTTGAAAATAAAAATGCTTTTAACACTTTGGTAATTCAACTAACCTCTATAGAAGTAAAAATTGTTGAATAATAAAAATGTATTACTTTACTTTGTTCATTATGTGATTCATAGGATAACCTAGTTATGGCTATCACCAACACTACATCTACATTGAAATTAGAGGATATAGTAGGAAATTTGTTGTCTAAGGATATGAGATGTAAATATTCTAAGGATTATCATCAAAAGGATGCCTTGGTTGTGAGAGGTCATTCTCAAGAAAGAAGCAAAAAGAAATCAAGAGAAAAGAAATCAAAATCTAGGGGTAAATCTATTTCCCCAAAAAATAAGAAATGCTAGAATTGTGGTAAAGCATAGCATTATAAAAGATATTGTAGATCTAAAAAGGTTGATAATAATCAATCATATGATGAAGTAACTTCTATAAAAATGAAGACCACAAATGAAGATTCAGAGGAATTATTCTTAGCTGCATCTTGCTCAAGTGAATGTGATGACTCATGGTTAGTTGAATTAGGTGCTTCTTTTCATATGACTCATCATAGGGAGGGGTTTTGTGAATATGAACAAATATATGGAGGTAAAGTCTTCTTGGGAGACAATTCGACATATAAAATAATAGATCGAGTAAGATTCAAGTTGATGTTAAAATATGAAAGAATTAAAACCCTTCTTGGTGTGTTGCACATTTTGAGTTTGGCAAGGAATCTGATATCTGTGAGTAAGATGAATGATGCATGTGTGAATGTGGTATTCAATAAGGATAGTTGCAAGATGGTTCATGGATCCTTGGTGTTGGCAAGAGGATTTCACACAAGAACTTTGTTTAGACTTGAGGCTAGCACTATAAGTATTAATTGCAATAACTCTTTAGTTATATAGGAAAATAATATGGCTGAAATGGCTCCGAGTATTCCTATAGTGAAGACAATGTTGTGGTATCAAAACATGGGGCATATTGGTGAGAAAATACTTCAAACATTGAAAATGAAAGGTATGGCTAAAGGACTTTTTGATTGCCCATTAAATTTTGATTTTTTTGAGCACTATGTTTTCTAGAAACAAACTAGAGTTAAGTTTCCAAGTAGTGCTACAAGGTCTGAAGGAATTCTACATCTAGTTCATAGTGATGTGTTTGGACCTACAAAAGTGCCATCATTAGGTAAATCTATCTATTTTCTTACATTTATAAATGACTTCTCAAGAACTACTTGGGTATATTTTCTACAGAACAAATCTAAGATTTTTTAATAAATTTAAAGAGTTTAAGGCTCTTGTAGAAAATCAGATACCAAAAAATATAAAGGATTTGAGAATTTATAATGGTGGTGAGTATTTCTCTAATTAATTTGAATATTTTTACAAGGAATGTGGAATAGAAATGCAAAGAAAAACTTTGTATACTCCACAATAGAATGGGGTTGCAGAACAGATGAACAAGACATTGATGGATAAGGCTAGAAGCATGCTAAGTGGTGCAGGATTAGAAAATGTATTTTGTGCAGAAGCTATATTAATAGCTTATTATCTCATTAATAGATCTCCTACCTTAGCTTTGGTGTACAAGACTCCATAGGAAGTATGGACTGGTAAGAAACCCTCTCTCATATATCTAAGGGTTTTTGGTTGTGATGCTTATATGTATGTCCCAAAAGAGAAAAGGACTAAGCTAGACTATAAATATGAAAAATGCATATTTTTGGGTTATAGTACTAGTGTTAAATGATATAAGTTATGGAACCCAGAAACACAAGGTTATTTACAATCATAATGTGATCTTTAGAGAAAAAAAATGGGTTTTAAAATAGGAAATGCAATTAAGCATAAAACCAAAAATATGTTGGCAATTTTGGGTACTTTGGGTACATTGCCTTTGCTCAAATGTATAAGTTGTCATTGATGTCAAAAGGCATTTTTGTGTTGATATCAAAAGAGTGTGATGTCAAGAATATCTTGAGAAGCTTCATTATGTTAAAGGGTTTTTATTAAAACCATGGTGACAAGGTTAAAGGTTTTTCTTAAAACCATTTGGACTCATTAAGGGTTTTTATTAAAACCAAGCTTAACTTAATGCAAAGGTCCATGTTTATTATTAATAATTAAATTAACTCAAACCTTTGTCAAAGGTCCAAGTTTAATTTATTATTAATAAAATAATAATTATTATTATTTTAATTATTATTAAAGGGTCTTTCAACCCTTAAGCGACGGAAGAAAAAAGAATTCTTTCGCCGATATGTTGCCATCGTTGGAGGAGCGCCGACGTCAAACAGTTAAGGAAAAATGGCTATATAAGTGGGGATGATTTTCTAAAGTGAGCACCTCCGATTAATTTTGACATCTGCGATTTGTGTTTACTCTGTATCTTTCGATTTGCGCTTGGCATCTGTGATTTGCATTTGCTCTATATCTTTCGAATAGCGCTTGGTGTCTTCGATTTGAGCTTGCTCTATGTCTTCGAATCTCCGATTGACGTCTTTGAAATCGTGCTTGTTCTGTGTCTTGGAAACCATGCTTGGCATACTCGGATTTGAGCTTGGGCTGCATCCTTACCTTTTTGCTTGACGGTAGTGGATTGGCAATTGCACCTGAACTGCATTTTTCAGACTGTGCTATGAGATGATTAATGCAAGCATTCAGTGACTTACATTTTGGACAACGCTCACCAGTTTGCATGTGGCTTGTGGAAGACGTTTACGTTTTCTAGATTCTTGGCATCAAAGGAAGATAAAAGAGAGGGCAGCACTGTATTACTTCATTGGGCACTTGTGACCCAACGATGGTGGCGTTTAAGCGAAAGCGCTAGAAGGCAGAGGTGCCGAGTTCGATTCTCTTCATTGGTAATTTTTCTTTTGGTCACGGTGTGCAAAGGATAGTGGTTGTGAATGCGCGTGGGAGGTATAAGGTTAAGGTATCATATTTGCTTTGACATTGTTTTATTGATGTTTAATATTTATGTGGAGTAATAAGGTGTAAAGAGGTTTTACTTTGTATGTATATTATACTTCTGGTGGTTTTTACTAAGTTGGAGAAATAAGGTGTTATTTTGGATCTTTATTATTGTGTATTATTGTATAGTTGCTAACTCTAATTGGTGGCAAATTGAGAGTTAGTGTTGTGACAGATTTTGAGTTCTCCTTCTTCATCAAAGTAAAGGTATGGGCAACTTCTTCCATGTATGTTGTTTATGGTATATTTTCTGAAATTGAGTTTGGAGTGAAAAGGTTGTCTACTAGGTATTTTTGGTGTAAATCTTATTTTCTGGATATTGAAGATTGTTTATGCATTAAAGTCATTGATGAATTTTTGGGTGAATGCATAATTCTGGTTGAGGAAGAGGAAGCATTTTTGCACTAGGGTTTATGTTAGTAAGTCTTGCTACTTGCATTGAGATGATGAAACCCTAGTTGTTGGTGAAAAGAATATAAGTATCATTGTTATATGAGATATTGCATGGTTGGCAATTGTTGGGTTGTGTTTCATATTCTTGAGAAAAGCATACTACATCTATCTTATTCTTTTGAGATTGAGATTGAGTTGAGATTGAGATTGGGAGTTAAGTATAGAACATATTGGGTCTCTAACAATTCTCTTTATGTTTCTATGAGATTTGAGATTGAGATTGGGAGTTAAGTATAGAACATATTGAGTCTCTAACAATTCTCTTTATGCTTCTATGAGGTTTATGAATCACATTGGGTCTCTAACAATTCTCTTTGTGGGTTCATGCTAAGCAAGTTTTTCTTGGTGAGCTTGCTGAGGTTTTGGACTAGGTTTCGGTGGGGACTTGTGAGCGAGATTTGGACGAGGTCCTAGCGAGAGGACTTGTGAGCTGAGTTTTTGAGAGTTCTATCAGAGAACTTGAGGACAGAGGTGCATTGGTTCTTTGAGAAGAACCTGAGGACAGATTTGGCAAGTCTTTGAGAAGGCTTGTGTGCAGAGGATTGATTTGTTCAAAGAGTTGGACAGATCTGATAGATAGAGGAAGACTTGTACTAGACCGACTGACTGTGTTTGGTACAGGTAGTTGAGCTACTGTGGACGTGATCATAGAAGGGAGAGGTCTCTTAGGCTAAGCATTGAGGACAGGAGGTCTTCGATGGAAAGGAGTTCCACGTGCTTGCAAGAGGTAGAGGCAGTTGATCTTCTGAGGGATCATTTCCAGAGCAGAGGGGAAGGTATCTCCTTTGAGCAGAGGCTCATAAATTCAGATTGGGGGAAGGTGTCTCCTTTGGGCCGAGGCTCATAAACATTGTAATTGGGAAGGTTTCCCAAAGAACTTTGAGATAACTTTTAGAGAAAAGTTTTGTGGACGTAGCCCAGGCATTCTGGGTGAACCACGTTAAAATTGGTGTCACTTTGTGGATGATTTTGTGCATTGCTTTGATATTGCTTTGGGTATATTGCTTTACTTATTTTGAAGTATAAAGGAAAAAGTAAAAAGAGGTCTTATACTGTTCACCCCCCCTCTCAGTATAAGCTTGTGTTCTTCAATTGGTATCAGAGCGGGTGCCTTCGAAAAGTTTAACAGCTTGAAGGAAAAGCTAGTAAAGAACACAATGGATCATTCAAGTGGCAATGCAACACCTATTCTTGATGGGTCAGATTTTGGTCTTTGGAGTGCAAGGATGAAGGTTCATCTAATGGCACTTGGGAATGAGGTTTGGGAAGTGATTGAAGATGAGTACACTATTCCTGAACATGGTCCTTATACTAAAGAAGAAAGACTCCTACATCACAGACAATTCAAAAGCAATGAATGCAATCCTGAAAGGCTTACGAAAGCAGATCTCACCAAAGTGATTCACTGCAAGACAGCTAGTGAAATGTGGAATCAATTGAAGGTGGTTCATACAGGTGATACAAATGTCAGAAAGGCAAAGTTGAGACACTTCAAAGGTATGTTTGAACAACTCAAGATGAATGATGATGAAAATATTAGTGACTACATGCTTCGTATGGATGAGGTTGTTAACTCCATGAAAGACTTAGGTCTTGAGCTTGCTGAAAATGATGTTTGTGATAAGATTTTAAGATCTCTTCCTAATAGATTTAGTGAAAATATTTCTGCTATTGAGGAAGCTAAAGATTTGGATAAGTTGAAAAAGGATGAGCTCCATAGTATACTTGCAGCATTTGAGTTAAGAACTCAAGTGAAGGTTGATGTCAAGAAGGAGGCGGCTTTCAAGGCTACCAAGAAATCCAAAGGTAAACAACTTCAAGAGAGTGATGAGTCTTCTAGTGATGAAGAGGCATATTACAACAAGAAAGGCAAGTTCTCTAGAAAGCACAAAAATATGAAAAACGTAAGATGTTTCAATTGTGGAAAGTTTGGTCATTATGCTACTGATTGTACTATTGCCAAGGATGAAAGTGATGAAGATAAACAGAACTGTAAGAGCAAGGATTCTGAAAAGCACAAGCATCATAGGAAAAACAAAGATGAGCACAACAATCAAGGAAAGAGGTATTCTCACAAACACAAGAAGAGTTTCTACCTAGACAAAGCAAGTAAGTGTTCTAGTAGTGATAGTGAAAGTTCTTCAAGTGATAATGAAAATGAGATGTTGTTCATATCAAGAAAAGAGGAAGAACCAAAACATAGATTCATTATCATGAAATGTCTTAGATGTGGAAATTTTGGTCACCTTGAGGATGATTGCACAAATAATGATTTGGTTTCTAGTATGTATGAGGATGCTTCAGAAAACTATAAGGAAGATGCATGTATGGTTTTTGAAAAGGGTAGCACCTCTAGTGATAAGAAATCTGAAAAAGGCTTTGATGATTCTAAAAGCAAACATATAGAGGAAGGTGAAGTAGATCTTAAAGGTGAACTTATTAGTGCTCTTAGTGCTTTGAAAAAGGAAAGAAAGAAGAATGCTAGACTCAAGGATAAGTTGGATGAATGTTGTATGGAGAGAGATGATCTTATAGAAAGTCTTGACTTCTCTATAGCTAAGACACAAGAACTCAAGGATGAATTAGAGTCTAAGGTTCTTGAGTATAGTGAGTTAGAACAGAAAATGGCTTCTTTGAAAGAGGAAACTAAAGGGTACAAGGATAAGCTTCATAGGTTTCAAGATAGCTCCAAAAAGGTTAAGTCTCTCATCAAAGGTCAAAGAAAGACAACAGATAAAATAGGCCTTGGTTTTGTTAAGCCTCACAAGGAACAAGTTGGAGAGTCTAGTAAGAGACTCCAAAAGGAAGAGAGTTCTGATGGGGAAAGTATTTCAGATCATGAGTCCTTAAATGATAGATGCACAGAAATAGAAAATAGAATTCAGAATGAGAAGAAGAAGTTTTCAGAACCTAAGAGGTCAAATAAAGGAAAGTTTCAAGGTAGATGTTTTGCTTGTCATAGGTTTGGTCACATAGCTTCACATTGCATGGCTCAAGTGAAGAAGGTAAATGACAGTTTCAGAGGTGGTAATTTCTTTCAAGGGTATTGCTACTCTTGTCAATAGTTTGGGCACAAGGCAGTTTATTGCAAGGCAAATATCAAGAACAGGTTTGGTCAGAATAGGTTTGGTCAGAACAGGTTTGGTCAGAACAGGTTTAGCCAGAATAGGTTTGGTCAGAACAAGTTTGGTCAGAATAGGTTTGGTCAGAACTGGTGGATCCAAAGAACAGGTATGCCTAAAAGAAATAACATTGTTACTTGTTATAAGTGCAACAATGAAGGTCACACAGTCAGACAGTGTAGAGCTGAAATTCCAGAATACAGGAACAGGAACAGTGGCATGATCAGGTCCAAGGATCAAGGCATGGATAAAAATAGGGATGAGAACAAGAACAAGAACAGTGACAGGAACAGGAATATGGACAAAGAGTTCAAGAGAAGGCCCGACAAGGAAGTTATAGACGCTGATGATGATCAGTGCCTAATGGGAGTTTTACTCCCACCCCAGAATTAATCACCTCATCAGGAGGTGGGGGAGGGACTAAGCTAAGAGGCTAATTCTTAGTCCCGAGCCCCAAAGGTGGCCCTTTGCCATTGATGACAAAGGGGGAGAGATATGAGTAAGGGGGAGAGCTTCAAAGTGAAGAGGAAAGCTTCAAGTCAGGGGGAGTAAAACTTCAAAGGAAGATTCTCAGTTGTTAGCATAGTTGGTTTCAGTTGGTTTCAGTTTTGGCTCTTGAGAAGTGTTTTCAGTAAAGGTTTGCCATCAATGACAAAGGGGGAGATTGTTGGCAATTTTGGGTACTTTGGGTACATTGCCTTTGCTCAAATGGATAAGTTGTCATTGATGTCAAAAGGCATTTTTGTGTTGATATCAAAAGAGTGTGATGTCAAGAATATCTTGAGAAGCTTCATTATGTTAAAGGGTTTTTATTAAAACCATGGTGACAAGGTTAAAGGTTTTTCTTAAAACCATTTGGACTCATTAAGGGTTTTTATTAAAACCAAGCTTAACTTAATGCAAAGGTCCATGTTTATTATTAATAATTAAATTAACTCAAACCTTTGTCAAAGGTCCAAGTTTAATTTATTATTAATAAAATAATAATTATTATTATTTTAATTATTATTAAAGGGTCTTTCAACCCTTAAGCGACGGAAGAAAAAAGAATTCTTTCGCCGATATGTTGCCATCGTTGGAGGAGCGCCGACGTCAAACAGTTAAGGAAAAATGGCTATATAAGTGGGGATGATTTTCTAAAGTGAGCACCTCCGATTAATTTTGACATCTGCGATTTGTGTTTACTCTGTATCTTTCGATTTGCGCTTGGCGTCTGCGATTTGCATTTGCTCTATATCTTTCGAATAGCGCTTGGTGTCTTCGATTTGAGCTTGCTCTATGTCTTCGAATCTTCGATTGACGTCTTTGAAATCGTGCTTATTTTGTGTCTTGGAAACCGTGCTTGGCATACTCGGATTTGAGCTTGGGCTGCATCCTTACCTTTTTGCTTGATGGTAGTGGATTGGCAATTGCACCTGAACTACATTTTTCAGACTGTGCTATGAGATGATTAATGCAAGCATTCAGTGACTTACATTTTGGACAGCGCTCACCAGTTTGCATGTGGCTTGTGGAAGACGTTTACGTTTTCCAGATTCTTGGCGTCAAAGGAAGATAAAAGAGAGGGCAGCATTGTATTACTTCGTTGGGCACTTGTGACCCAATGGTGGTGGCGTTTAAGCGAAAGCGCTAGAAGGCAGAGGTGCCGAGTTCGATTCTCTTCATTGGTAATTTTTCTTTTGGTCGCGGTGTGCAAAGGATAGTGGCTGTGAATGCGCGGGAGGTATAAGGTTAAGGTATCATATTTGCTTTGACATTGTTTTATTGATGTTTAATATTTATGTGGAGTAATAAGGTGTAAAGAGGTTTTACTTTGTATGTATATTATACTTCTGGTGGTTTTTACTAAGTTGGAGAAATAAGGTGTTATTTTGGATCTTTATTATTGTGTATTATTGTATAGTTGCTAACTCTAATTGGTGGCAAATTGAGAGTTAGTGTTGTGACAGATTTTGAGTTCTCCTTCTTCATCAAAGTAAAGGTATGGGCAACTTCTTCCATGTATGTTGTTTATGGTATATTTTCTGAAATTGAGTTTGGAGTGAAAAGGTTGTCTACTAGGTATTTTTGGTGTAAATCTTATTTTCTGGATATTGAAGATTGTTTATGCATTAAAGTCATTGATGAATTTTTGGGTGAATGCATAATTCTGGTTGAGGAAGAGGAAGCATTTTTGCACTAGGGTTTATGTTAGTAAGTCTTGCTACTTGCATTGAGATGATGAAACCCTAGATTGTTGGTGAAAAGAATATAAGTATCATTGTTATATGAGATATTGCATGGTTGGCAATTGTTGGGTTGTGTTTCATATTCTTGAGAAAAGCATACTACATCTATCTTATTCTTTTGAGATTGAGATTGAGTTGAGATTGAGATTGGGAGTTAAGTATAGAACATATTGGGTCTCTAACAATTCTCTTTATGTTTCTATGAGATTTGAGATTGAGATTGGGAGTTAAGTATAGAACATATTGAGTCTCTAACAATTCTCTTTATGCTTCTATGAGGTTTATGAATCACATTGGGTCTCTAACAATTCTCTTTGTGGGTTCATGCTAAGCAAGTTTTTCTTGGTGAGCTTGTTGAGGTTTTGGACAGGTTTCGGTGGGGACTTGTGAGCGAGGTTTTGGACGAGGTTTCGGTGGGGACTTGTGAGCAGATTTGGACAGGTCCTAGCGAGAGGACTTGTGAGCTGAGTTTTTGAGAGTTCTATCAGAGAACTTGAGGACAGAGGTGCATTGGTTCTTTGAGAAGAACCCGAGGACAGATTTGGCAAGTCTTTGAGAAGGCTTGTGTGCAGAGGATTGATTTGTTCAAAGAGTTGGACAGATCTGACAGATAGAGGAAGACTTGTACTAGACCGACTGACTGTGTTTGGTACGGGTAGCTGAGCTGCTGTGGACATGATCATAGAAGGCAGAGGTCTCTTAGGCTAAGCATTGAGGACAAGAGGTCTTCGATGGAAAGTATTTCCATGTGCTGGCAAGAGGTAGAGGCGGTTGATCTTCTGAGGGATCATTTCCAGAGTAGAGGGGAAGGTATCTCCTTTGAGCAGAGGCTCATAAATTTAGATTGGGGGAAGGTGTCTCCTTTGGGCCGAGGCTCATAAACATTGTAATTGGGAAGGTTTCCCAAAGAACTTTGAGATAACTTTTAGAGAAAAGTTTTGTGGACGTAGCCCAAGCATTCTGGGTGAACCACGTTAAAATTGGTGTCACTTTGTGGATGATTTTGTGCATTGCTTTGATATTGCTTTGGGTATATTGCTTTACTATTTTGAAGTATAAAGGAAAAAGTAAAAAGAGGTCTTATACTGTTCACCCCCCTCTCAGTATAAGCTTGTGTTCTTCAAAATAGTGCAAGTAAAATTGGAATAGGAGGAAAAACCTATGGTAGAACCTAAATTACATAGAGATTCTGAAGAGGAATATTCAGAGGAATAAGGTGAGGAGGAAGCTAATGATGCAGAACCTAGAAATATAATTTTGAGGAGCTCAAATCAAGAGAGAAGAGTTCCAAACAGGTATATTCCTTCAAATTTTTATTCTGCATTTAATTTATCAGTTACTGATGAAGAACCCAATATGGTAAAGGAGGCACTTTAGTCAAGTGAGAATTACCTCCTAGCAAAAAACATGTTGGTTTTAAGTGTTTATTCAATAAGAAGTATAATTTAGAAGGAAAGTTGGAGAAGTACAAGGCTCGCTTGGTATCAAAAGGATTTTCTCAAGTTGAGGGAATTGACTTTGGTGAGATTTTTTCTCCTATGGCTAAACTAACTTCAATAAGATCTTTGTTGGCTATTTATACTGCTTTTGATTTTGAAATAGAATAGATTGATGTAAAGACATATTTTCTACATGGTGAACTTGATGAAGATATATATATGTCACAACCAGAATGATTTAAGATAAACGGTGAGGAGGACCTGTTATGCAAGCTGAAGAAGTCTCTTTATGGGTTGAAGTAGTCTCCAAGGATGTGGAACCAAAAATTTGATAGGTTTTTCTTGACACATGGCTTCGAAAAAGAAAAGCATATCAATGTGTATATTTCAAAAATTAAGGTGAAAATTTTGTTATCATTGTATTGTATGTGGATGACATGTTAATTGGTAACAGTAAGGAGATGATAAAGTTACTCAAATCTTAGTTATCTTCTGAATTTGACATGAAGGATTTTGGTGCTGTAAAATTTATTTTGGGTATGGAAATAATAAGGGATCATGCAAATAGAAAGTTATGGTTAAATCAAATAAAATATGTTGATTTGATACTACAGAAGTTTAGAATGCATGATTGTAAACTAGTATGTACTCCATATCCAATTGGTCAAAATTTATTTGCTGGCCCAAAATAGATGAGGAAATTGAAGAAATGCACCATGTTCCTTATGCTAGTGTTTATGGAAGATTGATGTATGAAATGGTCTATACTAGACCTGATATTGCACATGTAGTAGGAGTAGTTAGTAGATATATGTCAAATCTCGAAAAGGAACATTGGACTGTTGTGAAGAGGATCTTTAGATACTTGCATGGAACTAAAAAATATGCTCTCTTATGGAGGAAATTTTTAAGGTAATAATATTGTAAATCTACAAGGGTTTGTAGATGTTGACTAGGCTGGAGATCTTGACAAGATAATATCCACAAGTGCTTATGTGGTCAGGTTGTTTGGAGGGGCAATAAGTTGGATGAATAAAAAGTAATCAGTTATTGCTTTATCCACAATAGAAGTAGAGTACATTGCAGCAACTCATGCCTTTAAGGAAGTAGTGTGGCTATAGAGTTTGTGTTTAGCAGTTGGTCTTAAATAAAAGGCTATGAGAATTAACAATGATAGTCAAAGTGAAATATTTTTGGTCAATAATCCTAGTTTTCATGATCGGTCAAAACATATTGATATCAAGTACCATTTTTTGAGAGATATGGTTGAATAGAACCAATTTTTATTGGATAAAGTGGATACAGAGAAGAATACTATTGATTCATTAACAAATTTTGTACCTACTCAAAAAATTTCTTGGTATAGAAGATCTATGGGTATGGTTGCCCTTGAAAGTTGACAATGGTTGTTTTTGGCCCCTATGGAAAGTATTCAACAAGTGGGAGAATTTTAGAAATATGTTGAATATTTTCCATGTTATTATGGTGGGGTTAACACTAAAAGGTACTGGACACTCTATACCTATACTCTCCAGGGTTCAGGGCCAGGTCAAGCCCAAAATAGGGTTTCGAGGGCGATAGCCCTCCAAAAAGAAGGGGTTCAAGGGTGGCAGCCCCAGGCCAAATTTCTTAGGGTTTTAAGTTATTTTTAGACCCATATGGGCTTTTAGGGTTACTATATTTGAACCCATGTTTTTTCACCCATGATATTATAAAATCTATACATGTATCTTTGTTATATATATCGCACTTGCATTAGGTTTTGAGAGAAGACAAAAGGAAAATATTATTGTATTGGAGACGATTAAGTTAATGCAATAATAAGATAATACTATGCTATTTTTTCCTCGATTGAGGGTTTCCAAGATAAATATTGTGTAATGTGTGAATCTATGATCTTCTTATTTTGATTCTGTTATTACTATTTTTCTGTTTTAGTTTTTTGGGGCTCCTTATTTCTCTTCATCAACCAACCTCTATAGTGCTTCAACTTGCATATAGATCTACCATTAAACCATAATGGAAACTAGAAGACATTATAGTTTTTATAAGCTCGTGGGAATACCCTATATAATTTATAGTCCTACAACCAAAGAGAAAGTTAGGGGAACACCGCTTGATATTGGGAAGACCACGAATTGCAATAGTTGATGCTTATATTAGCTATAGATTTGGGAATATGACTATTTCAAATGATAAGTATACTAAAAATCTTAGCTTATTTCCTAAATCAATAAAATACAATGATTTTCAAATCAATTGTGGTATGATTCTCCTAAATATTTAGATGATCTATAAAATTTATTAATCAATATGCTAGGATAATGTTTTCAACGAGAAATTGAAGGGACCTTAGCTTCACTTCTTGATGAGGAACAAGGTGCTAATGAAGTTACCATGACTAATAGTGAAGCAAGCACAAGTTACCCTCATTTTATGGCCCCTTATAATTATCAACTAAATACTCTTAAGCATTAAATAATGAGTATAGATAGTAATTATAAACAAATAGATATTACATATGGAAAAACTTTAAATATAAGTAATGAGCTTACAAACATTCAGGAATCACAACTGATAGAAGTATTAAAAAATAATTGGACAACATTCACATGGAATTATGAGGACATGAATGGGATACATCTGAGTATTTGTACCCACCGTATTTTCATTCAAGAAGGTTGTCACCCAATAAGACAACCTCAAAGGAGATTAAATCTAGCTATGAAAGATATAGTTCAGGAAGAAATTGTCAAGCTCTTAAATGTGGGATTTATATACCCTATCTCTGATAGTCAATGGGTTTCACCATTGGTAATAGTTTCTATAAAGAATAGTAAATGGAGAATCTGTGTAGACTATAGGGAACTAAATAAAGTGATAAATAAAAACTATTTTCCATTAACTTTCATTGATCAAGTCCTTGACACCCTAGCTGGTAAGAAATACTTTTGTTTCTTGGATGGATTTAGTGGATACAACCAGGTCTCAATAGTTGAATAAGATCAAGAGAAGACCATTTTTACATGTTCTTATGAGTGTCATTAATCCCATCATTTAATCTCAATGATTTATCAATCCGGGGTGGTGTCCAAGGTTGTCTACGATAGAAGGTTAGGGTAGAGTACAATTCAGGCATTCAAATTTCAAGCATTTATTGGGTGAAGCAGATTTTGGTTTAGCCTTTTGGTGTCACACTAAACCTAGTCTGTAGAATGAAAACTAAATTAAATTATAGGAATTGAAAACTAAATCTAAGTTCAAAAATTTAAATTTAGCTACAAGTGCAGGAATTGAAATTGCTAATCTACTTTTGCAGAATTGAAATTGTTGAATTGAAATATTGCTAAAATGAAATCCTAAATTACATTTGCAGAATTGAAATCTAGTTTACTCTTGCAAAATTGAAATGATGCTTGGAAATGAAACTTATACTACAAACACCTATCAATGTCTTGCCACAAAAGGTCATCAATATTCTGCTATAGGAATTGATAGCAAAATGAAATCTGTTGAAATTGAAAGTTGTTGAAACATAAAAACATGGAAAGGAAGAAAAATAAAGTAAAATAAATGTCTAATCTAATTTATCATCTGACACACACATTGGCTATACAAAAAAATAATGAAAAAAACATAAATAACATCATATAAAATTAAAACAAGAAAATAAAGTCTGACAAGTAATCTGTTAATTCTACAGTAGCAAAATTACAGATTAAAACCTACCATAAAAATTCTCCTTTTAGATCTGAAATTGGGCCCATACTTCCTAATCTAGAAGGATGTGAAAACACTCCTTAACTAATTAACAATTAAAATATAATTTGACAAAAGAACTGCACTTTTATTATTGTAAAAACATGCTAAAAACTATTATAGAGAATTGTTGTATGGTCCTATTTGTTGCTACTACTACTCTCCTCTATTCTAATTCCTACTTAGCTCAACAAATAAGGGAATTGTATTATTTATAATAAAATATTACAACATATCTCATGCTCAAATCAGCCTATTTGCTATTTTACAGTGATTTACCAATAATTCTAGATCTAAAATAAGTGTAATTTTAGACGATTTATGCTGCAACAGTAGTCATTGGCCCTTATAAAGCATATTTAGTGGTAGGAGTAAATTGGAGGAGTCTTATAAATATCTTGCACACCTTTCTCCACTTCAAAATATGCCATCTTGCAACTTATTTGCCTATTACGCTACAATTATTCTAGGTCTATTTCAGGGTTAAGTAAGTTGCATTTAGTTGAATTTCTTGTGAGTTGTGTCTTTTGGTCAAAAAGGAATGGTGGTTACAATTGTAGGAGACTTTTCCTATCTTCCCTCAACCTCAAGTTGCCTTTTCAACCACTTGGAAACCGTATAAAGTCAAACTGCTGCACTTTCCCTGTTATTCTGAAGATCTTTAGAATAACTGGTTGTAGATGCAACTTAAGCTCAGAACATCTTCATAATGCTTGTTTTGGTTTCTTATTTTATGTAGATCACTTAATATATCTCTTATGAGGTGATTTCAATCATCTTTGTCTTCCTCTGTTGGTAAGTTCCATGCTTTGCCATTCATTGGTAGTTGGTTGGAATTTACATGGTAAACTGCTGCATTTTCCATATCTGCTACATAGTTGTAAAATGTTGGCATTTCTTGCAAGTTCAACAAATTATAACATGGGAAAATAATTCAAATATAAACATGAAGAAATACATGAATTTTATACCGAATTTATACACTTTATTCACCAAGTAACCATGCTGAAATAGTGCAATAGTGCTGCACAATTGTCCCTGCTCTATTATACCCTGTTGTTGCCTATTTAGACCATGTTGGAATGATTCTAAATAGGTCATATGTATTATGTAGTCCTTATAAACTTATTCCATCCATTTCCTCATCCTTTGCTTAACAACTTCAAGGTGCTCCTATAAAGTGATAGCTTGCTGATTTTTATATGGTTGTTTTCTACAGATTTTCAGATTTATAACAGTCCTAATAATTTTGCTCCAATGTGGAATTCAAACAAGTTTAAGGGCAGGAAAACATTCAAAAACCATTTTTAAGTTAATAAATATCATCATACCACATTTGGATAATTAAAATGCATATTTTTATTTGCTTCTTAATCAAGCAAAAGCAGTCACAAAATGCTGAAAATAGTCAAAAATAGAGATATAATGTTCCTAACATAAAATTATGTAAACACTTAACAAATATATATTCTAATAAAATATTTGGCAATTAAATTTGTCATGTTTAGTAATATTGCAGTCAAATATAGTGTAAAAATGAGGTATTTTCAGGCCTCATCATGTCCCATAGGAACTTATGCTTATAAAGATTTACCTTTTAGACTATGCAATGCACCTGCTACATTCCAAAGAGTTGTCCTCACTATTTTTACTGATATAATTAATGAATGCATATAAGTTTATATGGATGAATTTATAGTCTACGATGACACCTTTGAAGAAACTCTAGCAAGTTTATGAAAATTCTTAGCTAGATGCACAAAGAAAAAACTTTCTCTAAGTCATAAAAAGTGTTTTATGATGATGAGGAGGGGTGTTATTTTAGGACATCTCATATCCAAAGAACGTGTTAAGGTAAATCCTACAAAAATACAAGTTATACAATTCCTTCAACCTCAAAAAACTCAGATAGAGGTAAAAATATTTTATGGCATGCAGGGTACTACCAAAGATTCATTAAGGATTTTAGCAAAACTGCTTCTCCTATGCTTAAACTCATAACTAAAGATAGTGAATTTAAATGGACTGAAGCATGTCAAAGATATTTTGATATCATAATAGAAAAATTGATTATTGCTCCAATATTAAGAGGGTCAAACTAGAATTTACCCTTTCATATCCATTGTGATGCCTTAGCATATGCAATAGGAGTAGTATTTCAACAAATAGAAATAAAATGCCTTATGATATCTATTATGTAAGAAGAATTTACATGGGGTTGAACTAAATTATATAGTCACTAAGAAAGAATTCTTAGTTGTAGTTCATACCATTAGTAAAATTAAACATTACATAATAGGGTATGAATTATTTGTTCACACTGATCACTCTACCATTAAGTATTTAATGAAAAATCCATAGGAGAAGGTACTATGGTTAGATGGTTTCTTTTGCTTCAAGAATTTAATGTTACAATCATAGATAAATCAGACAAATATAATGTTATTGCAGATCATCTATATCGTATGCAAATACTTGATGATGATGAATTAGTTCCTGATATTTTTCCAGATGAACATTTGTTTGCTCTTTCTATTTTCACTCCATAGTATGCTGATATAGTAAATTATCTAGTAATGGGAAAGATGCTTCAAAATTTCACACCTTATGATCAAAGAAAGTTAATACATCAGAGCGGCCCTTACACATGGATTAACAAGATTTTACTCAAGTCTTACCCATACTATGTAGTTAGGAGATGTGTGCATGAAGAAGATGTGTATGATATCATTATAGCAGCACATGAAGAATCTTGTAGAGGCTATTATGTAGTCCAGAGAACAATTAGTAAAATATTCCAAACTGGATACTTTTGGCCCACCATAGATAAGGATGTTCACCAATTTGTTAATAGATGTGATACATGCCATGAAGGTATAGAGAGAAAAATAATCAAACCATAATCATTAGAATAATATTGATAAATACAAATAATAATGCATAGGAAATAATTATTGCAAAGTTATCGCCAATAAAATATAACTTGGCACTAACAACTTAACCATGCTAAGAACATACCAATAAGCACTAACCACTAACAACTTAGATATTTATGAACAATGCAAATATCCTAAGTAAAAATGATGTAATTACTAATCTACCTAGGACTTATTACATATTACCAAATAAGGTAATAGTAAATAGTTACTTTACCATAGTAACTCTAACATCCCCCCTTATTACATTATTTGGGTAATGTATATAACTGCCCCAATACAGTGAAGAAGAGAAATGAAAGATAGTGATATGTTGGCTCTTGCTTTGGCTATTCTTTCTTAGGTCCACCTCTGGGTCTAAGAAAAGTATTTTTTGAGTAATTAAGCAAAAATGGGTCATCTCTCACTTTGCTTTAACAACAAATGTCCTTATTGTAATTTTTTCATCCTATCAAATTGCATGAGTAACCAACTGCTGCAACCGCTAGGTGTACTAGAGTATATCACTAAATACGAGGTTCACTCTTGTTACAATATGATTTTGCAAAAGTTTTATCAGATAGCTAAGGTGTCGATCGCTACCAAAAATGCACCCTTATAATTTTCCCCATTTTTGCAAAACATGTTTTAATGGAATTTTTGCAAGAAGTTTGACTAAGGTGTAGGTCGTTACCGAAAATGTACCTTTATAAGTCTTGCTCCCGTTTTAAAAAAATATTTTGTGAGGTAGGAAATAAATTTTTATCCCCCCCTTTAGTGCAAAATATTTTCAACTTATGAAGTTTTTTAAGGTTTTTTACAAAGATTGCCTTCTAGGCAAATTTAAAAAAAAAATCACTAGAAAAATCCCTCCTTTATTACAAGTACTTCAAACAAAAATATTTGTTATTTATGAAGCCTAAAAAGAGGTACAATCCCCCCTTTATTGCAAGTACTTCAAACAAAAAATTTCTATTTATGAAGCCTAAAAAGAGGTTTTATTTTGATGACTTTTGCTTTTTTGATTGCTTAGGTTTATAATTTGTTTTCCTTACAAAGTTGTATGGATCATGAGCATCTTGTGTGCTCTTTCTGAATCAAAATTAGAAACCCCACTAGAAACATGGCCTCTTTGTTGTCTATTTTGCCTCTGTTGTGTGCCTTTGCCCTTTTTGTCTTTCTTATTTTTAAACCAACACCGATTGGTGTCATGGTTGTCCTTTTTACAATTTGTGCAAATCTTCTTTTGTGATTGAGGTTGCTTGCCCTTATCTTTGGAAGATAACACCCTCTTCTTCTGTTGACCCTATTTATGTGTAAAAAGTGCACTGTTGGACACTTCATCTTTTTGTAGCTGATTTGCTTCTTCAGTTTGAAGCAAATTTACTAACTCCACAAAGGTCACATGTCTTTGATACACTTGAAGATATGTTATTAACATCTTGTAGGAGTCTGGAAGAGCCCTTAAAATTATCGAAGTCAAGACCTTATCTTCAAATTTTTCTCCCAAAGCATTCAATTTTGATTTTATTTTTGCCACTCTATAGAGGAATAACTCTACTATTTCACCTGAATTCATATGGAGAGTATGAATTTGTGATTGAAGGTTAAGAATTGTGGCTTCATTTTTCCCTTCAAAAATGGTAGATAAAGCATCCCACTCTTCTTTACCATTTTGAGCATCACAAATGTGAGGCTGAATTTCATTAGTAGTAGATAGCAAAATCAATATGAGAAGTCTGTTGTCCCTTTTATCCCATGCATTCTGATCTACTCTTAGTGTAGTGGGTCTTTTAACAGTGTCTATCACTATATCCCATAATTCCTCTACAGTAAGAAGGGCCTTCATTTTGGTTTTCCATGCAGAATAATTAGAACCTCTAAGAAAGTGGGTATCATTTAGATACTTGAGGAATTTTAAGCCATATAATAAATAATGAAAGAGAATTCACTCTAATTGATGTTTAATTGCACCTGCCTAAAAAACCTCCTAAAGAAGGATAATTAGTTTAAGGATATTGATCCAAACAAGAAGAGTGAATTAGGGTTGCATATGGAGTGAATTATCAAAAAATTAGCTTTTACCTGTGTAATAAATTACACAAATGGGTGTAATTTGGGGTCTTATGCTTGCTTGATTTTAACTTAAGATGTAATTGTAAAAATAGGAATTTGAATGCAATAATCCATCAAAAGTGCCCACAAATTTTTAACACTTAGGTGTTGGATTCTACCGAAAATGCACCTAATTTAACAATGCCAATTTAACAAAAGGTGTTGAATGCTATCGAAAATGCACCTTATTACAATAATTTTTGAAAGAAAATTTTGATTTGTGTTGTGAAAAAAAAATTGATATTCAATTTCTCCCCTTGTCTTACAATTTTACAAACAATGTGGCAAAAACAATTGCCTTTCCTTTTTGTGTTTCAAAATAAACAAGTTTTAATGTTTCAACCCTTTGATTTTCACAATTTCCCCTTGTCTTACAATTTTGCAAAATAAAAATCCAAATCTTGGTTTGTCCCCCTCTTGTTTGCAAAATAAATATGGTTGTGAAAATTTAGATCTTCAATGTGATGAGATCCTTCTCCAATTTGCAAAAAATAAATGTGCAATAATTTGTGTTATATCCTAAGGTTTGAGAAAACAAAACGCACAATTTTCCTTTGATTTTGCAAAAAGTTTTGATATTCAAGTGCCCCCCTCTTTTTGTTACAAATTTGTAATTTCTTGTCTTCCCTTTTCTTTGAAAATTTAACAATGTAGCACACATTTCAAGCCAAGTCAACACATGATAAGCTTTTGAAAGGCTTTCCAGAACCAGTCGACACACGACTTGGTATTAGTGGATCCAAGGTCTATTTTTCATGAGACAAAACTTGTACTCTCAAAAAAAATGGCTAGAAAAATATCGGATCAAAGTCATTAGTAGTCTCAAGTTTTACAAAAAAATAGCACTTTAATTTTTGTCTCGTATCCCCCTTTTTGGAGGAAACAAAAAACACTTATTCTTGTATTTTACAAAAAAATGGGCCTTTAATGTTAAATTTTATTGCATAAGTCTAATTAAGTTTAGCATAATTGAAGCAATAATAAAATATTTTGTGTAAAAAATCACCTTAATATTGCAAAAAAATTATTTTATACAAAAAGAAATTAAATTAAGGTTGGAGGGATCACTTGGAGGGCATCAGTTGGGTAGCCAAAGAGATTTTTGGTTACTGTGGATTTGAAGACAAGATTACTGCCCTAGGAGGGTCCAATGGGGATGCCTTCGGATCCTCTTCTAGAGAGACATAGTTCTTTTGCAGATTTTTTAAAGGATAAATCTCCATCAAAGACTAAAGAAGCACAAAAAACTGCATTAAAAATGCTCTTTACAACTGCTAGAAATAGATCAACATCTCAACGAGTTAATGGATGCTTGCCACAGTCAAAATCAAGGCCAAATATTGTCATTGAGCAAAGGATGGTTGAAGAAACAGTTTTATATAGAGCCAATCATGATTTGATCTGTAAATTCATGGGTATTCGCCCTACCCTAAATTTTTTGCATTCCTGGGTCCGACAAAACTGAGAGCCTCTTGGTGAGTATTCTTTATGGTTTATTAGCAATGGATATTTTATTGTTAGTTTTTCTTCACTTACCAATAGAAATAGGGCTTTCGAATCAGAAAATAGGAATCATGGTCCGGCAGGATTATTTGTTCAACCTTGGAGAGTGGGATTTGATCCTCAAATTGAACCCACTATTGTCCCGATTTCGATCCATTTGTATGCACTTCCAATGGAGTTTTGGAGTGAGCAGGTATTGGAAATTATCGAAAATTCCCTTAGAAGACATTTGGGTGTTTTCAAAGACACAATAGAAGGAAACACAACTGTTTATGCAAGATTATGTGTGGAAATGGATCTTAGCCAGCCTCTACCGATAGAGGTGGAACATGAACTTGCAATACTATCTTGGATTCAACAATTGGATTATGAGGCATTGCCTTTCAGATGCAGAGTTTGCCATAAATATGGGCATTTGGCCCCATCTTGCCCAAATAATATGAACATAAAAATGGAGGCTCCTCTAGGAATGTCAAATATTCCTATGGAGGGTAATTCAACAATCAACAAAGAACCAACGAATATTTCTCAGGGTAAAGAAGCACAGGGAGATGGTTTTGAACAACTCAAAAGAAGGAGAAGGCAAAAGAAAAACTATGGTAAAGAGCAAACCCAAATCAAGCCCTCAAATAGGTATGAGATATTTAAGACACTAATGGACCAAGAAGAACAATTCATGGAAGGAGTGGATGGGAATAATAAAAATAATAACATCCATGTTCAAGATCCTCTTTCATCTCCCCCCATCATAGAGCAGGTAATTGAGTACAATGAGTTACCGCAGTTAGAGAGTGTAGGGGCATTGATAGTGCATAACCAAGAGCAGCCAATAATTAAGGATGTCAGCATGGGCATAGCAAAAAAGAATAGAGAAAGGCCAAATTTAGGGATAACTCAGGTGGAAAAGAGATCAAAAAATAGCAACTCTCAAGGAGTAGGTAGAAAATCAAATAAGGAATTGATAGAAGTTCAAGGAGACAAACTGATCACTGGAGGATCGGTGAGGCCAATAGATTTTTACTACTCTCAAGGTAACCAATGATTATACAATCATGGAATGTTAGGGGTTTAAACAATAGAACCCATCAATCTGTTGTTTGAAGACTCTTAGAAAAATGTAAAACAAATTTTTTGCTTATCCAGGAGATAAAAATGTCGTTAGATCTTATGTGTAAAATAGTTAACAGAATTTGGAGGGGTGTTGGTCGTATGGAAGTGGCTGCCCAAGGTGCCTCAGGGGGATAGTTACTCTTTGGAACTCTCTTTAATGGACTACAATAGAACATATATCTTGGAGGGGTGTTCTCACATCACATTTTAGAATAATGTCACAGTTGAACATGTATTAATCACAAATTTTTATGGGGCTCAAAACCTAGATGGTCAGATGTATCAATGGAAAGTTTTGCATAACATGAGAGTCTCAAGGGAAGATTTAGACTGGATTATTGTTGGGGATTTTAATGCTAAATTATCCTCTAGAGATCAGGAAGGGGGAACCCCAATTTTGGACCTAGGGGATCGACTTATGATTGCCCAATTCCGGGCATTACACTTGGTGGATATTAAATGCCCTGGAACCAACTATACTTGGACTAATAAGAGGAGGGAGCCACATAGCGAGGAAGGTGAAGTTAGACCATTTTTTGGTTTTAGAGGAGGCATTTGTAAAATGGAATATAAAATTTTAGATTTTGGAGGGTCCAATTTCATATCACTTTCCCATTTTGTTGGAAGGAGGGATCAAGACAGTGCAGCATCACAAACCATTTAAATTTGAAAACTTTTGGTTACAAAAAGAGGAACTTTGAAAGAAAATTCCACAGTGGTGGGAAGAAGGTCGCCCAGCATATGGGACAACAATGTTTAGATTCCACAAACAACTTCATTATGTCAAAGATCAACTGAAACAATGGAGGCGAGCTAACAAGACATACTTCCAGGTCCAAAGAGCTCCATTGGTGGCCAGATGGGATGAGTTTCAAAAACACTTTATGGAAGGAACAATTACAGAGCAACTCAAAGAAGAGGATGATGCATTGTGTAAAGTGGTTGAGGACATTGACAACCAAGAGGAGACCTACTAGAAACATAGAGCAAGAACCACTTGGTTATTAGAAGGTGATAAAAATACCAAATTTTTTCATCGGATTGCTTGTGCTAGGAGACAGATGAACAACATGGAAGCTCTTCAATATGAGAACGAACACTCCTTTGATACAATTCAAGGTATGCATTTCCATTCAATGGATTATTTTTCTAAACTATTTAAGGAAAGTATGGTGCAAGATGAAGAGGTTCAAAAATAAGTTATTGTTGTCATACCCTCTGTTATATTTGAAGAAGAAAATTAGACCCTACTTAAACCCATTGATAGAGAGGAACTGAAGAATGTAGTCTTTGGAATGAGCACCGGAAAAACACTAGGTCCAAATGGATTTCCAATTGAGTTTTTTCAGGCATTTTGGGATAACTTGGAGGAGGATATAATGGCTATTATAGAGGAGTCCAAAGGTAGTAAAATAATGCTTAAAGCATTAAATCATACTTTCATTACCTTAATTCCAAAAGGGGAGGAGGGGATACATATTTCAGATTATAGACCTATTGCCTTATGCAATGTCATATATAAAATAATCACAAAGGTAATGGCTGAGTGGCTAAAACCTCTTCTACATAACATTATCTCCTCGGAGTAAGGGGTATTTGTAGAGGGTAGGCAGATCTTGGATGGTGTGGTTCTAGCTCAGGAGGCAATCCATTCAATGCAAACATATGGTAATAGAGGAATGTTCATAGAATTAGATATGTCAAAGGCATATGATAAGGTGGAGTGGAGCTTCTTGTCAAAGATGATGGTAGCCTTTGGTTTCTCTCAGGATTGGATAGAATGGGTCATGAGTTGTATTTCTACTCCGACATACTCAGTGTTAATCAAGGATCTTCCATCACAACCGTTTGGAGCTACTCGAGGCCTTCGTCAAGGAGATCCTTGCTCTCCCTATCTTTTTCTCATATTGGCTGAAGGATTGGGTAGACTCATCTTGAGGAGAAGACAACAAGGTTTTCTAATAGGTATCAAGGTGGGTGAGGAAGTTTTGACTCACCTACAATTTGTGGATGACACAGGATTGGTGGGAGTGGCCAGCTTCAGGGAAGCAAGAATGATTAGAGATACACTTAATGTCTACCTTAGGGCTACAAACCAAGTCATCAATGATAAAAAATCCAAAGTGGTCTTTTTCAATCTTGATCAAAGGCTTCAGGATAGAATTTTATAGATCTTGGGATTCACAAGGACTTATCTCCCAAGTGGTATACTTGGGGGTCCCTTTGCATTTTAAAAAACTAAAAATAGATATCCGGAGGAATATTTTGGATTGTATCAAGGACAAAATTAATCATTGGTCTCACAAATGGTTAAGCTATGGGGGTAGATTAAATTTTTTACAGTCAGTCATTCAGGCCATGCCAATTTATAAATTTTCTATCCTTTCTGCCCCACATACCATATGGAAAGAGTTGGACAAGATGGCTAGAAAATTTTTATGGGAAAGAGTAAAAGGAGAGAGGAAATGGGCCTTAGTAGGTTGGGATAAAGTAATTCATCCCAAGGTAAAATGAGGTTTGGGACTGAGAAGATCAAAGTTAAATAATAAAGCTTTGGTTGGAAAGCTTTACTGGAGGTGGATTTCCCAACCAACTTCTTTATTCAAGTAGAATCTTAACTAGTAAATATTTGGGACATGCAAACCCAAATGAGGTGGGTCATTTCCATTTGGATGGTAATGGATCCTTAGTGTGGCAGGCTCTCAAGTTAGGATCTCAGGTAGTAAAAGATAGATTATTTTGGAAAGTGGGGAGAGGGGAGAACGCACGATTTTGAACAAATTCATGGGATCAATACCCACCTATCATTGTTGAATTTCCTGAATTGCAACCAATAAAAATAGCCATAGAAACCAAGGTATGGGTCCAAATTGAAAGTTATTTCAACACTAGTCAGCTGGGGGATTATAAGTTTAAGCAGTTTAAGAAGTTGGATGAGTGGCCAATTTCAATCCCTCCGAATTTGACACCCATCATGACTAAAATCTTGGCAGAAAGATTTCTCATAGGTAGATATGAGGAGGATGAATTAGCTTGGGGATATGGTAGCCTTGGTGTCTACATAGTGAAGGACAGATATGATAAGATCCTTCCAGAGCCTCCTCCTCATACATATCAGGTTAAGGATTGGAGAAATATTTGGCAGTCCAAGGGTTGGTCGAAAGTTAACTTTTTTTCCTGGCAGTTCATGCATAATGGAATTCTTACTTTTGATAATCTCAGAAACAGAGGAATCATTGGTCCATCTCAATGTTTTTTATGCTACAAGAGCAAGGAAACAACTAATCACTTGATGTTTGAGTGCCCATTCATGCGCCAGATTTGGGAGAGATGGTTTTTATATTATAAAATTCAAGTTAATGGTGATTTGAATCGGATTAATATTTGGGAAATATGCAAGAGGGATAGATTTAAATCTAAAGCTCTTTGTATTGGTTGGGATCTTGGATTAAACTTTATTTGGTGGCAAGTGTGGTTGGAGAGAAATGCTAGAATTTTGAGAGAAAATTTTTCTTCTTTAGATGGAGTTTGGAAGGTCATTTGGAGCAAAGTCACAGAAACGATGGTAGTTTATGCTAAAGAGGAAACTCGGGTTGTTATTGGGGCAATGGAGAAGGAAGTTGAAGTGTAAGAGGGATAGGATAGAGCTAGTTGGAAACCATCCCCATAAGGTTGGATTAAAATTAATACTGATGGAGCTGCAAAAGGCAATTTGGGTAGAGCTGGAATTGGAGTGGTTTGCCGAATCATGTTGGAACAATGCTCTATTGGGAACTGCAAGGCTTGGAAAGAGCCACAAACAATGAAGCAAAAGCCTTAGCTATCAAATTTGCTTCTATTTGGGCTGTAAAACAAGGTCATAGGAGGATAATCCTAGAATCAGATTCTCAAATAATGGTTGGAGCTCTAGATTGCATGAGGAACTTTGCTTTGAAAACATGGAGGTTGATGATTCTTGTCACTCAAATTTAGGAATTATGGAGGGAATTAGATGATGTGATTCCAGTTTATGTGAGTAGAGATCTAAATAAAGTGGCAAAATTCCTAGCTAGATGGGTACTGAGAAGGAGGTAGGGGTTCAGTGGCACAGTGACATGGCTATTAAGGATGATATGATTAGGCAGGTTGGTGAGAAAATCCAGTGCTTAGCTAATTTGGATAACCATTCCAGAAATACTATTTAGGAGATTTATGTTTCAATGTAGATCTTCTTTTATAGTTGTAAACAAGTGAACAATCATTGTAGAAATATGGTTTAAGAGATTTGGCTCCAATGCAAATCTTCTTTTATTGTTGTAAACATGTGTTCTCTCTGACTAAGGCTGGGAAAATTCTCATCCCAACTTGTAAATGATCTTTGTTTTAATACAAGTTTTTTCAAATTATTTTTCAGAAAAAAACAAAAACAAATTAAATTATTAATAAAAATACTAAATAATAATTAAAAAATACAAAAAAATAAAAAAACTACCTTCAAATTGAAAAAAATCAAATTTTAATGCACAAAAATGCATTTAGTCCCCACTAGGACTCAACCTCGGGTCGTCGAGGGAGCTACTTAAGCTGGCATATATTGCTAGCATGCTCCTGTGGCTAATCCGATAGCCATAGGGAGCAAGGTGATACTTATTCTCTCCGTTGCCAATACAACGGAAAAAAAAAATGTTTTATGGAATTTTGTTGGACATTTTGAGTAGTTGAGTTATCATTGATTTCAAGAGTCAGTTTCAGTGAAGCAGTGCAAGAAGAAGTGATTCTGCAAGCAATTGAGTTGTTATTGACGTTGAGAGTCAATTTCAGTGAAGAGTGCAAGAAGAAGCAGTTATGCAATTGGTGCAAAAGGAAAGTCTACTTTCAGGTGGTCAATATGTGTTTCAAGAGCAATGAAGAGGCCCAAGAAAAGTAATATTATAATATTTTATTATAATAATTAAAAGGGAATATTTAAATTAATTTAAATAATTTCATTATAAATTAATTAATTTATTAATTTAATTAACTTTAAAACTTATTAAGTTAATTATAGATTAATTATAATTTAATTATTAAATTAATTTATAACCCTAAGGTTGGGTTATAATAAAATTAATTTATTAACCCTAAGGTTGGGTTATAAAGTTTATTCGAATTTGAATTTGAAATTTGAATCATCCGCTAACGTCTCTCAAAGCGTGGACTATGCATATAAGAAGGGGGACAAAACATTGTTTAAAACTATGATTATGCAATTTGATATATGCTAAATTTTTTACCATCGTGCGCAAAAGGGAAGACAAGGTTTTCATGATTCCAAAGTTTCTAGCGACAGAGGATAGGATAAAGAGGAGCAGAGGCTGCATTTTCATTGCATAACACTGTGTAGCACAGTTGGAAATTGAGGAAGACATGAAGGGTTGGTAGGCTCGAGGTGCAAGGTTTGAAACTCATCGGTTTCAATTTTACAAGGTGAAGTGTTAGTTTTTGGGTGTTGCACATATCGAATAAACAAGAGGAAGGCTTTTGCCTTCCCCATCATGTGGGAGCTAGTAGCCCACGTGGTGGGCTAGCACCTTGGTAAGGCGCTTGGCGAAGGAGTGGTCACGTGTTCGAAACCCACGGTGATGTTTTGCTTGCAAGGTATGTGTCGTGTATTTTGTGCTAAGGTTGTGTGATTTCGGAGATGCTTGGTTTGTGATAAATAAATATTGGCTAAGGTTTCTAAGGGAGATATAAGGGTTTTAAAGATTAAATATTTTACTTTAATTTTGGAAGGTTTGAGTTATAAAGTTGGAGTAATAAGGAATAAATAAAGTCCTTTTTATTTCTTATGTGTATTGATGAATATTGCTCTAAAGTTGGAACAATAAGGTGTATGCAAGGAATTATCTTTTTATGAATGTGTGTTTTTGAATGCTTATTTCAAAGGAGTAATAAAGTGTAATTGAGTTTGATTATTTTTGTAATTGTGAAATATTTTGAGAGAGTGTTAGTGTGATATTTTGTCATCTAACTATTGAAATTGGCAAAGGAGAAAATTATGTTCAAAACTGGTTTTAAGGGCACTTCTACATCAAACAAAAAGGTATGGTTACATTCTTCTTTGGTTGAAGTGATTGATTGATATTTTCTAAAAATAAGACTGGATTAAAAAGGATTTTGTTAACGTTTCCTTTGTTGAGATGATGGTATTCTAAAATAGAAGTGAATGATATAAACTTGGCTTGATAAACATTGTTGTTGAAGTAATTAGCTAAGTGAAGAACTTGAACTAGGGTTTGTACAAAGAACATGAGTATAATTGTTATGTGAAGTTGTGAACTAACTTGAACTAGGGTTTGCAAATATCATGAGTATCATTGTTATGTGAGATTATTGGAAACAATTGAGTGAGTGTTCATATGTTTGGACTAGGTTTTATCAGCAAGGATTATTTCATTGAGTGATTTGTTGAGTAGAGTTGGTTGAGCCTAGTCAAGTGGATGTGTTGAAGTGATAGTTCAAGTTCTATGAAACAAATTGTTCCATATTCTAAATTGATTTGAGAAAGAAGTTGAGTTTTTGTAAGTGTGAAACATATTGAGTCTAAAAATTCTCTGTATGTTTATGTGGTAAAAAGAGAGATTAAAAGTGATTGAGCATTATTGTGAATGTGAATCATATTGAGTCTCTAACAATTCTCTATATGTTTATGTGGTAAAAAGAGAGATTAAAAGTGATTAAGCATTATTGTGAATGTGAATCATATTAAGTCTCTAAAAATTATCTATATGTTTCAATGAGATTGAACAAGTTCTAGTGAGGACTTGTTGAGTAGATTTGAGGTAAGTATTTGAGAAGACTTGTAGATAGATTGGTGTGAGCTTTTGTGGAAGCTTACAAAATAAATTTGAGGACTGAGATTGAGGACAAATTTAAGGATAGAGATTAAGGATAAATTTGAGGATAGAGTTTGAGGATATATTTGAGGATAGAGATTGAGGACATATTTGAGGATAGAGATTGAGGACATATTTGAGGATGGAGTTTGGTGTAGATTTGAGAACCGATTTGTGCCAGACCAAACATAGAGATTGATTATATGTGTACTAGATCGAAGGACTATGTTTAGTATAGATTTGAGACAGAGATATTTGGAGGTGGTAGAGTTTAGAGGATGACAATCTCCAATGGATAGAGATCCATTAGCCAGGGTAGTGAGGACAAGAGTCTTCAGTGGATAGAGATCCATTAGCCAATGTAGTGGAGGTAGTAGTTCTTATAGAAGATCACCAGTCAGAGCAGAGGAGAAAGGAGTTCTCCTATGGATAGATATCCATGAACTTGATTAAGGTATTAGTGTCTCTTTTGGATAGAGGTCCATAAACATTGTAATAGGGAAAGGATTCCCAAGAGAATTTATTTGAGAAAATTTTATAAGGAATATTTTCTCCGTGGAGTAGCCCACATTGGGTGAACCATGTTAAATCATGTCTCTCATGTGTGTGATGTTTTGTGTGATGTTTATTGCTTTAATATTTTTGATGGTATCATATGGATTAAAAAGTAAAAAGTTTTATCTTATATTGTTCACCCCCTATTAGTATAAGCACATGTTCTTCAATTGGTATCATAGCGGGTCTCTCCATGAAAAGACTAACAACTTGGAGGAGGATCCATCAGAAACACACATGACTTTAGAAAATGAATAAGAGACCATGTTTGATATAAAAGAGGAATTCTTTACTGCTCTTATAAAGTTAGAAATAAATATAGAGAAGAACTCAAGATTGAAGCAACAAATTCAAGAGGATGAAGAAGCAAGGATGGAACTTCTACAAAGTCTCACAGAACTCAAGATAAAGGTAGAAGAGGGAAATAAAAATGAGTAGGATATGACGAATCTATTAAGAGCAAGAGCAAGAGGGAAATAGGAAGCAAAAAACCAAAAAAAAAAACAAAAAAAAAGGAAAAAAAGAGAAAAAAAAAAAAAAAAAAAAAAAAAAAAAAAAAAAGCAAAGAAATAATGTCAATAGAAATTTCAATTCTTTTACACCTCTTGTGGATAATGATATTATATGTTACAAATGCAATAATTTTGGGCACAAGGCTAGATGGTGTAAAATGATACTTCCTAATTCTAGTAGAAGAAAAATAAACAACTAGGAAAGAGGAAAGGGGGAATTTAATGGTTAGATCAATGTTAGTTCAAACATCTCTTCATGCTCAGGATAAAGAAGAACAATGGTATCTTGATAGTGGTTGCTCTAGACACATGATAGGAGACAAAGACAAATTCATTGTACTAAAAGAAACAAATAGAGGATCAGTAAGTTTTGGTGATAATGGATCAGCAAATATTGGTGGAAGATGATATCTAAGTCTAGATAATGGGCAAACAAGAACAGAAAATGTGTTGTATGTCAAAGAATTAAAATATAATCTGCTAAGTGGAAGTCAACTTTGTTATCAAGGTCATATGGTTACATTTCATTCAGATAGGTGTGATATAAGAAAATAAGAAACTAGAAAAGTCATTGTAAATGGAAGAATAACTCCAAATAATATTTACATGCTTAATGATATCAAAGGGAAAATTTCTTTCTATCACAAGAATATGAGAGTTGGTTGTGGCATAGAAGATTGGGTCACTTGAATTTTGACAACATAGTTAACATAAGCAATAAGCAGGCTATCAGAGATTTACCCAAGCTAAAAAGGCCACAAAACACAATTTGTGCACCTTGTCAACATGGAAAGCAAACTAGAACAATCTTTAAATCAAAGGGATATATGTCATCTAAGCCATTAATTCTAATACATACTAATCTATGTGGTCCTACCAAAACACAAAGTATTTAGGGTGAGAGTTACTTCATATTGTTTATAGATTATTACTCCAAAATGGTTTGGGTAGCTTTCTTGAAAGATAAGTTAGAAGCATTTGAAAAATTCAAAGCATTTGAATAACTAGTTGAAAATGAAACTAGAAAGAGTATTAAGTGTTTGATATTTTACAGAGGAGGAGAACTTACCTCAAATGAATTTGTAGATTTTTGTGAAAAACATGGAATCAAGAGAGAATACTCAGCCACAAGAAATCCTCAACAAAATGGAGTAGTTGAAAGGAAAAATAGAACCATTGAGAATATGGCTAGAGCTATGTTAAATGAGTCCAAAATTTTAGATGGATTTTGGAGAGAAGCAGTCAGCACAGTAGTATATATAATCACTAGGCCTCAAATGAGGGTAAATCATCACAATACTCCATATGAGCTTTGGAAAGGACGACCGACCACTTAAAATACTTCAAGGATTTTGGAAGCAAGTGCTACATAAGATGAGAAGAGAAAAACTTGGGCAAGTTTGATCCAAAGTGTGATGAGGGAATTTTTCTTGGTTATTCCACTAAGAGTAAATATTATAGATGCTTCAACAAGAGAGCATGCACTATTGTAGAAAGTATAAATGTAACAGTTGGTGAGAAGATAGATTCAAAATAAAAAGTTCAGCAAATTGTATATCAGAAAGATGGAAGTTATCAAGAAGAGTTTTGTGAGGAATCAAATGAAGAAGAAGAAGAAACACAAATACTTTTTCCTAAAACTCCATCCAGGTATGTACAAAAGCATCATCAAAGATATCTAATCATTGGAAATCCAGATGAAAGACAAATAAGGAGAAGGATAATAACACCATCTCAATAAACAATTTTTTCTTTGCTATCTAAGATTGAGCAAAAGGACTTCAATCAGGTAAGCGAATATGAGTTTTGGATTAAGGAAATGGATGAGGAATTAGATCAGATAGAGAAAAGCAAGACTTGGGAACTTGTTCCATGACCAAAGGACAAAAATATGATTGGCACAAAATGGGTATTTAGAAATAAGTTAAATGAATATGGTTAGGTAGTCAGAAATAAAGCAAGGCTAGTATGCAAAGGTTATGCACAGGTAGAGAGAATTGAATTTGATGATACATTTGCTCCAGTTGCATGATTTGAATCCATAAGAATGTTCTTAGCCTTCTAAAGTTTTAAAAACTTCAAGGTATATCATATGGATGTTAAGTCAGCATTTCTAAATGGTGTTCTAGAAGAAGAATTATATATTGAACAGCCAGAGGGATTCATATTAATAGATAAACCAGATCATGTATGTAGATTGAAAAAGGTACTATATGGTCTAAAAAATGCTCCTAAAGTGTGGTACTCAAGATTGGATAAGTATATTAAAGAACAGGGATTCAAAAAATGAATAGCAAACATCAATTTATACATCAAAAATAAAAGGAATAATCTACTAATTGTGGTTGTTTATGTTGATGACATTATTTTTGAGGGAAATAATGATAAGTTGTGTAAGGAATTTGCAAAGAAAATTTAGAATGAATTTGAGATGTCTATGCTTGGTGAGTTGTCCTTCTTTCTTGGACTTCAGATTTCACAATCAGATAGTAGAGTATTTATTTCACAAACCAAGTATATAAAAGAGATGCTAAAGAAATTCAAGTTAGAAGATTGCAAACCAATAAGTACCCCCATGGTCACAGGATGTAAGTTAAGTAAGGATGATGAATATCCAGAGGCAGATCAGAGATTATACAGATCTATGATTGGTAGTTTGTTGTATGTTATAGCTACAATACCAGACATAGTGCAGTCAGTGGGATTAGTGGTAAGGTTTCAGGAAGCACCCAAGAAAACACATGTGGTAGCAGTAAAGAGAATTCTCATATATCTAAAAGGGATTATGGATTTTGGGCTTTGGTATCCCAAAAGTGATAGTTTCACACTCACAACATATACAGATACAAATTGGACTGGCAACATTGATGATATAAAAAGCACAAGTGGAGGAGCATTCTTTCTTGGAGACTGTTTAGTCTCTTGGTTGAGTAAGAAGTAGGCATCAATATCTTTATCTACAACAAAAGTAGAGTATATTGCAGCAATAGCTAGTTGTACATAGGTATTATGGATGAAGCGAACTCTAGAAGACTTCAATATAAAACATGATCATCCTATTCCCATATTATGTGATAATACAAGTGTTATAAGTATCTCAAAGAATCCAGTGATGCACTCTAGGACAAAGCACATTTCGATCAAATATCACTTTCTAAGAGAATAGGTGACAGATAAACAGGTCAGGTTGGAATATGTTACTACAAAGGAGCAAATAGCAGACATCTTCACTAAGCCACTTTCGAAAGAGACTTTTGAGTATCTTAGAGGAAAACTGGGAGTAATACTCCCACCCCAGAATTAACCACCTCAAGAGGAGGTGGGGGAGGGGCTAATCTAAGAGACTCATTCTTAGTCCCGAGCCCCAAAGGTGACCCTTTGCAATTGATGTCAAAGGGGTGAGATTTTAGAAAGGGGGAGAGACTTGATTTAAAGGAAAGCATTGATTTAGGGGGAGCAGTATCCCAGGGGGAGGAAAATAGAAAAAGGCTAAGGAATTTGTAAAAGGTAATTGGTTTGCCATCAATGACAAAGGGGAATATTGTTGGACATTTTGAGTAGTGGAGTTCTCATTAATTTCAAGAGTCAGTTTCAGTGAATCAGTGAAAGAGGAAGTTATTTCATAAGCAGTTGAGTTTTTATTGATGTTGAGAGTCAGTTTTAGTGAAGAGTGCAAGAAGAAGTAGGTTCGCAATTGATGCAAAAGGAAAGTCCACTTCTAGGTGGTCAAGATGATTTTCAAGAGCAATGAAGAGGCCCAAGGAAAATAATATTGTAATATTTTATTATAATATTAAAGGGGAAGATTTAAATTAATTTAAATAATTTCATTAAATTAATATTATTAATTAATTTAATTAAATTTAAAAGTTATTAAGTTAATTATAGATTAATTATAATTTAATTATTAAATTAATTTATAACCCTAAGGTTGGGTTATAATAAAATTAATTTATTAACCCTAAGGTTGGGTTATAAAGTTTATTCGAATTTGAATTAGAAATTCAAATCATCCGTTGGCATCTCTCAAAGCATGGACTATGCATATAAGAAGGGGGGCAAAACATTGTTTAAAACTATGATTATGCAATTTGATAAATGCTAAGTTTTTGACCATCATGCGCAAAAGGGAAGACAAGGTTTTCGTGATTCCAAAGTTTTTGGTGGTAGAGGATAGGATAAAGAGGATTGGAGGCTTTGTTTTCATCGCATAGCATCGTGTAGCGCAATTGGCAATTGAGGAAGGCACGAAGGGTTGGCAGGCTTGAGGTGCAAGGTTCCCGTAAGTTTCGATTTTGTAAGACAGAGTGTTAGTTTTTGGGCATCGTACAGATCGAAGATAAACAAGAGGAAGGCTTTTGCCTTCCCCATCATGTGGGAGCTAGTAGCCCACATGGTAGGCTAGCACCTTAGTAAGGTTCTAGGTGGAGTGGTCATGCATTCAAAAACCATGGTGATGTTTTGCTTACAAGGTATGCATCATGTATTTTTTGCTAAGGTTGTGTGATTTCGGAGATACTTGGTTTGTGATAAATAAATATTGGTTAAGGTTTATAAGGGAGATATAAGGGTTTTAAAGATTAAATGTTTTACTTTAATTTTGGAAGGTTTGAGTTATAAAGTTGGAGTAATAAGGAATAAATAAAATTCTTTTTATTTCTTATGTGTATTGATGAATATTGGTCTAAAGTTGGAACAATAAGGTGTTGTTGGTTCGACTTTTATACACACCCTGTGAAGAATGAGCATAAAATCCCGATAACACTTATAAGGGATAAATCCCACTCACTTTAGGATCTTGTTGGATATCCAAGGTGTGAGTTACAGAGTTGGGTCAAATGTCTATTCACTCTTTTTCGCTTCTGGAATAGTTTCAAGTGGACTGTCTGTTACCTTACAACGGGTCCTGGACTTGGTTCAGTAATGTTTTTGGAATTGGTTATCTTTGTGGACACTCAGATTTACAATCAGTTCTTTGATCTAGCTCTTTATGTGTTAGCAGATTTAAATAAAAGACAAATGTAAAAGAAAATAAAAATGGATCATTCAATCGGTGGAACAGAGAGAGAGTAGGGTAGGGCAGAAAAGAGAAATTTATCTAACTTAGTCAGCAAAACCAAAACTACCAATTTTAGTTATACCTGTTAGCTTCACAATAGAACAAATCAAAGAGGAAAGTGTCCAGACTTTCTAAGATCACCTTCCACTAAGAGCATAAGACGAGACAACAACAGATCTGAAAGAAAATCACAAACAAAAGGGAAGTCGGTTAAAATTGGTATCTCTCACCAGCAGCCTAGCTCGCACAGTGAGGACAGAGCAATTAGAACAGGCCTGAACCTTAAATCTATAATTTTCCCTAACATACAATAAAGAAAATGAAGCCTAGCAGCATATCCAATCCCGGTAACACAGATCTACAACATAAATTTCAATAAACCTTAATGAAACGAAAACAAAAGAAGATGAACTTATCACAATCTGAAAGAGATTAGGCTCCTGGCCATGCTATCACAGAAAAATAAAAATCACACCAACTCTAAGTCCAGAACAAAGCATTCAAACAAGATTTGCAAGAAATTGCTCCAATAGCTTTTATTTCTAAGTTTTCGCCTCCGAAATTTACATTCAGAAGAAGTATTTATAGACTCGGGACAGACCCTGATCTTTTCAGAAATATCTTCTTCTCAAACCCTAAATCTTATCCTCTAAACCTTACTACCTCGGTTTTACAATATAAGCCCCTTTAAAAATAGAGTTTTGAATAAACCCTAACCACTCTGCAAATCTTAGTGCAGTTACTTGCCATAAATGGAGAAGGCATGATCTGATATTATTCTCATCCATCTATAACTGCAAGTAAATATCTTCATTTTCTGGCCGATTGCCGATATATTCCATAAATGGGCACTCGTGTGAAGGTATCTTCATCTTTCGGTGCATCTGCCAGGAGCGCCTCATTAATTCCTCAGAGAAATTTGGATGAGTCACCGGTTTCTCTGACATTTTATCTTCGCAGAGCCGCTTCTGAGTTGAAATTCTCTGCACGCCATTACTTTCACCATAAATTCTCCTGTTAAATGCATCCATCGGCAAATTTCGATAACTGTGTGTAGATATTTTCATTTTTCGGTCAATTGCCGACATATTCCATTAAATGGGCAGCTGCTTAGTCACCGTAAAGTCTCTTTGCGGCCAGATCTATAAAATCTGGATGGACCAAAAATTCTCGGCATCTCACATTTCCATTTGACGGCCTTCGCTTGATCCATGCTTATTTTGTCTTTTTCGCCATTACTTCCGCTAGTATGCAACTGCCAGATCGCTTTCTGCAAAAGACAAACAAGGATTAGTATTTTAATATTATTAAATTAAAACCCTAATGTTCATTATATGTCGGCTTTATTTATTTTGACACGTGTCACGAAATCATGACATTTTCTTCACTTTGTTTCCATTTTCCTTCTTTGCCATGAACTCGCGACATGTCACGAAATCGTGACATGTTCCTTTGTTTCACTTTCTTCACGAAATCGCGACGTGTTTTGCCCTTTGGCGCTTCTCTCTAAAACGCGTCATGATTTCACGACGTCACGATTTCATGATGCTCTTATGCCTTGGGCCCCTTCTTTGGAACGTGTCGCAATTTCATGACGTCGCAATTTTGCGATGCTCTTATGCCTTGGGCCCCTTCTTTGGAATGCGTCATGATTTCGCGACGTCACGATTTCATGACCTTATGCCTTGCCCTTCTTTTTTTCTGACCAGCATCTTCTGCTTTCTATGTCACGATTCCGATTTAATATGTCGCGATATCCGACTTTCCAAAATGAAAATGTCACAAATCACGACTTTTCCCATTCCACTTAGCAAATTTTCCAGAAATAGTAGGTTGGCTCTAATGAATTTATCTATCTATATTCTGCATTTTACATATTTAGTGAAAGATTTTCTTTACTCGAAATGATTCTAACATTAAAGAAATGAATTCTAAAATGAAATCAAAGCCACATGCAAGCCTACTTAGATACTTTGATATATGCAAAACTTGAAGAAGAAGGAGGCAAGCAAAATTTGGAATTAAAACCAAGAAAACATCAAGAGGGTCCCTACGACAAAATGAAAGCTAAATATTTTCAAAGGATGGAATTTCATTTTTTTAGTGGGGGTGTGTTGCTTCTCAACAAATGGCGATATCTATGGGGAAAATAGTAGCACTATTTTAGAATCCAGGACTCTAGTTTCAAAACAATATAGACCATGTACCATGCTTTGCCACAAATATTCTTCAAAATAATTTAACTACTACCTGATAGTTGTTAAAATTTCCCAAGGACATACTAGGTTGAATCACTTAAGGAAGATTTCTGATGTGCAATTATAAGCGTATAAAACTTTCTTCAAGAATGACTGGGCCTTCGAATGTTGTACTCTGGATTGATCAGCTTTTCTAGATTGTGAAAGGGGAAACCGAGTAGGGCTCTGTTTACTAGTTTAGCCTTTTACAACCCCGACAGAGTTACTCTTTAGATTTTCACGACCCTGATCCACAACTGTGAGGTGGTATCTACAACTTGGTAAAAGAAAACATCTTCTGAAGCCTTGGCTATCTCTTTCATTACATAACTTCTTCCTCTCCTTTTTTTTTGTGTGGGAAATAACAGAGTGCCAGTTTTATGTTGTCTTGCTCAACTTTCACCTTCTCTCTCTCTCTTTTGAAATATACCGAAAACTAGAAAGCCTTGCTAAAAACAATTTTTTTTTAATATTTCATCGATCTGGAACTGCTTCAGCCTGGGTATTGATAGCCTCTATGGATACTCAAATAATTTCACGAATCAGAGTCCCCTCTTACGACCAACTTTTCTTGGATTCCCTAGGAGTTTCTCCAGCCAAACAGTATAGCAGTTTCTTTATAATTAAAATAATTGTGGCAAGCAAGACACAAAATCCAATTATCTTTCTACTGTTGTTCTGAATAACAAAATAGTTCCACTATTCAGTTTAAGCAGACTATCTCTTAATTAGAATAAAACAAAATGAACACAAGATTTTGAACTCAGAATAAAAACAATTTTTTAAAGGCTGATTCTTTCTTTACTGCCTAGGCAAAACTAAAAAAAATAGAATTTTAAAAGCTAAAAGAAATTTGTACAGACCCCAAAGGATAAAACACAGAACTTTAAAATCAAACAAAATAAAATAAAAACAAACTACTTTGTACAGACCCCAAAGGATAAACAAAATAAAATAAAATAAAACTACTTTGTACAGACCCCACAGAACTTTAAAATCAAACAAAATAGAATAAAAACAAACTACTTCAAAGCTTATTTACAATATATACACATGTTACAACGTCTTTGTGATTTATTCAAATGATGTATCGGATGGGACAGCTGAGAAATAATGCTTTAGGTATTGACCATTAACAGGAAGGTTCAAAAAATTACCCTCAAGGTCCTGTAGACGGAATGCATTATTACCTAGGATCTCGGCAATCTGGTATGGCCCTATCCATAGCGGCTGCAACTTTGTATGTTTACCTTTCTTTTCATGGGCTTTGTCCCATAGAAGCACCAGTCTCACGAGTCTGAAGGCCTTCACTCTGGCTCTTTTGTCAAACCAGCGCTTGACTGTTTCTTGGTGCCGACTGAAATGTTCCAGGGCTTGAAGTCGTTCGTCCTGCAAATTAGTTAAATCCAAAATACGAGCCTCTGCATCTGCTTGATCCTCAAAATAGTCTAAAACAAATTGATAAGTGGGCAATTTCAAAGAAATAGGAACAATGGGCTGAATACCATACAACAAAGCAAATGGGGAAGTCTTAAGAGCTACTTTATGTCTTATCCTGTCAGCCCAAAGTGCATATTTCAATAATGTGTGCCACTGTCTGGGTTTGTCTGCAGCAGACTTCTTAATGGCATTCATCAGATTCTTATTTGTGGACTCAGCTAGTCCATTACCCTGGGGGTAATAGTTGGATGCAAATTGATGACTATCCCCATATGGTATGCCCACTCTGCAAACTCTAATGATTGAAAGGTTGGCCCATTATCGCACACCAAATTCAAAGGAACTCCAAACCTGGTTATGATATTTGACTCTAGAAATTCGATCACCTCATGGGTTGTACTCCTCATGGTGGTTGTTGCTTCAACCCATCTTGTGCAATAATCGGTGGTTGTTAGAACATACTTATGCCCTGCTGATGAATTTGGGTTTATCACACCCACAAAGTCAAGTCCCCATTGCATAAAAGGTTTGTTTATTACAACAGGTTGCAATGGTAGAGCTCGATTAGCCTCTTTGGATGCAAAAGTCTGACACTGATGGCAAGTTCTCACATGCTGATGTGCATCTTTAAACAATGTAGGCCAGTAATAGCCTGCTCTCAATATCTTGTGTGCAATGAGCGAAACCTGAAGAATGCCCGGCCCCTAACTTCTCATGAAAACTGGACATCACCTCATTGACTTCATTCTGAGAAATGCATCTTAAGAATATGCCAGAATAATTTTCTCTATACAAGTTACCTCCTTTGAGCAAAAAATGAGCAGATTTCAACTTTAGTGCTCTTCTCTGGGTTCTATTCAGGTGAGATGGGCAAATTCCAAATTGCAACAAATGAATGATATCTCCATACCAATCATCGAATCCAGAATCCAGCTGATTAATTTCTCCTTGTACAGGTACTTCAGCAATATGTCGAGACAACCCAAGTCCTCTGATTAATTTTGCAGGCCAAATTTCTAAGTCGTATTCCTGTAGTCTTGTAACCCAATTACCTCTCAGTTCACCCAATTCGTCCTGGCTTAATAAGTACTTGACAGCTGGATCAAGAACTATAGCATGGACTTTGCTTCTTAGTATGTAGTGCCTGAATTGCTTAACTGCTCTTACTAAGGCATAGGCTTGCTTATCCAAGCGAGAGTATTTGAGCTCAGCCCCCTTTAAGTTGGTACTCTTGAAGGCAATCGGATGCTCCCCTGTTTCTCTTCGTTGGGTCAAAACCGCAGCAAGTGTGTGTTCTGAAGAAAAAGAGTACAAATAAAAATTTGTACTGAAGTCTGGGCTCACCAGCACTGGAGCTTGTTGGATGGCAGATTTGATCTCCTGGAACGTTGTTTTGGCTTCTGTTGTCCAAACGATCTTAGCAGTTTCCTTCAGCATGTCATTCAGTGGCTTGACTATTTCTGCGAAGCCGGAGATGAACTTCCTGACAAAATTAATTTTCCCAAAAAAGGATCTTAACTCTTTCTTAGAGTTGGGAAAGGGTATGCCGGATATGGCTTCAACTCTGTCAGGATCCATGGAAATGCCATCTTTGGTGATCAAGTGTCCAAGGAGCTTTCCTTCAGTTACACCAAAAACACACTTCTTCGGGTTCAAAGAAATGTCGAACTCCCTGCATTTGTTGAAAACAGACTCCAAGTGTTTTACGTGGTCAAACCGAGATTTAGAGAAAACTGTTAAGTCATCCATGTAAACAACAATGCACTTACCCATAAGGCCTTTGAAAGCATGATCCATTGCACGTTGAAAAGTAGCTCCGGCATTAATCAATCCGAACGACATTCTTTTGTAGGCGAAAGTTCCCCACTTGGTTGTGAAGGTAGTTTTCATCCTGTCTTCCTTCTCAACTAGTATCTGATTATACCCTGAGAATCCGTCTAAGAAAGACATCATTTTCGAACCATTCACAATTTGTAGCACCTCATCCATGGAAGGCAGAGGATAATTATCTTTCTCAGATGCCTTGTTCAAATTTCTAAAATCCACACACAAGCGGATCTCTCCATTTTTCTTTCGACCGGCACCAAATTGGCCACCCAAGTAGAATGCCTAACGGGAAAAATAATGGCGGCACTCAATAATTTTTCTACCTCCTTCTTGATGAGGGGCTCTAGCAGAGCGTTGACATGCCTCTGTTTTTTCCGGAAAGGTTTGCAAAACTCTTTTAAAGGTATAACATGAGTGTAAACTTTCGGATCAAAAACCTTTAAGTCTTTGTAAGACCAGGCCATAACATCCTTGGACCTGTGAAGAAATTCAATCATATTTCTTTTTATTTCAGGGTCACAAGTTTTAGCCAACTTAAGGTGCCTGGGATCTTCTTCAGTCCCCACGTTCAGGTTCTCAGTCTCACTGTTTGTTACACCAATAGAATCCCCAGAACTCACCTTTTGCTTAATTTGGTCAACATCAAAGAGCCGCTCCAGTTCCACCATCCCTTTTGGAATTCTGTTATCTTTCAACCTTATTATTCCCCTTTCATCGTCTAACTGCTCCAGCAGAGTATCCCTTTGTCCATCATCGATTATAGCATTTTCAAACGCTTTGGTACTCTGTAAAAAATTTATAATCTACTGGTCATCAGAGAAAACCTAAAAATTATCCACATTATTTGGGACCGAAGGACAAGGGACTAACTCGATCAAAAACTTGTTCCATTTGAATTCTTCCAGTGGCTTTAGACTTGCGGCTGATGAAGCTAAGACATCTGCACGTGAATTCTGCTCTCTAGGTATGTGCGTTAAATTAAAAGCATCAAAATCTTCCACGAGATCCCATGCTCGGTGTTTGTATCCTTTTAAGTAAGATGCTTTGCACTGGAATTTACCTTTAACTTGATTAGCCACCAACTCTGAATCTATAAAAACTTGGATATTTCTTACACCTCTGTCCAAAGCAAATTTCAATCCTAGCACCAGTGCTTCGTATTCTGCTAAATTATTTGTGCAAGGGAACTGTAGGCGATAAGACATAAAATATGTCTGACTCTCAGGCCCTTTAAGGACTGCCCCTGTACTAGAACCCTATTTAGATTTAGCCCCATCCACATGAAGCGTCCAAACTTCATTACTATGAACAAGATGAGCTTTACTAAACTTCTCATTTTGTCCCGTTGTTAAATTATAAACCCCAATATCTACATCAACAATATTTACAGTCTCATTTTCTGCATTATATTCAGGTGATCGTATGTTTGTATCTCGGGTTCTCTTTCAACCCTTAATTGGTTTGCAACTCCTTTCCATGGCAACCACATATGTGAAAAATCAGTTGCCAAGTATCCATTCAAATATTTCGACCAATCCCTGCTCAGAAGCATCCCGTACCCCACAAGAATATCCACCACCTGAATTTCAATTCTGTGTTGTGCCCTTGGCTCAGATGCTAACTGGATATGAATATTCTGAAGTTCACCTACTACTTTAACCTCTGATTTATCCAATTGGACAACTCTTCTTTCAGACTTCATTGGGGTCAAACCCAACTGTTGACAAATGGCCAAAGGCATAACATTAGTTGAAGCACCCGAATCTACCAGACAGTTGTGTAAGTTTTTCCCAAAAATACGAACAGTCAGTAGAAAAGGCGAAACTTCAGTCTTCTCTTTATACATGGCTACATTTGCATTTGCCATCTTCTTTCCCCTGTCCAAAGATTTGGTAGTAGGCCCAGAGTATGTTTTAATCAAGTTATCCCTCTGTTCTAAAATTTGGGCCAACTCATGAAGAGTGATGTTGGCTTTGATCTTCTTCATGTCCTCCACTATATTATATCCCTTATTGAGTGGAGGGACAAATGCATCTGGTCCTCTCGGATTTCCTCCCTTGGGTGGAGATGGGTTATTGCTTGAAGATGGATCTGGAGGAACATTGTGGGAGTTGTTCGGAGGGGTAGATGTAGTGTTGGGCTCCGAATTTCTATTTCTGAGGTTGTAGTTGTCCCTCCTGTATTGTTGAAAAGCTTGCACCTCATCCATAGGCATTTCAACTACATTCTCAGACTCACCTAGAAAAGTGAAAGAATCTAAGACCATAGCTGCACTATGGCTGGATGAACTTGGGCCGTCCGCATTTCTTTGATGTTCAGGAGAAATCAACTCACCAGATAAAGCTTCAAAGGCATTACAGAATTCCAAACAATCCAATTCCCCGTGCTTAGAAGTAGCATGTATCCTGCACCAGTTAGGCAAAGCCAAATCACAAATATTTACATCATGACCTTTACCTTTATAATCCTTATTGGGTTCGTATGGGGGCCGAGTGAATCTGTTCTACTGATAAGAATACCTGTTTGAGTTCTCCCCAGTAGAAACCTGCCTTTTAAAACTTAAAAAGTCATTGGCCAACTTTTGGACTATTTTTGACACTTCCTCAACTCTTGTGTTATCAGCTTCTTTACCTGGATTCTGTACATTTTCAGCAGGTGTTACAGCCAATGGATTGCTTATCGGTGGGATTTGATGTGTTGGCAACATCATCTGATGCGGTATGGGATTGAAGATAGGGGTACCTTGTGTGACCAAAGGAATTTGATGAGCATTTAAAGGTTGAGGCCCCAATTGCCTTTCCAGAACTAAAGCTTCTTTGTAAGCCTCTGTTAGATTGGTAATAGAGGCATCTCTTTTCAAGAAAATAGAAGTCATTGGATCTAGAGAATTCCTAAAAATCTCTAATGCCAGGTCTGCATTTGGCACATAATAACCAGTCAGTCTACCATAAGCCTTCTGAAATCTGACATTGTAAGATCTGACAGATTCATTTATTTCTCTTTTAATACCAGAAAACTGCTGATATAATACACTGGGATCTATTACTTCACCAAACTGCGATACAAAAACCTTTTCCAAGTCATTCCAACTGGTAATAGAATCGTTAGTGAGATTTAGAAACCAGTCGTAAGCTCCCTCCTGGAGAGTGAACGGGAACAATCTGCAAGCCACATCTTCATGTTGTACATTTAACAATTTTAGAGCATTCTTGAATGCTACTAGATGTTCTTCTGCTGTCCTAGTTCCATCATGCTTGTATCTGGGAAGATATCTCTCAGGATTTTTGGGTAGGTCATGGGCTGCACCCGAGATATTTAAGGTAGTGGAACCCAACCAGTTGGCCATTACTACTTGATTGACGATGATACTTTCAGTTGTAGTTGGAGTAACTACAAGTGGTGACAAAACTATTCCAGACAAGGACTTGGCCCTTCTGAGGCTGCTTCTTCTTGGAGTTTCTAACTCAGGCACAAGGAGCTCTCCAGCTCTGGAATGGGACCTTGTTACTCTATAAGTGGAATCCAGCTTTTCACAAGCAACTTATAATCTTACAATCCTTAACAAACTACTGAACTTCAGGCCCTCCTTCTAGCGCCAATTTTAAATGTTGGTTTGACTTTTATACACACCCTATGAAGAATGAGCATAAAATCCTGATAACACTTATAAGGGATAAATCCCACTCACTTTAGGATCTTGCTGGATATCCAAGGTGTGAGTTACAGAGTTGGGTCAAATGTCTATTCACTCTTTTCCGCTTCTGGAATAGTTTCAAGTGGACTGTCTGTTACCTTACAACGGGTCCTGGACTTGGTTCAGTAATGTTTTTGGAATTGGTTATCTTTGTGGACACTCAGATTTACAATCAGTTCTTTGATCTAGCTCTTTATGTGTTAGCAGATTTAAATAAAAGACAAATTTAAAAGAAAATAAAAATGGATCATTCAATCGATGGAACAGAGAGAGTAGGGTAGGGCAGAAAGAGAAATTTATCTAACTTAGCTGCAAAACCAAAACTACCAATTTTAGTTATACCGGTTAGCTTCACAATAGAACAAATCAAAGAGGAAAGTGTCCAACTTTCTAAGATCACCTTCCACTAAGAGCATAAGACAGAGACAACAACAGATCTGAAAGAAAATCACAAACAGAAGGGAAGTCGGTTAAAATTGGTATCTCTCACCAGCAGCCTAGCTCGCACAGTGAGGACAGAGCAATTAGAACAGGCCTGAACCTTAAATCTGTAATTTTCCCTAACATACAATAAAGAAAATGAAGCCTAGCAGCATATCCAATCTTGGTAACACAGATCTACAGCATAAATTTAAATAAACCTTAATGAAACGAAAACAAAAGAAGATGAACTTATCACAATCTGAAAGAGATTAGGCTCCTGGCCATGCTATCACAGAAAAAGAAAATTACACCAACTCTAAGTCCAGAACAAAGCATTCAAACAAGATTTGCAAGAAATTGCTCCAATAGCTTTTATTTCTAAGTTTTCGCCTCCCGAAATTACATTCAGAAGAAGTATTTATAGACTCAGGACAGACCCTGATCTTTTCAGAAATATCTTCTTCTCAAACCCTAAATCTTATCCTCTAAACCTTACTACCTCAGTTTTACAATATAAGGCCCTTTAAAAATAGAGTTTTTTATAAACCCTAACCACTCTGCAAATCTTAGTGTAGTTACTTGCCATAAATGGAGAAGGCATGATCCGATATTATTCTCATCCATCTATGAATCGCAAGTAAATATCTTCGTTTTCTAGCCGTTGATATATTCCATAAATGGCCGTGTGAAGTATCTTCATCTTTTGGTGCATCTTCCCGGAGGGTCTCATTAATTCCTCGGAGAAATTCGGATGAGTCACTGGTTTCTCTGACATTTTATCTTCATAGAGCCGCTTCGAGTTGAAATTCTCTGCACGCCATTACTTTCACCATAAATTCTCCTGTTAAATGCGTCCATCGGCAAATTCCAGTAATTGTGTGTAGATATTTTCATTTTTCGATCAATTGTTGACATATTCCATTAAATGGGCAGCTGCTTAGTCACCGTAAAGTCTCTTTGCGGCCAGATCTGTAAAATCTGGATGGACCAAAAATTCTCGGCATCTCACATTTCCATCTGACGGCCTTCGCTTGATCCGTGCTTATTTTGTCTTTTTCGCCATTACTTCCGCTAGTATGCAACTGCCAGATCGCTTTCTGCAAAAGACAAACAAGGATTAGTATTTTAATATTATTAATTTAAAACCCTAATGTTCATTATATGTCGGCTTTATTTATTTTGACACGTGTCACGAAATCGTGACGTTTTCTTCACTTTGTTTCCATTTTCCTTCTTTGCCGCGAAACCGCGACATGTCATGAAATCGTGACATGTTCTGCCCTTTGGTTTCTCTTTGCCCCTTGGTTGCGAAACTGTGACATGTCATGATCTCGTGACATGTCACGAAATTGCGACGTGTTCTGCCCTTTGGCGCTTCTCTCTGAAATGCGTCACGAAATCGCGACGTCACGATTTCGCGATGTCGCGATTTCGTGATGCTCTTATGCCTTGGGCCCCTTCTTTAGAACGTGTCATGATTTCACGACGTCATGATTTTGTGATGCACTTATGCCTTGGGCCCCTTCTTTGGAACACGTCATGATTTCACGACACACTTATGCCTTGGGTCCCTTCTTTGGAACACGTCATGATTTCGCGACGTCGCGATTTCGTGATGCACTTATGCCTTGGGCCCCTTCTTTGGAACGCATCACGACTTCACGGCGCACTTATGCCTTGAGCCCCTTCTTTGGAACGCATCACGATTTCGCGGTGCACTTATGCCTTGGGCCCCTTCTTTGCAAAATGTCGCGATATCGCGATGTTTCCAAAAATGGAAAATGTCGCGATATCGCGACGTTTCCAAAAATGGAAAATGTCGCGAAATCGCGATGTTTTCCCAAGTTACTTCCACTTAGCAAATTTTCCAGAAATAGTAGGTTGGCTCTAATGAATTTATCTATCTGTATTCTGCATTTTTACATATCAGTGAAAGATCTTTTTTACTCAGAAATGATTCTAACATTAAAGAAGTGAATTCCAAATTGAAATTAAAGCATATGCAAGCCTACTTAGATACTTTGGTATATGCAAAACTTGAAGAAAAAGGAGGCAAGCAAAATTTGGAATTAAAACCTGGAAAACATCAAGAGGGTCCCTACTGTAAAATGAAAGCTAAATATTTTCAAAGGATGGAACTTCATTTTTTTAGTGGGGGTGTGTTGCTTCTCAACAGGTGTATGCAAGGAATTATCTTTTTATGAATGTGTGTGGGTGAATTCTTATTTCAAAGGAGTAATAAGGTATAATTGATTTTGATTATTTTTGTGATTGGAAAATATTTTGAGAGAGTGTTAGTGTGATATTTTGTCATCTAACTATTGAAATTGGAAAAGGATAAAATTGTGTTCAAAACAGGTTTTAAGGGCACTTCTACATCAAACAAAAAGGTATGGGTACATTCTTCTTTGGTTGAAGTGATTGATTGAGGTTTTCTGAAAACAAGACTAGAGTGAAAAGGATTTGGTTAAGGTTTCCTTTGTTGAGTTGATGGTTTTCTAAAATAGAAGTGAATGATATAAACTTGGCTTGATAAGCATTGTTTTTTAGGTAATTAGCTAAGTGAAGAACTTGAACTAGGGTTTGTGCAAAGAACATGAGTATCATTATTATGTAAAGTTGTGAAGTAACTTGAACTAGGGTTTTCAAATATCATGAGTATCATTGTTATGTGAGATTGCTAGAAAAAATTGAGTGAGTGTTCATATGTTTGGACTAGGTTTTGTGAGCAAGTATTATTTCATTGAGTGATTGGTTGAGTAGAGTTGGTTGAGCCTAGTCAAGTGGATGTTTTTAAGTGATAGTTCAAGTTCTATGAAACAAATTGTTCCATATTCTAAATTGATTTGAGAAATAAGTTGAGTGTTTGTAAGTGTGAAACATATTGAGTCTCTAACAATTCTCTATATGTTTATGTGGTAAAAAGAGAGATTGAAAGTGATTGAGCATTGTTGTGAATGTGAAGCATATTGAGTCTCTAAAAATTTCTATATGTTTTTATGAGATTGAACAAGTTCTAGTGAGGACTTGAGTAGATTTGAGCTAAGTCTTTGAGAAGACTTTTAGACAGATTGGTGTGAGCTTTTGTGGAAGCTTACAAAATAGATTTGAGGACAAAGATTGAGGATAGAGATTGAGGATATATTTGAGGACAGAGATTGATGAAAAATTCAAGTACATAGATTGAGGATGGATTTGAGGATAGATTTTGGTGCACATTTGAGAATCAATTTATGCCAAAACAAAAATAGAGATTGAGCAGATTTGTACTAGAGCGAAGGACTATGTTTAGTGTTGATTTGAGATAGAGCTTTGGAGGTGGCAGAGTATAGAGTATGATAGTCTCTAGTGGATAGAGATCCATTAGCCAGGGTAGTGAGGATAGGAGTCTTTAGTGGATAGATATCCATTAGCCAGTGTAGTGGAGGCAATAGTTCTTCTAGAAGATCACCAACTAGAGTAGAGAAAGGATTTATCTTGTGGATAGAGATCCACAAACTTGATTAGGGGATTGGTGTCTCTTTTAGACAGAGGTTCATAAACATTGTAATAGGGAAAGGATTCCCAAGAGAATTTATTTGAGAAAATTTTATAAGGAATATTTTCTCTATGGAGCAGCCCACATTGGGTGAACCACGTTAAATCATGTCTCTCATGTGTGTGATGCTTTGAGTGATTGTTATTGCTTTAATATTTTTGATGGTATCATATGGATTAAAAAAAAAATTATTTTATACTTTTCACCACCCTCTCAGTATAAGCACATGTTCTTCAGATTTTAGTCCCACATTGCCTCTACGGGTAATGTTTTACACTTTAAAACTAATTTCTCATCCATATTACCTTGATTTCCTGTGAGCAGTCCAGAAGAGGACTTTTTGCCATGCATATCGTAGGACTAATGTGTCATGTGTCACAAATGATATTGTTGAGTTAGTGCCACCACATGTCATATGTTCGCTAGCTATCACCGTGTGCTCGTACCACGTGTCAAGTGGAAGATCACATTCATTGTTGCCACATGGACCTCAAGAATCATGCCTCATCATGTGTTAGATGTTTTCTATAGGAGATCCTCAAGATGCATGTATGTCAGGGTTCAAGTGATTACAAGTGTCATAGATCAAGATTGTGAGATTGTGGTCATCATTAGAGAGACTGCTTACCCAATGGAGTACTACCATAATTTAGTGGTGGTTCAATCACCGAAGGAGGTCTAAACATTGGTGTTGATCTGGTGGGCCATCACCTGCCCTCGCATGGAGGTGGGCCATCATCTACCCCATGTGTAGGTGGGCTTGATAGGACCTGTCAGGTTTGACAAGTTGTTAGATCTATAGGCCTATAGGCTGGTCTTATAGGTTGTCAAATCAATGGCCCTGTAGGCTAATCTGGATGAAAAATTGGAGAAATAATTTGCCAAATCAAGCATAGAGATCGTAAAATAATTCTTGCAAACTAGATTCAATTTCCTTGTAAAATATGCCACACCAGATGATGTCAGGCTACCTCAAATTGTGTGTCCTATCCAGGGGGTCTTGAGTCTCAGGATTTGGACCCCATGGTCCATTTAGAACAAGTCATTGCCCACCTTTTCTAGTGCCTAGGATTGTGAGAAATTCTCAGGTAAGCAATTCGTTGCTCTGATACCAATGAAGGTACGAAGAGAAATATAATAAAACCATAATCATTAGAATAATATTGATAATTGATGTCCCTTAAATACAAATAATAACACGTAGGAAATATTTATTGTGAAGTTATCACCAACAAAATATAACTTGGCGCTAACAACTTAACCATGCTAACAACATACTAATAAGTGATAACCACTAACAACATAGATATTTACGAATAATGCAAATATCCTTAGTAAAAATGATGTAATTACTAATACCTAGGACTTATTACATATTACTAAATAAGGTAATAGTAAATAGTTACTTTACCATTGTAACTCTAACATGCCAAAGGGCTAGTAAACCAAGCCCTATAATGGAGATGTCCTTAGTACCTCAAATTATGTTTGAGCCATTTAGAAGTGGGGAATTGACTTTTTTGAACCTATAGATCCTTCAAATGCAAATAATAAATATATACTTGTGTGCATAGATTATGTTACAAAATGCGTAGAGGTAGAAGCTATGCCATGAGCACAAGTTAAACTTGTTGCCAATTTTCTCTATTCACACATTATGTTGTGCTTTGGAGCACCTAGAGAACTAGTCTCAAATCATGGAACTCAATTTATCTCTAAATTAATAGAACATTTCACCATAATCTATCAAATTAAACATAGAAAAATTTCACCATATCATCTTCAAGCCAATGGACAAGTGGAAGTAACCAATCAAGAGCTTGAAAATATAATAACTAAAACTATGGCCACTAGTAGAACAGATTGGGTAGAAAGATTAAAAGAAGTTTTTTGGGCCTATAACACAACTTGGAGGAATACCATTGGTTTAACATCTTATGATATGACTTATGGTAAGCAAGCCATCATGCCCATCGAGTTTGAAATTGAGACTCTTCGCATAGTAGTACAACTCAATATGAACTTATATCGAGCACAAAGATCTAGGTTGGAGAAGTTAAATATTCTTGATGAAAGGAGACTCGAGGCACTTCATAGAACTAAATTAAAACAACAACAAAGGAATAAATGGCATGATAAAAACATTGTGCCTAGAATGTTTCAACCAAGAGACTGGGCTTTGCTATTTGACTCCTGCTTCAATGATTTTCAGGGGAAGTTAAGGACAAGATGGTTTGGGCCCTATGAAATTGAAGAAATATTCAGAAATGATATAGTAAAACTCAAGCCCATGAATGACTCAACTCAAAAATGTCTAGTGAATGGACATAGGCTTAAATTATATAAAAAGCAATGTTCTAAAGAAGAGTTCATGCACTATCTCAAGCAACAAATTGATTTGCAGTGTATATCTAAACTACAAATCATTACTATTGAATAAATACTTATCTTTAAAAAGCAACAAATATATTACCTATAAAATAATTTGTTGCTTTATATCTTAAAATATACATATGTATAAAATCTATTCATATAAATAATATATAAAAAATGGATTATGCTTCTTTTTTTTTAATAAAAGAGTTTTAATGCTTGCATCACTTTCACTTTATTCTCCATCAAAATCTTTAGTCTCAATGTTGTTTCAAAAATATCCTAAAAAGGTATTTCTTTATTTGTATCAGCTTGTGAGTTATAGGAAAGTTACTGCCACATATTGCATAACACTTTTGTTTGCTAAATCAAAATCTATATGTTTTCAATTACTCAACCACTACTAGTGTTTTGAAATAAAATTCATTGAAAATTAAACAATATTTGGATGTTATAAATTGCTCTTAGTCAATCAATTTTTCTCTTGGTCTACACACTTTATAATAAATAAAACATTGCAAAGTTTGAAAATACTAACCATGAGTTATTATTTCCATAAGAGTGAACAATTTCCCCTGCTTATCCAAATTTTGCGCACGGTCTAGAAAGCTAATGAATTGGCAAAAGGACAAGCTCCCCCTTCACCCTTGAAAAAAAAAAGAGAAAAAAAGAAGAAGAAAAATCCCTTGCTCTCTCTCTAAACAATCAAGTACTCCAAAAATTATCTTCTTGCTTCCTCCTAAAATAAGCAAGAATCCCATAAAGCAATCAAAATCCCTTGCTTCCTCTCAAAATAAGCAAGTATCCCAAATAAAGTTAAAAAAAAGAAGAGTGAAGAACTTGAATCCTTGGAATTCTTAGTATTTTGAAAACCATGGGGTGATCCTCATTATAGCAATGGGTTGAATGAAACCCGCATAGAAATAAGGTATCCTTAGATAGTAGTGCTAAGTCTAGACAAGACCTATGGATGCTCATAGATAAACTAACTTTTTGGCATAAGTGACCATTGGTCTACTCAATACCTACTCATGATAAGGAATAAACATTCACTACACACATAGTTGGTCCTCGAGAGGCTTGAAAACAATAGGACATCCTTAGGATCATACTTATTTGTGAGATAAATAGGTGGATTTGTTCAAAGTCTCTAGGATGTTTGAGTCTTTGTAAAACAACCCTAGAATGTTGTAAGCAAGCAAGAGTCATGAGCTAATTTCTAAGTACTATGGTTTATTCCATACTAAAAAAGTATGGTTTGTATTTTCCAAGAACCCTAATATCCTGTTGAAATCATCCAAGCCTATGATAAAAGATCCATTTTATATATTGATGATTGATATTCATCCCACATGGAACTCCTTATGAAATTAGAAGAAAATCTTCCAAATAAAAAATAATAATATATATAAATGATAAAAATATATAAAAATAATAAGTAAATAAAATATATCTATATAATGATAATTTATATAATATTTATAATAATACATCAATATATATTTACCCCCATACCATTTAAAATAATATATCTATAAAATCCCTATAAATATTAGCATTTTTAAATAAAATATTTTCCTATATTTTTTTTGGCTATATAGCCAAAATTATAGTTTGGGGGGGAGATATAATATTAATACATTAAGTCCATAATATAGTTTTGGGGGGAAGAAAAAAATTGTAATAAAATAAAATTTCCTTAATATAGTTTTCCATAGTTTCGATAGCAAGCTCTCTGTAGACTTACATTTGAAAAATTCTAAGTATTTTGGAGAGAAAATTAAATTGGAAGGAAGCATCATTTTTTGTGGGAAAACCTAAAGTCTAAGTGTTGGACATCAAATGAATTTTAAATTTGTTTTAATTTTAAAAGCTATACATTGGACTTTTAAAAGATTTTAAATCCGTCAAATGATGTGAAACTATGCACCGGACTCCAAATTATTTTAAATCCGCTACAATCATAAAACCTAACCTCCGGACTTCAAAAGGTTTTTTGATGGAATAAGTTGAAACAATAAATAATAATTATTTTAATTAAAGGGGTGAGAGGACATTATTTTGAATGACATAATTTATCCCTTATTATAAAGTCTTGTTATGGTGCATGGACGACACTAAAACCCAATAAGAATTTGCCTTGAAGTTTGAATATGACCTTGAAAATGACGTGTCGAGCTCAAGTCTATTTCAATTGGATAATACAATGAAGATTAGATTTTACGCCACCACAAAATCATCAAGTGAGAATACAAGGGCACCAATCACCACATTATGACCCTATGGGTATTGAAAGCCATGTCACGTGGGTCAGAGTAGCCGCATATTTATCCAAACCTCGACCATGGATTCATATAGTCTGTGGGTAAAGCAATACAAAGGGGTAAATACCAAAATAAGCGGTGAAAGGTGAAAGGTCAAACCTAAGAAATAAAATCAAGAACACTCCTGAGCCATCAATTAAAAAGCATCAACGATGATGATGTAGTTGTACCGCCACCATGATTGGACAATGTAATTGATGTGCGTGACACATGGAAATCCATGTAGAAAATTTATAACGATGCTCTCCACCATTGATTAAAATCAATGATGGGCGTTCATTCATGAGTTTAGGCCTAGGGTAGAAACCCTAGATATCACGTCAAGGTTGTAGAGCAACGTAATATGGTAAATGTTGCCACATCAAGGTTAAAAAGAAACACAACAAGATAAAGACTTGATGATGCAATGGAGAATTAGTTGTTGACGATGACACATGGAACTCCCCAATTCATCAAATCAGTGATAATAAATCCTGCATCGAATGAACCAAGGCAAGGTGAAAAGGGATGCGCCTTGATTGAAGTCGTCATACCCATGCAATGTATACGAAGCCAAACCTTGAATCGAAATCTCAATCATCATATAGTAAGGTAATATAAGGTTGGAATCTCAATGTGTGTTGATGTCATATGCGTAAAAGGGCCAACAAAAATGTTGAATCTCCATTGTCAGATTGGAAGTAATCCAGTAGTGGGAACTTAATAGGTAATTAGAAGTTAATTTAGGGTGAAAAAAACCTAATCTGCCACCTTATACCCAGTTTTCACCATAGACGATGTAATCAGTTGAGGGAGATGGGAAAATGCAGAACGACAATGAAGCCTGAGTTTGATGCAGGAGCATCCGAAGGTAGCCGATCAATCTTGCATCCTTGAAAATTTTATCTGTTCTCGAAGTATTTTGAAGCTTTTTTTGGTTCCAGCTTTTTCCCAAGGGGGGAAGATTTGTGAGGAAATCGGAGAGTTCAAGCTTTGTAAGGAAGTGGGGGAGTCTCGGAGAAGTTTACAAAGTTTGGGCTGGAGTTGGAGTGAGGTCGTGAAATCGTGACATGTCGTGAAATCGTGACATGTCGTGAAATCGTGACCTCAGAAGCTTCGACCTTGGCAGGGGTCGCGATATCGCAACATGTCGCGATATCGCGATAGCTACTGAATACGATGAGTTGAGAAGCAAGACGATGAGTTGGGTCGCGATATCGCAACATGTCGCGATATCGCGACGATGGTGCAAAGACGAGACGCGGAAGAGTTTTCGTCGCAATATCGCGACGTCGCGATATCGCGACAGCTACTGAATACGATGAGTTGAGAAGCAAGACGATGAGTTGGGTCGCGATATCGCAACATGTCGCGATATCGCGACGATGGTGCAAAGACGAGACGCGGAAGAGTTTTCGTCGCAATATCGCGACGTCGCGATATCGCGATGACTTTATTGAAAGCAGGGCGTGGAGGTGGCTGGGTCACGATATCGCGACAGCTACTGAATACAAAGGCGGGGGAGATGGTGTCGGCGCGATATCGCGACCTGTTACGATATCGCGGCCAGTTAGAGGTCGACACGTGGCATGTGGCCTAGAGCAACAAGGTGTTAAGAAAAGTAAACAAAAATAAATAAGAGGAAATGACGGCCATGCAAGGCCAAATTGTGCCATGTGGCAAACACGTGTGTCAACAGTTGTGTTACAACAAAGAGAAAGCACGGTCAAATGGCTGCGTAGAGGAAAAAGAAGATGGAGAACGCAAAAGTGGAGAAGGGAGGAAAAGGAATTATGAAGAAGACAAAGGTGGAGGGGTCGACCGCGACCAAGTAAGGTCAAGGCTAAAGAAAATAGCGGACGGCCGACACGTGGCACAGCATTGGTCAGCCACGGGAGTTAAAGAAGTTAGAGAACAAACGGATGGCCGAGAGCGGCCGAGTTTAACACATGGTTGCCACGTGTATCATGATGATTGGGAAAGGCGCGTGTACCAAGTATGTTGTGACAAAGAGAAGGGGTGGACAGTGTTGCACACGGTCGGCTACGTGTTTAAATTAAAAAGTGGAGAACACGTATTCGGGTTGTTGAGAACAGCCACGAGCATTAAAGGGCAGGATGGAGGAAGCAACAGTGCGAGGGACAATCAGAGTGGCGAAGCAGAGAAGCCATTAATGCAAGCTCCGGGTAGATCGATCAGGGGGCATTTATACCTAAAATTTAAAAGCCCGAAGAGGAGGGAAATTCAAGCGGGAATGTTGGTAGGTGGAGGCATTGATTGTCGAGAGGGAGGGGACCTCTATAAAAACCCATTATTTTGTTTTAAATGGGACGGTGGACCGGAGAACAGAGGAGGTAGTACAGGGGAAGAACAGAGTCGAACTCAGCCTTTTGTAAAGCCTGCGGGCTGTTGCTTTCAAGCTTGTAATTATTTTTTTTTTTTCAAATTTTAATGAAAAGGCAAGTTTGTTGAAGTGTGGGTTCCCGGTGCCCCGTCAGTGGTATCAGAGCGGGAGTTCCTGAGTGTGCAGCAGATCCGCCGAAAGTGAGGCAGTTGCACCAGGACCTACGGGAGAGTTGAGAGAGAAGGAGAGTTGAGGATTCTCGAGCGTGTTAGCAGACCGTCGGACGTGAGGCAGCTACACCGGGATCAGTTAAGTTTGTGAGAAAAGCAAGCAAGAAGAATGCATTCCCGAAGAAGACGGGATAACCAGGAGGATGTGGTTTCAGAAGAAGAGTATTTAGCCTTGAAGCGGCAATTAAAATCATTGCAAAAGGAGTGGCTTGCAATGAAGTTACGGGAGAAGGAAGAACGGTAGAAAATGCGAGAAGAGAGACAGAGAAAAAAGGAAGAAAAGATGAAGGAGGCTGTAGAGGAAGAGAGCAGCAGTACCGGGACCTGCCCGAAAGAAAGCATAGATTTTTCTATGCAAGAAGAGGAAGTACCGCAGGCTGCAGCAGAAGTTTGCAGCAATGAGAAAAATAGTCGGGAAGAAGACAGAGGCTGTATGGACCAGGAGCCGGGGTTAGAACAGTCTGCAGAGGATGAGAAGATGTGCAGTAATGCCAGAATTCATCTGGTAGAGGGCAAAAAATTTTCTTGCCAAGACGCAGAAGTTGAACAAGTTGCAGAGGCAGGTGAAGGTTGGGAAGGGTTGCCGAAGGCGGTGACCGAACAGCACCGAAGTGAAGATCACTTCTCTATTTACCCCGGGTGTCTGATGCAGGAGCATCCGGAGGTAGCCGATCAATCTTGCATCCTTGAAAATTTTCTCGGTTCTCGAAGTATTTTGAAGCTTTTTTGGTTCCAGCTTTTTCCCAAGGGGGGAAGATTTGTGAGGAAATCGGAGAGTTCAAGCTTTGTAAGGAAGTGGGGGAGTCTCGGAGAAGTTTACAAAGTTTGGGCTGGAGTTGGAGTGAGGTCGCGAAATCGCGACATGTCGCGATTTCGTGACATGTCACGAAATCGTGACCTCAGAAGCTTCGACCTTGGCAGGGGTCAACTTCGTCGCGATATCGCGACGTCGCGATATCACGACGGTTCATTATTGAGAAGCAAAGCGGTGAGTTGGGTCGCGATATCGCGACGATGGTGCAAAGACGAGACGCGGAAGAGTTTTCGTCGCAATATCGCGACGTCGCGATATCATGACGACTTTATTGAAAGCAGGGCGTGGAGGTGGCTGGGTCGCGATATCGCGACAGCTGTTGAATACAAAGGCGGGGGAGATGGTGTCGGCGCGATATCGCGACAGGTCGCGATATCGTGACCTGTTGCGATATCGCGGCCAGTTAGAGGCCGACACGTGGCATGTGGCCTGGAGCAACAAGGTGTTAAGAAAAGTAAACAAGAACAAAGAAGAGGAACCGACGGCCATGCAAGGCCAAATTGTGCCACGTGGCAAACACGTGTGTCAACAGCTATGTTACAACAAAGAGAAAGCACGGTCAGATGGCCGCGTAGAGGAAAAAGAAGATGGAGAACGCGGAAGTGGAGAAGGGAGGAAACAGAATTATGAAGAAGACAAAGGTGGAGGGGTCGACCGCGACCAAGTAAGGTCAAGGCCGAAGAAAATAGCGGACGGCCGACACGTGGCACAGCATTGGTCAGCCGCGGGAGTTAAAGAAGTTAGAGAACAAACGGACGGTCGAGAGCGGCTGAGTTTAACACATGGTTGCCACGTGTATCATGATGATTGGGAAAGGCGCGTGTACCAAGTATGTTGTGACAAAGAGAAGGGGTGGACAGTGTTGCACACGGTCGGCTACGTGTTTAAATTAAAAAGTGGAGAACACATATTTGGGTTGTTGAGAATAGCCGTGAGCATTAAAGGGCAGGATGGAGGAAGCAACAGTGCGAGGGACGATCAGAGTGGCGAAGCAGAGAAGCCATTAATGCAAGCTCCGGGTAGATCGAGCAGATGGGCATTTATACCTAAAATTTAAAAGCCCGGAGAGGAGGGAAATTCGAGCGGGAATGTTGGTAGGTGGAGGCATTGATTGCCGAGAGGGAGGGGACCTCTATAAAAACCCATTATTTTGTTTTAAAGGGGACGGCGGACCGGAGAACAGAGGAGGTAGTACAGGGGAAGAACAGAGCCGAACTCGGCCTTTGTAAAGCCTGCGGGCTGTTGCTTTCAAGCTTGTAATTATTATTTTTTTTCAAATTTTAATGAAAAGGCAAGTTTGTTGAAGTGTGGGTTCCCGGTGCCCCGTCGAGTTGCAGATGAAGAATAGAGCAGAGATGAGGTAGAAGCAAGAAATGATACCAGCTACAAGGTAAACTCTACAATTTTTTTAGAATTTTGCTTAAAGAAAACAATTTGGGATTTGTAAAATTATTTTAGGAATTGCATAAAATTCGAGGGGAACTTCTGTTTGAAAATGTGTTTGAGTTGTAAGAGAGAAGGGAATTTAGAAATTCTTCCCGATAATCCTTCAAACAACCATATCTCTGAGGAAAATTCAGAAACCCTCTAATTGTTTCTGCTAAAGTATAAAATAAAATATGATAATAAAATTAAAAAGAAAAATTCATTTGTTTCTAAAATTTGGAAGGATGAAATTTTGAAAGGTTCTCTAGTTTTCACTTAGGAATTTTTGAATTTTTCCTTGAATTTTCTAAAATATATAAAATCTTATGTTTTCAATGGAAGAATTCATTTTAAGTCCTTGAAATATTTGAAGTTTCTTTCGCATTTCATCTGCAAATATGTTTGAAAGGTTTTCATTTCTATATATCCCTTACGTTTCTCCTACAAATATTCTAAAGGGTTTTCAAAATGTCTAAATTTTGAAAAAAATCAAAATTCCCTTGCTTTTCTTCTAAGAATTCTTTGAAGGGTTTTATATTTTGAAATTTCCCTATGTTTTTCTGCAAATAATTATTTTGAAGGGTTTTATATTTTGAAATTTCCCTATGTTTTTCTACAAACATTTATTTTGAAGGGTTTCACATTTTGAAATTTCGTGTGTTTTTCTGCAAATATTTTAGGGTTTCAAAATTCCTAAATTCTGGAAATATTTTGGAACTTCCTTACTCTGCAAATGTTTCGAATGGTTTCCAAAATATCTATAAAAATCTTGAATTTGATCGAAGTTTCCTTTATTTTCTTCTAAAAAAATTACGTATACATTACTCTATGGAAATTCTGAAAGCTTCATGATTCTTTAGGAAATACATATATCTATAAAAGTGAAAATTTTTCTATTTAAAAAAATAATAAATAAAAAAATATTTTTTTTTAGGAAAAATAAAATATATCAGAAATTTTGAATATTTCATGATTTTTTCTAGAAAATATATATCTATCTATTTCAAATTTTTTAGGAAAATAAAACTGCAATTATTTCATGGTTTCCTTGTTAAAAAAAAAAGAAAAAAAGGGGAATTGAAATTCTATCTTTATATACAATGCATTCATTCTATTTTTATGATGTAGGGTTCCTTCTACTATGCCCTACTGCTGAAAATATTACTTCCCTTAAAATTATCATTATGCCTAGGGCTACGTTTCACAAGAAAAGTGAACCCTCATCTATTGAAACCTAAAACCCAAGTGATGCAGTGAAAAAGTTGTTTCAGGATGCCTAATGGTGAACTGCCTTGACAAAATATCAAGGTCGTGACCTGGGAGTTGTAAAATAGTTTATTTTGAACTATGATCATGCTTCCATGAAAACCCATGTCAGGGAAGTCCAAATAGAAGTTTCTCCCAGTTTAATTGTAGAAGTCTTAAGTTTGTCAAATACGGGCCAAAGATACTTCAAAACTACCTACAAGGGGGTGAATGAGTTGGTTGAAACATTTGGGGAAGGGTGTTCAATCATCAAGGATAGGAAAAGGTTGGATAAAGGGGGTAACTACCTCCTCTCTACAAATAAAATGGTAGGAGGCAATTATAATTATTATGAAATTTTTTACCCTTGAGGGTAGGTTGTCTATATGTGGTGGATGCCATATAAAGATTCTCCTAAATTTAAAATTTCCCAAGAAGGTTGACTGCATAATTAACTTGCCTTATTATCTATTCAATTCTTTGAAGTCCACCATCCACCGAGTGTATCCAATAAGTGATATGAAATCCCTACACTACATATTATCTCCTATCCTGGCTTAATCAAGTTATTAGTCTTACACCAAACTGCTAAGAAAAATATTTCATTGGATACCTTGGTCGAGGGGGCTAATGCTTCTTCAATAGCTAAACCTAGTGAGTCTTAATGAGTTTAGGAATATAATTCTGATGACATAATTTCAGAGGAATATTTTCCTGTTCGGAAGTGACCCACTACCTCCAAATCAACCACAACCTCCAAATTAGCCAAAAAATCAAAGTATAAAAAATTTGTTCCAAATTCATCTCCTATAACAAAATCACCTCAAGAAACACCTAGGCCCACTTTACACTCACCTATTATAGGGTCATCCAATGATATTGAATTTTTTAAAATGTAGCAGACTTTGTTGCATATCAAAATGGATCGGCTTACAACATTGATTGAAAAACACGCTTCAACGGTGACCAAATACCTTACCGCCCAGAGTGAAATCCTTAGGAAACTGGCAAAGAGAAATGTGGTGAAATTGACTAATTCAATTATTGCATCGGTGACTGTTAGTCAATATCTTCAAAAGAGTGGTACAACTGGCAAGAAACCATGGAAGTTGATCAACTTTACCAAATCCTAGTACCACAATCTAAGCTGCCTTAGCCAAGTCAATCGTCAACATTGAAACCATCCAAGGATATAAGAATATGGCCAAAAATTTTAGCTTTTAAGGTAGGTATACCGATTAATATTTATGAAATCATCAATTGAGCTATAGAGATAGCAGTTCCACCTCCAAATACATAAGAAGCATAGGGTGAGTCTCACAACAGTGGATCCAGGGATGGAGAGTATTTTAAAACCATAACTGTAGATATCCCAATAGATCCAGCATGAGGAGGGGCACAAGTATAGAAGTTAAAGGAAGATAGAAATCTCCCAGCTAGACCATTACATATATGGGTCTCATCTCGTATTAGGGCTAAAACTGGTTTGTATATTCACAAGATTATTGGAAGATGACATGAATAGAAAAACAATTTTTTTTTTATATATTTGGCTCACAAAATTTGTCATTATTATTATTTTTTATGACTTTTATAATATTTGGATATATGTATAGGCATGTATGTATGTGTGAGTTGTTTCAAATATTTCAGTTGCAGGAATAATTTATTTGATATATAAATCTTGATTATTGCATAAATATTTGTTTTTCTAAAATACAAACAAATAGTATAATTTTACAGTATTCTGACTATGCATAAATTGCGTTATCTTAAATTCGATTTTGATTATCTTAATACTCTACAATACATTTTTAGGATGCATGTGATGACAAAGATGTACATAGTGTTATGGATTAATATTTGCCTATTATTGATTTATCAAATAAATATTGAAAGAAAGGTTATCATGAAATATTTCGTTACAATGCTATTTTAATAGTTGGTATGAATTCAAAACTATGATGATTTTCATAAACATATTTCTTCCTGTGCAAAGCTTTTTGAAAATTTAATTTTTTTTTCGACATAACTATTTTATTATCATTTAAAGTGTTCAAAAAATAAGGATTGTATTTATTGTTGCAATATTCAAAAAGATGAAATTATTTTGTGAAATCATACTATTATGTGAATTATCCATTCAGTTGAACTGTTACAATTTTTTAGAATGATTATTATTTGCAAGGATTTAGTAAATCATGAAAATGATATATATGGTTTTGAATGTCTGAATTAAATGCATGAGGACATACATCATCTTCAGTTTGGGGGAATGATGAGTGTCATAATGTTACAGTATATGTATCTGATTTACTTATGTATTCCTTTCTAAATAGATGGATATGAATGATTTTTATGTATCAAGGCTATATGTATGACACACTTACAGGCGCTATGGATGAAGTACTATAGTGAAGTGCTACCGATGCATCTATAGAAAATAGTGTTATGAAAGATCTGATTCAAATTTGACTAAATCCTATTGCCACGACAACTTCGAGCATGATCACATTTCACACAATCATCATTAAATTGTCAACATGGAAAAAATAATATTTGTCATCTTTTATTTATTAATAAAGTTGTAAAGTTTTATTAAAATTTGAAAAGAATCCAAACTATTGATTTATTTTTCCAACTCATATTGTCTTTCCTTGAGAATAGGGCACAAGATTATTCTCATCATTTCTTAAAATTAGAAGTTGTTAAGTGGTTTCCACTTGGGCTCACCATGATTAGTTCAAAGTCCTATGTTGTTATAAAGTTGTATTTGATTAGAGTAAGTCATTAGCACGTGTGTTTGTTCTGATTAGTAAAAGTTTTATCTTGTTATGAGATTCTATTTATTTAGGAAATTGTTAGTGCATAGTTAGAATTAAAAGTTAGGATTTAAATTTTTTTAAGTGAAAAATACCTTGTGGGGCTGCCTTGGTCTGAGAGACCACAACCGGTGGGTTCTACACCATCAAAGTCACCCAAGAGTCACACCTGGCCCTTCCCGCACCAACATTATCAATTGGATTTTGGGTATCCAATTTAATTTTTTGGTAGGGTGAAGATTCAAACCTAGTGCCTCCCTTGGAGGATTGCCCTCTCCTCTCCAACTCACCTACAACACCTAGGTAGGATTTAGCTTTAATTAGTTGGAAGAAATAGAGTGTGATATGGAAAAATCTTCCTTGAACATTAATGTATAAATTACAATAAGTAGGTCATTGAAAAGGTCCTCGCCTCCTCGCTTTTCCTCACTACTCTCTCTTCTATGTCAATTATTTTGTAATTAAAGTTGAAGAAGTTGCACTGTAGATTTCCAGTAATGTACATGATCGAATTTTAGCAATAAAATAGTATTATTTTTCCACATCTCTTTTGTAATGTTATTATGTATTTTGTAATGATTTATTTCTATCTGTAATACCTTTTATTTTCTTGCAATCAATGAGTAATTAATAGTTAGAATAGGGTAGATGAAATAAGAGTTTTTAAGTAAAATAGAATAGAGGATAAGAGAAAAATACTAACCTTTTCGAAGGTAGGGCCCACTTCTAGAATACTAGTCCTTGTTCTCTCACTCCTACATTAGAATAGGTTTATATTAGAATAATAGGATTAGTATAAATTAAACTGCATCATTTATTTTAAAAGTTAAATAGTTAAAACATCATTAGATGCACATGGATCCACACACATTCATTCATTTAGTTTATTTCAAATCTATTAAGTTAATTGCATATTAAAAAGAAAACATTTAAAATATTTTATCTTTTTTGTAACCTTATCTTAAGGAAACAAATCAAGTGAATTGATTATTATCTTGGAAAAATCTATACGGGATTGCATGTTCTTTAAATCATTTTGACTTGGATTTATAATTAAATTATTAGACCTCAAAGATAGACATGGGAGTTATAGGGAATATAAATGAAGTGGTGACCCTTGTTATCCTCCAAAACCTTCACACAAGTGTTGAACGAGTGTCCATACATTACAGAATGACCAAGAAGTGTTGAACAAGAAATTTATGTTAAATAAGGGTAGGAGAGCTCATATGTAACGGGTGTCCATAAAAGGTGTCCAAAGTTCAAATTTCAAACATATAGCAAAGCACAGTCGAAGCCATCCAAGTGTAGTGTGGAAGTGAGGAAGAAGGAGCATTAAAGTCTCCTAGTCTTGAAGGTCAAACCTTCCTATTTTTGTAGTGCCTACGTTCCAACATTGAAGATAAGGAATTCCAAAGCATCTCCATTGATTCTAGCACCAAAGGTAACCTTAATATTACTATTATATCCAACCAAAAAAAGCATTGAACAATGAGGATATTTAGCATCCAAAGGTAAGGTTTAATCCCATTTTATTATTACTTTTATTTTTGGGGATATAAGGGTTATAAGCTAAGGTTAAATCTTAGATATTGAAAGAAAAATCTATAAGGGATAACTTATCAAATTGAAATAATATTTGCAATTTAACCTAGGAGAAATAAGGAATTCTACTTGGATTAAATTCTTTAATATTTTGCAAATATTATTAATTTTCTAAATTTGGGAGCCATAAGGGTTACTACATCAAAATAATTTATTGGAAATTAGAAACAATACGAGGAATATAAAAAGGGGTTATTAAAATTTTTTACTAAGGTTAAAAAATTATAATATTCTTGTCTCAAAAACTTCTCAAAAGGGACAAAAGAAATCCAACATTAAAACCTCTTCAAAATTAAAAAGTGCTTAATTCAAGAGGAGTAATAAGGTGTTATAAAAGTTGATTTTTGATCTTTACAAAATTTGTACAAAATAAACCAAAATTGAACTATATTTTTACAAAAGCACTATATCATACTCCAAATTCATTAGGGAGTCATAAGGCATTCTACAAAACTTGATAATAATAATAATATCTATCAAATATTATCAAGTTGGGAAGATATAAGCTTTCTTAAAAACCTAAAATTAGGTGCTCATACTCTCATTACTAGGGAGACATAAGGAAGCCTACAAACCTAAGGAAAAAATAAAGGTTTTATCAAATCAAGCTTATATACTTCAATAAGGTATCATATATAGGGAGCTATAAGATAGACTACCAATATTCTATCAAATTTCAATTCTAAGAAATAGCAAGAATCACTATTTCAAAGATCTATCATGGATGAAATTTTGAGAAAAACTTTCAATAATGAAGAACTATTCCATGAAGTAGAATTCTACTCTCAAAACTTAATAGATAATCTAGAAGGATACGAGTATCTACCCTCTAAAAAAAAAGAGAAATTCTCCATATTTCTTAAAGAAGCCAAAGAAGGTAACTTTATAGCATTTATTAACTATATTCATGAAATTATATTCACAGCATGGTGGAACTCACAAATATTGGTTATATTTTCACCAAAAGAATATCTAATGATTTATCTATCATCACTTGTGCTTTGTACTTACTCAACACAAGAAATAAGTTGGCAATAAAGAACAATACTATTGTTATGATAGACTAACTTGTCATAAAGCAAAGATTTCACTTGCACCAAATAAAAATCATAGTAAGAGAATAAGAAAAAGGAATAAGAAACATACTAAAAGAGGCCATGAGATGAAGACTGAAGTAGCAAAAAAAGAACTAGTATACCAAAAATGCAAGCACAAAAGGATCAAAAATAAAAATATGAGAGGACAATTGCACCATGCTTTACTCATTCATCAACAATCAGAACCAAATGAAGATACTTGCAAAGAAAACTATAAAGGTGGTTGGATAGAAGATAAGGAAGATGAATCTGAACAAGCCAAAGATCATCCAATAAAATAAGAATCTTTAGCTTCAGATATAGCTTACTCTACATCATATGAAGACATTGATTACCTGTTGAACCTGAATACAAAGAATACAGAGGGAGAGTACAAAAATCAAGAAGAAGAAGATCCATATTGAATATCCAAATAATGTAATACAGGGGGGTGTTAGAAATAAATTTTATTCCATCATTTGGATCATGTAAATGTATATTCCAAGGTGCATCCTTAGGACATTATATTACTTTAGATGGAAGTTATCTAATTACTTCATGCAATGTAATAAATTCACAAGTTTCAATGTGCAAGTTGTATATGTGCAAGTTATTCCTTGCACAACTAGGTAGAGTGTTGGCCAAGGAACCTATCTTCCTATATAATAAATATCTCATTGTTAGATAGATATAGAGTTGGGGGACATAGTCAGATAGTGTAGCTTAGAGCATAGTACAGTTCTATGTAGATCACCATCCATTGGTGATGGGTACAATGTAGTTCAGTAGATTTATTAATGGAGTGTTCATTTCCTCCATATCTAGAAAATTTACTTTCTTTCATATTATTTTGCATCTTGTGATTGCTATCTCCCAGTGCTCATTACATCAAAATCTAACACAAACATTTTACGCAAAACATTAATGTGCTTGTGATGTGTTTTCAATTTTACCAAGAGGTCATCTACATAATATTCAACTATTGTATGCATGTAATCATGGAAGATATAAGTCATGACATGTTGATATATAGCACCTATGTTTTTGAGGCCAAAGGGCATGAATTTTTAGCAAAATGTTCCCCAAGGTGTTGTGAAAGTTGATTTATGTTAGTCATTAGGATTAACTCAAATTTGGTTATATCTCAAAAAACCATCCATCAAGGAGAGCATTTCATGGCCAATGGTAGAATCCATGAGTGTATCCATGTTAAAAAGTGGAAAGTTATCTTTGAAACACACTTTTTGAGGTCACAAAAATTAGTGCAAATGTGTATCCTCCCGTTAGGATTGCTAATGGATACCATAGTAGAAACCCATTCTGGGTAGTTGATGGGTTGAATGAAACCTACATCTAACAAATTTTGTAATTCCTCTTTAACCATGAAGGCTATGGTAGGATGAAGCTTCCATATTTTTTGCTTTATTGGTTTTGCACCATGGCTCAAGATGAAATTGTGGACTACTAAATTAGGGTTGAGGTCTTTCATGTATTTATAAGAGCATGCAAAAAATTATTTGTACTCAATAAGAAGGGTGACAAATAGTTCCTATTCTTTTGAGAAAATGTTGTTTCTAAGTTTGATGATTTTGGGGTGGTTCGACATGATATTAAGGTCTACATCGATGGTGTCCTCAATGAACATGTGGGAACCCTCCTCTAATTTTGTGAGGATTGGGAATGAGGTGGATGTCATCTACATTTTCAAAAATAGGTGACTCAATGTAACTCATTTCAATGTGATAAAAAATAGATGAATATGGTGATGAGGTGGGTGGTATGTAAACATTAGCTTGGTGGAACAATTGGCTAGATGAAATAAAATTGATGAGGGAATGTGAAGCAAAAATATTCTCAAAGTCAATAATACTTGAATCGATGTTGATGGGATTTGGTAGATTAAGTGGATTATGGAGGGGTATGAACAGGTAAATGGAGACCATGTTGATGTGTGGGATGGATGGATTTGGTGAATTAGAGGGAGGGTTCCCAAGGGTATGCTTATGGGGTGGGAGTTAGTCCACTATGGTTGGACACAGATTTGGTTGGATTGGTGGAAATAGAGGTGGAAAATGCATTAGTGCATTTGAACACTCCAGAGGAACGAGCATGGAAAAAATGGAAAGTGGAATGGGAATAGACATAGGTAAATATCACCATCACCTATGAACTTTGTTAGGGGGCAATGGGGGAAGATTATTATTTGAATTTATCAAAAGCAATTGAAAGTGTCTTCAATAGCTCGTCTAATTCATTTTTTGAGGTATTAGATGGCATGGTGTAGATGGTAGAAACTTGGAAAAAGCCTTCAGTGTTGGAAATTTGAGGTATTTTATGTTGTCATTGATGTCACATGGATCATTGATGTCACATGGATCACATTGATTTTTTATGGCCAAAGTATTTCATAAATAAGCATTTATGATATTTTGAAAAGCATGACTATATATAGGATTTTTGTGAAAACCAAGGTAGGTAAAATAAAAGGTTTTATTTAAAACCATGGATGGAATATTTGAAATGGATTTTTCTTAAAACCCAGGTTGGATTTTCGTTTCATCGAAAAAGGTGCCCCGATGAAGGAGATATTTAATTTTAAATATTTAAGTTTAAATTTTAAATTATTTAAAATTAAAATTAAATTTAATATTTTATTATCTCCGACGTCCAAAAGAATGAAGGTTTGATTATAATCCATCGATGTCTTTCAAAGCATTATAATTTGTATATATAATGGTTAAAAACTTTACCTATTGGGAATTCCAAGGTTGAGAAAATCAAAGAGTAATTCGTGTGTGGAGGAAGCAGAAGGCGAAAAAATAAAGAAGTCATTTTTGAGGGTTAAAGAAAATCAAGGATGTATAGACCTGACGTCATGTTGGACAGTGTAGCATAGTTGGCAAGAGATAAATTTGGCACAAGGGAGGTGTTGAGTGGTATTTTCACCCAGTTGTGAAAGTACACTCTCCTTTAGGATTTGGGTTCCAAATCCCCTCTTGCAAAGAAGTTAAACAAACAACTTCTCCAAGGTCTCCGTTGTATTAGCATTTGCATATGTGTATTAGTAATCTCAAATAAAGATATTCAATTTAAATGCTTGGAACACCTTAGTGATTGCAAGTAACTGTAAACAAGGGGCAATGTTGGTTTATTTCACCATGAAACTTTAGTGATTGTTCATTGTTTTTTTTGGATTTTGAAATTTTTTAAATGTTTATTTTAATGCCTGAAAATAAGTTAAAATTTTTGGAAAAAATAAAATGCAGAAAAATGAAAATGAAATGCAGAAAACTGAAAATAAAATGCACTCAATATGATGCTATCCTATTTCGACAAAACCGAAGATGTGAGGTCTCCATGCATGCAACCTAACCTATTGGACTTGCAAAACAAGCACAATCCCCATAGGCTAAGTGCTGGTTCCTAGGGTTTTAAATAAGGATTTCAGATTTCAAATATTCGCCTGAAGCAACCAAAAAAACTGGCATTAACTCCATCTACAAGCTTAAAATCTAAAAAGGGGAAAAAATAGACATTTAATCCATAGCATGCAAAGAAAATCTCCTCCTTTCTTGCCCACAAGATGCAAATTTCTGAAAACTTCTGCATTAAAAATATGTCATTTTACAATAGCAGAATTTTTGGTTTTCCCAAACCAGTCTGTGGAAGAAAAACAACTCAAACAGGTCCAGAATGGCCTTCTCGCCTTCAACTCTGCAACTCTGCTCGCAGCAATTTCCAACCCCTTTTGGCCTCTTTGAATGGCGTATTTAAACTTCTAAAAAAATTGTTTCTCCTTCCATGACGGTTCATTTCATTTTTCGATGGTTGTTCGTTTCACCTTCCCTGACTGTTCGTTTCACCTTCCCTTGTATGCGTGTGCTTTGGTTTCCATTTTGTGGCCCTTCGCTACATTTTCTCCACATGGGCTTGCATCCATTTCCCTCCATGTGTAACGACCATCTTAAATGATTTCAAATCATTAAATATTCCTTATGTAACGCTTTGTCTTATTCATTGGATTTTGTCCTTATGTCCACGTCACTATTTAGGTCCGTTACCTTGGCGAAAATGCAACATGTCGCGATATCGCGACACTTTTGCCTCCTTGCTCTCTTTTGTTGCTTTTAACCATGAAAATGTAACATGTCGCGATATCGCGACACTTTCTTTCTAATTCTTTCTTTTCTCATTTGGTCACGAAAATGCAACATGTCGCGATATCGCGACACTTTTTCTCTTTTGGCCATGAAAATGCAACATGTCACGATATCGCGACACTTTTCTCTTTTGGCCGCGAAAATGCAACATGTCGCGATATCGCGACACTTTTCTCTTTTGGCCACGAAAATGCAACATGTCGCGATATCGCGACACTTTTTCTTTTGGCCATGAAAATGCAACATGTCGCGATATCGCGACACTTTTCTCTTTTGGCCATGAAAATGCAACATGTCGCGATATCGCGACACTTTTTCTCTTTTGGCCACGAAAATGCAACATGTCGCGATATCGCGACACTTTTTCTTTTTTTTTGGTCACGAAAATGCAACATGTCGCGATATCGCGACACTTTTTCTCTTTTGGCCGTGACCATGCAACATGTCACGATATCGCAACACTTTTTTCTCCTTTGGCCATGACATGCAACATGTCGCGATATCGCGACACTTTTTCTCTTTTGGCCACGAAGTGCAACATGTCGCGATATCGCGACACTTTTTCTCTTTTGGCCAAAACTGCAACATGTCGCGATATCACGACACTTTTTCTCTTTTGGCGCGAAATGCAACATGTCACGATATCGTGACACTTTTTCTCTTTTGGCCGTGAAAGTGCAACATGTCGCGATATCGTGACACTTTTTCTCCTTGTGGTGTTTTGCTTTTTCTTTGATCTTTAGCCTATGGGCCACTTCAGTCTTCTTGGAACACATGCAAAAAAGGTGGGTCCCCAATTTTGGGGTACGTTGTGGAGCAGCCACAACAAATGGCGACTCTGCTGGGAAATGCTCCTGAGCATTTCGGTGAGAACTCAACTTGAAAACACACAGACTCAAATACAAGCGTCAGAAAATATCCCAAGAATGAAACTAGACGAGAAATACATGAAGCATTAGAATTATTAAGCATCAGCTCGGTGTGTGCAATGTGCTTCATTCCCTATCATTTGAAACTCGTTCAACTTTCCATTGTCAGTTTCACTTATGATTCGTATGCAAGGCTATGAATGATTTGTGCAGGATTTGATGTATGACAACTATGTTAGAGATATAACAACCTGCTTTGCAAAGGCTCAAACCTTCTAGTATCATGAACAAACATATTAAAACTGTCAAACCCTCTTAGGACCAAATATATGTATACTGAATTAATTTACTAGATCCCAAAGTTGGTTATGTGTCACTACCATCTTGAACCCATGTGCAAGTGTAAGTGAAATCAGAGCTTTGGGGAATAGGATTCCCAACCTAAGCGAGATGGGAATTTAACCCTATCCTTACTACTCTGATCTGGAGTTCATTACCTCATCTTGAACAAAATGATTTAACCTGTTATGGATGAAACTGTCAAGCTAGCCTGTCCGTTTGAGCAGATAGTGGTCTTGTTTTTAGACAAGACATGTTGCCACGCATGAGCATACTCCACTGCCAGCCAGGCGTCTATAGCCCCGGTGGAGATTAACCCCATAATCCATGATTTGGCTCTACTTTTGATTTCTTGGACCTTGGGGATGACTACCCATCCTTGCAAGGGACATGTAGTACGATCCTTCCAATCCAATATTAATAAAGAAATGAAAAATATTTGCTTTGGAATTTCAAGTTCTTGAATGGGCAAAATAGAAGCTTTGGGGAATCGGATTCTCAACCTAAGCGAGATGAGAATTAGACCCTATCCTTACTACTCCATGAAGGTCAAATCGGAGCTTTGGGGAATTGGATCCTCAACCTAAGTTCGATGGGATTTAACCCTATCCTTACTACTATGATTTTAGGCTTTAAGCATTATGGGAGTGGTAAAAACCACTATTTTAAGGATTATGTTGCATGATAGGACAGACACGAAATACTCCTTTCGCCTCACCTTTTCTTCCAAGTATGGTTTTGACCATTTTGCTCAAGATCCTCTTTAATATGCGTAGAACGTGCTTGGTTCAAGATAGTTCGGGCATCAGTTCCCAACCTTAGGATCCTTTTAATATATGTTATGTAATAACCCTAAGAGGATTCGACACCTTTTCAATGATTGTACATGAAATGAAGATGCAACTGAGATGAAATGTATATGCAATGTGGAATGTAATATGAGATATGAATGCATTGCTCCTTTTGAAATGCGGATGGAGTATATATCACCTACTTTACCATAATGTGTAAAACTGACAACTTCATGCATCACAAGTTCCAAACGATATTCTTTAATGTGTTTGCGATACTCGTGGAGCTTTCTGCAATACAATTCCGATGTTTCATATTCTCCTAGTCTTAGTCAACATTCATAAGGACTTAAGTTGACAAACAAAAAGTTTCCAAAGGACCAACACACAAAACTTAAAACCAAAATGAAATCCAATCCAAAACCAAAACACGAAAACCAAAAGTATATACAAATGTACAATATAATGCAAGATGGTGCAAAAGTTTGGATTATCATTTTCCCGGATCCCAAACCTGATTGGAATTCTTTAAAAGATGTATGACGTGATACGCATACCAAGTTTTGTAGGAATCCAACAAAAACAAGATCAAACCAAACAAAGAAACAAACTTCCACTTGCCCCTCTCACCATACCAATTTGATTTAGTTTCATTAATAATCCTATGGTGGAGTTTCCAGTTTTCAAATTGATTAGACAATGATTGATATTCAATTCCTTTATGTCTATTCTTTAAGATGTCCATTCCGCACTTTGATTCATGGTGTAGAAATAAGCTTTCATTTTCATTCAATAAAGCCATAACATTAATAATATTTGAATCAAACCATTCATTAGGCAAACCTTCATTCGAATTTTGCATGGTGAAACCAAAAAGGTGAGATTTTACCTTTGGCATGTTTTCATTTGACCTTACTTGAAGCGGATTTGAAAATTCCTCTTTTCTCTCATGACATTCATCATCATGTAGCACTTGTTCTTTCTCCATGACTTGTTTATCAAAGGCACCAAACTTAGGTACCCAATTGAAAATATGTCCATCCCTTTCAAACCATAAGTCTTGTCTATCTAGGGGTGGGTTAACTAACACATTTCCATGATCAATCACTTGGGTTGTTTTGGGTAACGTGAGATTTTCAATTGGATCATCAATGATATCAAACCCAAATGATTTAGGTTTTGTAATTTTCTCATTTTGAAATGGCATAATCATTGTAGCACAAGTAAGTGGATCAAGATTTTCAATTTCTTTTCCTTCAAAGGAATCTAAAGCAAATGACTCTCTTTCTTGATTCATGGTTGTAGAATCCTTATCATGTTCCAAAATTTGATGAGATTCTAATTCCTCTTCCAAAACTTTCTCAAATTGTACAAGATTTATAGTATCCTCATGTGAGGAAGCAATTGAGTTATCCTGCATATTAATTGACACAACAAGTTTATTAGAAGATTTAGATTGATAATGTTCTTCCCATTTCTTCCACGAATCATAGTAATCATCCTCCAAGTTCAAGTTGTGACGCTCAAGTACTTCTTCTTCATCTTCTGATTCATCAACATGTTTCTCATCCCATTCATCTTCACCTTCCTCATTCTCACTCTCTTGACGATATAGAGTTTCCACCACCAAAATGTTGTCCTCTCCTTGTTGATGTTGGGGTGGACCATTATTTGGCACAAGTTCCAAATCATCCACTTGAGCTTGGAGACAATGGGTATACCTAGCCATTTCGGGACAATTCCTTTCATTATGCTCCTTTGTATTATGCAATCTACACCCCTTTTCCCATGCAAAATCAGAAATATTAAGAATGGAACTAGAGTGACTTGGTCCTGCATAAGTATCTATCTGATTAGCAATAGGGGAAGGCACACCCCCATTGTTTGGCTTCGTATTCCATTGTCTCCCTCTATTGTTGAAATTTTGATTTGGGTGAGGGGCATGGGATTCATACTTCTATTTTTGAACCAAATCATTACTCAATTTGTGAATCATATTTTTGAGTTCTTCAACCTCTGAATAAATCTCTTTTGGTTGAGCTATGTTATTGCTAGTTCCAATAGGATTTGCGTAATTGGTGAGATCTTGACTTAACATTTGAGTTGGATTTTGAGCCACTTGATTTGCGTAGGGATTCACACTTTGAATCAAAATTGGATTAAGTGCGTAAGCGGGTGTTGATGAATATGGTTGTTGATAAGGCAAAGCATTTATGCCTGATATTTGTGGTGCCATGATCTGATTCATCATAGGAGCTTGACCATATGGACCATATTGTCCTACCATAGGCATCTGGGAAAACCCATAACCCTGTGGTGTCATTTGTTGTTCAATGGTCATAGCTTCATTGTAGGCTAGAGCAAGCGTGGTAACTTGAGGATTTCGCCTTGCAAACATTGTCGTCATAGGATCCAATGCCCCAAAATATATTTGCAAAGCTACTGTGGGATCAATGGCAAAATGCCGAATTGCTCTATTATAGCACTTCTGAAATCTCTGATTAAAAGTTTGGATTGGCTCACCCTGGCCTCTTTTGCATGTAATGAACTGATTATAGATGATTGTGGGATCTAATGGTGACCTGAATTGGTTGACAAAAGCATTCTCCATTTGCGTCCATGACGTAATGGAACCAGTAGGTAAGCAAATATACCATTCGTAAGCCACTTGGTCTAGGCTCATGGGGAAGAGTCTACAAGCCACATCTTCATGTTGAACTTGCAATCTTATCAAAACATCCCTATAGGCCTGAATATGTTCTTCTACGGTCCTTGGGCCATCCGATTTGTATTTGGGCAAAAATCTATCTATATTCCTAGGGATCTCATGAATATCCCCTACAATATTCAAAGGAATGTTATGGGCTCCGTACCAAGGAGGTGGTGGAGGTTGGGCCATTTGATTCAAAATCGATGATGATAACCCTACAAGAACCTGACAAAACTCTCAGTACCTCAAAGAAAACCTGTGACACACAGAAAATCTTGCAATTAATGAAATTCAAAGAATAACTTCAAAATCAATTTGTTAGTCATGAAAGAAGGAACCTTGACAAAGCAGTATTCTAAAAATGTAAGTTTTTGATTCACCAGATCGCATATGCGCAAGTGAAGAGCATACTCCTAGTGTTGTAGGCTTTCTGATTCACAAGATCGCATTACGCGCAGGTGAAGAGCATAATACCGACAACAAATACATTTTTAGACAAAATAATTCCTTACAAATTAGCATTAACCAAGAGGTGTATCCATTAAAATCGAATGAAAGTAATTGCATGGAGACAACCTCGTTAGTCAAGACCAATTTTTTTTTTTAAATCAAATCAAAACACATTATTCCTGTATGAACAATCAAAAGCGTTAGAACAATGCATAGCAATTCATGTCCTCCTTTTAACAGTACAAGGTTGTATTATTAAAAGAGGGCTAAAGATAATAATCAATAGGGCATGAAATATTCAAAATTTAAATCCCTATAGCATTTAAATCACTCTGAAATAAAACAATTCAGGCCCTCCTTCTAGCGCCAATCTGTTGAGTGGTATTTTCACCCAGTTGTGAAAGTACACTCTCCTTTAGGATTTGGGTTCCAAATCCCCTCTTGCAAAGAAGTTAAACAAACAACTTCTCCAAGGTCTCCGTTGTATTAGCATTTGCATATGTGTATTAGTAATCTCAAATAAAGATATTCAATTTAAATGCTTGGAACACCTTAGTGATTGCAAGTAACTGTAAACAAGGGGCAATGTTGGTTTATTTCATCATGAAACTTTAGTGATTGTTCATTGTTTTTTTTGGATTTTGAAATTTTTTAAATGTTTATTTTAATGCCTGAAAATAAGTTAAAATTTTTGGAAAAAATAAAATGCAGAAAATGAAAATGAAATGCAGAAACTGAAAATAAAATGCATTCAGTATGATGCTATCCTATTTCGACAAAACCGAAGATGTGAGGTCTCCATGCATGCAACCTAACCTATTGGACTTGCAAAACAAGCACAATCCCGATAGACTAAGTGCTGGCTCCTAGGGTTTAAAATAAGATTCAGATTCCAAATATTCGCATGAAGTAACCAAAAAAAATGGCATTAACTCCATCTACAAGTTTAAAATCTGAAAAGGGGAAAGAATAGACATTTAATCCATAGCATGCAAAGAAAATACTCCTCCTTTCTTGCCCACAAGATGCAAATTTTTGAAAACTTCTGCATTAAAAATATGTCATTTTACAATAGCAGAATTTTTGGTTTTCCCAAACCAGTCCATGGAAGAAAAACAACTCAAACAGGTCCAGAATGGCCTTCTCGCCTTCAACTCTGCAACTCTGCTCGCAGCAATTTCCAACCCCTTCTGGCCTCTTTGAATGGCGTATTTAAACTTCTAAAAAAATTGTTTCTCCTTCCATGACGGTTCATTTCATTTTTCGATGGTTGTTCGTTTCACCTTCCCTGACTATTCGTTTCACCTTCCCTTGTATGCGTGTGCTTTGGTTTCCATTTTGTGGCCCTTCGCTGCATTTTCTCCACATGGGCTTGCATTCATTTCCCTCCATGTGTAACGACCATCTTAAATGATTTCAAATCATTAAATATTCCTTATGTAACGCTTTGTCTTATTCATTGGATTTTGTCCTTATGTCCACGTCACTATGCAGGTCCGTTACCTTGGCAAAATTGGAACATGTCGCGATATCGCGACACTTTTGCCTCCTTGCTCTCTTTTGTTGCTTTTAGCCATGAAAATGTAACATGTCGCGATATCGCGACACTTTTCTTTCTAGTTCTTTCTTTTCTCATTTGGTCACGAAAATGCAACATGTCGCGATATCGCGACACTTTTTCTCTTTGGCCGCAAAAATGCAACATGTCGCGATATCGCGACACTTTTTCTTTTTGGCCACGAAAATGCAACATGTCGCGATATCGCGACACTTTTTCCTGTTTGGCCGCGAAAATGCAACATGTCGCGATATCGCGACACTTTTTCTCCTTGCTCTTTCTCTTTGCTTTGTGCCATGAAAATGCAACATGTCGCGATATCGCGACACTTTTTCTTCTCGTTCTTTCTCTTCTCTTTTGGTCACGAAAATGCAACATGTCGCGATATCGTGACACTTTTTCTCTTTTGGCCGCGACAATGCAACATGTCGCGATATCGCGACACTTTTTCTCTTTTGGCCATGACAGTGCAACATGTCGCGATATCGTGACACTTTTTCTCTTTTGGCCGTGACAGTGCAACATGTCGCGATATCGCGACACTTTTTCTCTTTTGGCCATGAATGCAACATGTCGCGATATCGCGACACTTTTTCTCTTTTGGCCGTGAAAGTGCAACATGTCGCGATATCGCGACACTTTTTCTCCTTGTGGTGTTTTGCTTTTTCTTTGATCTTTAGCCTATGGGCCACTTCGGTCTTCTTGGAACACATGCAAAAAAGGTGGGTCCCCAATTTTGGGGTACGTTGTGGAGCAGCCACAATAGGAGGTTTGTGTTTCGAATCCCGCAGGGGCAAAAGTTTTGGTGGAAAATATTTTTTCGTTTTAAGAACAATCGAGCACAGTTTATACAACAAGGTTGGGATTTATTTCCAACGTGGGCTTGCACCCATGTGGTTAGCATCTCACAATGCTAGCAAGGAGGAACAAAGTTCGACTCCCACAAGTGTGAAGGCGCTCATCAATTTTTGTGAAACGTTTTCAAAGGTTAAGGCCACGATTTCGAAATTAAAGGTATTTATGAGAAGCGCCTTGCATAGTTGATATTGTGAATGCTTTGGGTGTATGAAAAATATTTTTTAGAGATAGGGAGTTATAAGGTTTTGTAAGCTTGTTGTTATTTCTAGGAGGAATAAGGGTTGTGATCCACTTTTGAAAAAGAGAAATTTTTGGTGTTTTTCCTTTTAGAAGTATATCATATTATATATCGTTGGAAAGCTTATTTCGAGGGCTATTTGATTAACTTGCTTAGAGGGAGAAATAAGGTGTATGTAAAGAGATATTTCTATTTTTGTAAAGGGGTTCAAAAGTGAAGGTTATTTTGTTCTTTTTCAAAAGTGATTAATTCTTTCATAAGGGGACATGATGCATTTTGTTGAGTAGGAGTGATAAGGTGTTATTTGGATATTGTTGTTGTGATATTAATCATGATCTCTAACCCTTGTTGAAAGTTGAAAAAGAAGTTTGTTGAGTGTGGCAGATTTCCAAAGAGGTTTCTTCATCTTCATAAAAGGTATGGGCACATTCTCCTATTGATTGATTATGGTGGTTGATTTCTGAAATATCATTGGAGAGAAAAGGATTGATTATGGTTTCCTTTTCGAAAGTGGTTGGTTGAATGCTTCAAGGTTTTCTAGTTTGAGAGTTGTGGTTAAACCTTGTTTTATAAGCATAGTTGTTGAAGCCCATTGGTTATGCAAAGAACTTGAAAAGAACATGAGTATCATTGTTATGTGAAGAATGTTTTATTAGCATTGTTGTTGAAGCCCATTGGTTATGCAAAGAACTTGAACTTGAGAAGAACATGAGTATCATTGTTATGTGAGATTTGTGGTTGAGCATTGTTGGAAACATTTGAGTTGGTTGATACATGCTTGGACTAGGGTTTGTAAGAAAGAGTTGTTCCTTGTGGTAGTTGGTTGAGAAGAGTTGTTTGAGCCTAGTCAAGTGATTGTGTGAAGTGGTTGTTCAAGTTCCATGAAACAAACTATTCTATAATTCTGGATTTGAGTTGAGATTGAGATTTGAGGATAGAACATATTGAGTCTCTAACAATTCTCTTTATGCTTCTATAAGATTGATTTGAGTTGAGATTGGATTTGAGTATAAGAACATATTGAGTCTCTAATAATTCTCTTTATGCTCCTATAATATTGATTTGAGTTGAGATTGGATTTGAGTATAAGAACATATTGAGTCTCTAACAATTCTCTTTATGCTTTGAGATTGAATTTTGACAAGTTCTTTGTGAGCTTGTTGAGCATATTTGGACAAGTTCTGTGTGAGCTTGTTGAGCAGATTTGGACAAGTTCTGTGTGAGCTTGTTGAGCAGATTTGGACAAGTTCTATGTGAGCTTGTTGAGCATATTTGGACAAGTTCTATGTGAGCTTGTTGAGCAGATTTGGACAAGTTATGTGTGAGCTTGTTGAGAAGATTTGGACAAGTTTTGTGTGAGCTTGTTGAGCATATTTGGACAAGTTCTATGTGAGCTTGTTGAGCAGATTTGGAGCTAAAGTAGATATGAGATTTATGAGCAGATCATTGTTCCTAGCTAAGATATCAGTGGATTACCTACCTAAGCAGATCAGTGTGTTGCCTAGCTAAGAAGATCAATGGATTGCCTACCTGAGCAGATTAGTGTGTTGCCTAGCTGAGTAGATCAATGGATTGCCTACCTGAGCAGATCAGTGTGTTGCCTAGATGAGTATATTAGTGGATTGCCTACCTGAGAAGATCAATGTATTGCCTAGATTTGAGTAGATCAAAGTAATCATTGTATTGGATAAGGATCCTTATTTTTGTGTGAAATATTATAAGGATATTATCTTGTGGAGTACCCCACATTGGGGGAACCATGTTAAATCTTGTGTCTCAATTATGTGTGGTGACTTGTGCTCTTGCTTACTATTGCTATCTGAGTTATTAATGCACACTACTATATTTGGTTATTGCAATTAAGGACATTAATTGATATTGGTTTTGAAAGAAAGTAAAAAGTGGGTGCTATACTGTTCACCCCCCTCTCAGTATAAGCTTGTGTTCTTCAATTGGTATCAGAGTGGGTTCCTTCGAAAAGGCTAACAGCTTGAGGGCAGATTCTACAAGAACATAGATGGCTTCACAGAATGGATCATCTACAAATAAGGCACCACTATTTGATGGTAACAATTATGCTTTCTAGAGCATGAGAATGAAGAACTACTTGATATCACAGGGATATGAGGTATGGCAGATGGTTGAAAAAGAGTATAAGGTTGAAGGTGATCCCGAGGCAGATAAGACTATCAAGAAATTGGTTGAGATCAATGCAAGGGCAATAAATTATATTTTGAGTGGGCTACATGAGACATATTTTGCAAAGGTCATGGTATGTAATTCAACTAATGAAATGTGGACCAAGTTGCGGAATACTTATGAAGGAGATTCCAAGGTAAAGTTGTCAAAACTACAAACTCATAGAAAAATATTTGAGGAATTGAAAATGGAAGATTCTGAAGATATTGCAAAGTTTTTACTTCGAGTTGATGAGATTACTAACACCATGAGAGGCCTAGGATTTGAGATGAAAGAATCAGAAGTTACTCAAAAGGTTTTGAGATCACTTCCCATGAAGTATGATGCAAAGGTTTCAGCAATAGAAGAAACAATGGATATCAACAAGCTAACAATGGAAGAACTACAAGGAACTCTCACAACTTATGAGATGAGGGTGAGTAAGCATCAGGTTCCAATAAAAGAGATTGCATTCAAGGCTTTAGAGAAAGAGAAAGGGAAGGTTCCAGAGATAGATAGAGATCCAGTTAATGATGAGGAAGCTAACTTCATCAAAAGGAATAAGGACTCAAGGAATTTTAGGGATATGAGGAAAGTCAGATGCTACAAGTGTGGTGATCTTGGTCACTATGCACACAAGTGTCTACATGAAGAAAATAGTGATGATGAAAAATAGGGTCACAGAAGAAAAGAATATGGAAAGCATAAGCATGAAAAAGATGACAGATACAAGCAAAACAGGTATGAGAAGAAGAAAATTTTTCGTAAGGTAAAGAAATCTTACTACATTGTAGAAGCAAGTGATAGCTCAGATCACAGTGATAGAGACAAGTCAGATGATGAAAAGGAAGAACATCTATTCCTAGGAATAGAAGGTGAAAGAGAACAATGCTTTGTGTGTGGTCAAAGAGATCACAGATCAGGATATTGCAATGGATTCAATGATAGTGAAGATGAGATGACACATCAAGGAAACAGGCATGGTCAAAGAAAACTTGAGAGTTTGTTTGCTATAGAAGATTATAATGATCTTAGTGACAGTGAAGATGAAGAAGGGTTTTTCTATGGGATAAAAGAAGTAGAAGAAGAACATTCACTCCAAGCAGAAGAAGTTATACAAGAGAATATTGTAAGAAAGATAGATGTCTCAACTGATCTAAAGGAAGACTTCAATAATATCCATGAGCAACTACAAGAGGTTAAGGAGAATCTAAAATAATTGAGATGTTCCATACATGAGAAGTTTGATCCATCACATGACTCAAAAGGTCAAGATATTTTCACTAAGAAGGAAACATGTATTTCAGAGACAATAAATATGGATGCCAATTTGCTACTTGACACAAATGAAGAGAAAGAAGAGGAAGATTCCAAAGCACCAAAGGTCTCATATTTCAGGTTTGGGGAATCACACTCAAAAGGAAAGGAAGTTCTAAAATATGAAAGCAAGGAAGCACCTAAGTTTTATGAAGAAAGTTCCAAAGTTCCTATGGCTCCAAATATTCAATTTGGATCTTGTTTTGAGATAGGTGAATCAAGTTCAAAAGGAAAAGAAATACTTGAAGAGGAAAGCAAGGAAGAAATTAAGGAAAAGGATTTAGATACTACAAATAAGGTTCAAGGATGCAATGCACAAATTGAAAATGATCATAGGGAAAATGGTCAAGAAAGGTATGAGGAACCAAGGCATGAACAAAGGGCTTTTCAAGGACATTGTTTTTCTTGTAATGGATTTGGACACAGGGCTATACACTGCAGGGTCCATGGATCAAAGAAGTTTGATTTTTCTAGAAGAAACTTCAAAGGAAGAAGGTATGGTTTTTAGGGACATTGCTTCTTATGCAATAGGATTGGTCATAGAGCTTCTCAGTGCAAATAAAATGAGAAAAATGGTTTTGGTTTTAGAGCTACACAATTCAGAAGTCATGGTCATAATGGTCATGAAAACAGAGCTTCACAATACAGGGTTCAAGAAAGGAATGGATATGGAAATTATTTCAAGAAATAATTCAGGATTTGGGCACCATCCAAAGGCTACAATATCAAGTGTTTTAATTGCAATAACTTTGGACATATTGCAAAATGGTGTAGGACTCAATTCCAAACAGGTTCAAGGCAAGAAGGTCAAACAGGTTCTAGACAAGAAGATCAAGTAATTCATCAAGAGAAGGATATCAAGAAAACATGGAAGGAAGTTGATAGAGGAAAGAAACAATGTAATATGGGAGTAAAAGTACTCCCACCCCAAAATTAATCACCTCAAGAGAGAAGGTGGTGAGGGGGCTAAGCTTAAGAGTCATATATTTTAGCCCCATAGGTGTCCCTTTTGCCATTGATGTCAAAGGGGGAGATATTTGAGTAAGGGGGAGAGATTTGAGTTAGGGGGAGCAGCCTCCAAAGAGAGCATTGAGTTAGGGGGAGCAGCCTCCAAAGAGAGTATTGAGTCAGGGGGAGCAACTTTGATTCTCATAAATGGTTTTTGCGGTGACTGTGGTGATTTGCATTAGAGGTGTTGCCATCAATGACAAAGGGGGAGATTGTTGGAAATTTGAGGTATTTTATGTTGTCATTGGATCATTGATGTCACATGGATCACATTGAGTTTTGGTGGCCAAAGTATTTCATAAATAAGCATTTATGATATTTTGGAAAGCATGGATATATACAAGGTTTTTGTGAAAACCAAGGTAGGCAAAATAAAAGGTTTTATTTAAAACCATGGATGGCAGATTTGAAATGGGTTTTTCTTAAAACCCAGGTTGGCTTTTTGTTTCATCGAAAAAGGTGCCCCGGTGAAGGAGATATTTAATTTTAAATATTTAAGTTTAAATTTTAAATTATTTAAAATTAAAATTTAAAATTAAAATTAAATTTAATATTTTATTATCGCCGACGTCCAAAAGAATGAAGGTTTGATTATAATCCACCGACGTCTTTCGAAGCATTATAATGTGTATATATAATGGTTAAAAACTTTACCTATTGAGTATGCCAAGGTTGAGAAAATCGAAGAGTAATTCGTGCGTGGAGGAAGCGGAAGGCAAAAAATAAAGAAGTCATTTTTGAGGGTTAAAGAAAATCGAGGACGTCTAGACCTGACGTCATGTTGGACAGCACAGCGTAATTGGCAAGAGATAACTTTGGCACAAGGGAGGTCTGCGTTTCGAATCCCGTAGGGGCAGAAGTTTTGGTGGAAAACATTTTTTCATTTTAAGAACAATCGAGCACAGTTTATACAACAAGGTTGGGATTTATTTCCAATGTGGGCTTGCGCCCACATGGTTAGCATCTCACAACGCTAGCAAGGAGGAACAAAGTTTGACTCCCACAGGTGTGAAGGCGCTCATCAATTTTTGCGAAACGTTTTCAAAGGTTAAGGCCACGATTTCGAAATTAAAGGTATTTATGAGAAGTGCCTTGCATAGTTGATATTGTGAATGCTTTGGGTGTATGAAAAATATTTTTTTAGAGATAGGGAGTTATAAGGTTTTGTAAGCTTGTTGTTATTTCTAGGAGGAATAAGGGTTGTGATCCACTTTTGAAAAAGAGAAATTTTTGGTGTTTTTCCTTTTAGAAGTATATCATATTATATATCGTTGGAAAGCTTATTTCGAGGGCTATTTGATTAACTTGATTAGAGGGAGAAATAAGGTGTATGTAAAGAGATATTTATATTTTTGTAAAGGGGTTCAAAAGTGAAGGTTGTTTTGTTCTTTTTCAAAAGTGATTAATTCTTTCATAAGGGGACATGATGCATTTTGTTGAGTAGGAGTGATAAGGTGTTATTTGGATATTGTTGTTGTGATATTAATCATGATCTCTAACCCTTGTTGAAAGTTGAAAAAGAAGTTTGTTGAGTGTGGCAGATTTCCAAAGAGGTTTCTTCATCTTCATAAAAGGTATGGGCACATTCTCCTATTGATTGATTATGGTGGTTGATTTCTGAAATATCATTGGAGAGAAAAGGATTGATTGTGGTTTCCTTTTAGAAAGTGGTTGGTTGAATGCTTCAAGGTTTTCTAGTTTGAGAGTTGTGGTTAAACCTTGTTTTATAAGCATAGTTGTTGAAGCCCATTGGTTATGCAAAGAACTTGAAAAGAACATGAGTATCATTGTTATGTGAAGAATGTTTTATTAGCATTGTTGTTGAAGCCCATTGGTTATGCAAAGAACTTGAACTTGAGAAGAACATGAGTATCATTGTTATGTGAGATTTGTGGTTGAGCATTGTTGGAAACATTTGAGTTGGTTGATACATGCTTGGACTAGGGTTTGTAAGAAAGAGTTGTTCCTTGTGGTAGTTGGTTGAGAAGAGTTGTTTGAGCCTAGTCAAGTGATTGTGTGAAGTGGTTGTTCAAGTTCCATGAAACAAACTATTCTATATTCTAGATTTGAGTTGAGATTGATATTTGAGGATAGAACATATTGAGTCTCTAACAATTCTCTTTATGCTTCTATAATATTGATTTGAGTTGAGATTGGATTTGAGTATAAGAACATATTGAGTCTCTAACAATTCTCTTTATGCTTCTATAATATTGATTTGAGTTGAGATTTATTTGAGTATGATTGATTGAGCCTTTGAGAATTTTTATGTGACTATAGATTTGGACAAGTTTTGTGTGAGCTTGTTGAGCAGATTTGGACAAGTTCTATGTGAGCTTGTTGAGCAGATTTGGACAAGTTCTGTGTGAGCTTGTTGAGAATATTTGGACAAGTTCTATGTGAGCTTGTTGAGCAGATTTGGACAAGTTTTATGTGAGCTTGTTGAGCAGATTTGGACAAGTTTTGTGTGAGCTTATTGAGCAGATAATGGAAGTGCTAGTTGAGTAGATATGGACATTCCTACCTAAGTAGATCAATGTATTGCCTAGCTGAGCATATCAGTGGATTGCCTACCTGAGCAGATCAGTGTGTTGCCTAGTTAAGCAGATCAGTGGATTACCTACCTGAGCAGATCAGTGTGTTGCCTAGATGAGCAGATCAATGGATTGCCTACCTGAGCAGATCAATGTGTTGCCTAGTTGAGCAGATCAGTGGATTGCCTACCTGAGCAGATCAGTGTATTGCCTAGCTTTGAGCAGATCAAAGTAATCATTGTATTGGATAAGGATCCTTATTTCTATGTGAAATATTATAAGGATATTATCTTGTGGAGTACCCCACATTGGGGGAACCACGTTAAATATTGTGTCTCAATTGTGTGTGGTGACTTGTGCTCTTGCTTACTATTGCTATCTGAGTTATTAATGCACACTGCTATATTTGGTTATTGCAATTAAGGACATTAATTGATATTGGTTTTGAAAGAAAGTAAAAAGTGGGTGCTATACTATTCACCCCCCCTCTCAGTATAAGCTTGTGTTCTTCATTTAGGTGGTAGATAAACATACTAGGGATAAATGACTCATCATCTATTTCCTCTTTGGGATCAAGGGCGATACATTAAAAATATTTCTCGAGGATATCAATTGAAGAATGGTTTTCATACCCTAATTTGAATTTTTATTCAAGGAGCTGATAGTGTTGTACGATGATGTGATGAGCTCCCTAATTGTAGTGACCAAGGCCAAATCCTCTCCAATGGGAATGTTGGAAATATCTTAGAGCAAAGGAGTGATTTTATAAGAAATAGATGCCACCAAAAAATGGTGATTCAAATATTTTATTAGGAGGTACATTGGATGAGGTATCAACTTTGATGTACAAAAAAATTATTGAATTAGATGCAGGACCCATGAGAATAATGGTACGTATGCTTGGGAATCTAAAATTCCTAACTAATTCGATAATTGGTGGTATGAAGGTGATGTTATGTACTAGATACTTGCCTATACATGGATTGATCATGTGAATTATGACTTGTTTAGGTTGAGAGGTGACTATGAGAGTTTCTCCAACACCCTCCTCTAAATAGGATAATGGTGTGGATGAACATGGGGTGGTTCTTAGAATGGATGGACCTATGATGGATGAATTTGGTGGGGGTGGTGGTTCAGGTTGCATGGAGGAAGAAATGGTTTGAGGCTCTATGATTGGGGGAGTTTTTTGGGCCTTCAATGTGATGGAGGAGGTGGTGGTGGTGGTGATTTGAGCCATAGTGGGTGGAGAAGTTGGGTGAGTAGGAGTGTTTGGTCAGGGTTGGCAAACAAAAGGATCAATTTATGGTAAAAATAGAGGATACAAATGTGTAGGTGAAATTGGGGGGTTGTTTAAAAGTTGTTAGGTGTTTGTGGAAGGTGTGGGAGGGACATGAGGGTAAAAAGGGGTACTTTGTGAAGACAAAGGCTAGCTAGGATGGATTTAATTTTGGTCAATGTGAGGGTGTTGATGGGAAGTGAAGGTAGGTGAATGGTAAGATGAAGGTGATGGTGGAGACTAGAGATTGTATGAAGCAATTGAGGTAGTATAGTGAGTTGGGTGTGGTAGAATGAGGAGTAAATGTGAATTGAATAATGTAGGATTGGCAGGTGGATGGGTAATTTGTGGTGGCAAATATGGGTTAAGATGATATGACATTGTTTGGGGACTAGTTTTATTGAGTCTAGGGTAAGTTATAAATGTATTGAAGGTAGGGGAGGCTCGTATAGGTTAGATATCATATGGTAGTACTTGAAATATTCCTCATCAGTGAGGATGCAGTGTACGTGGCCCTCATGAATATATTTGAGGTAATGATGTAATTTTGAGGGGATGCATTGCATATCCCAAATCCATAGCCTTCCAAGCAAGACATTGTATTGCATTAGTCCTTCAAGGATGTGATATAAGGTATGAATGATATTCCCACCTAATTTAATAGGTAGAATCATTATTCCAAGTTTTGAGCACAAAAAATAATTGAAGGCTCATAAAGTGAAGGTGCAAGAGGCTATATGTGAAGGTGGGAGATAGAGGTGTTGGATTGCAATAGAGGTGATGATGTTGATCAAGGAGATTATATCGACCAAAACTCATTTGAAAGACTTTCGGTCTATACGATCTACAATATGCAGTGGAGGATCATGTGCCACTATTGGTAAAGCTTTAATATCATAATCATAGAAGGTAATTGAAGGCTTCACACAATTTTTGATGCCACCCATAAATTTTGCAAAGGTATTTGGATCTTGAGTTTGGAGGTCAATGGATTTTAAAATTTTAATCAATGTCTCATTATGTGGGGTGGTTGTTGAATGAGCTCATAAATTGAGAGTTTGGTTGATTCCATCCTGAGGCTTTGTGTGAGGTGGTTTGTCAAGGATATGACTAGTCATGGGGGGCAAGGTATGGCCTACACTGGTGGAGGTGGTAAAGTAGAGGATGAAGGCATGTTGGGGGGTACTCGATTGCATTGGTCGATCAGGATATCATTGATTTTGAGTAATGATATGGATCATCCCTACAAAGTTTTGATGTTATGGGATGGTGTTGAGGTGGTTAACTTGGTTGGAAGGGTTGGTAATCGATGGCGCATGAAGTTGTTGGTTTATTTTGTGTTATGGTAATGGGTCCTGATAGATGCCAAGGTTCTTATTGGGTAGTGTGAGAGGACAATATATGGCAATGACCCCTTTCTTGATGATGTCTTGGACCAGATTTTAAAATGTTATGCAATTTTTAATATCAATACCCTTTTACTTATGGTAAACATAGTAGTGATACTCTTTGTATAATTTGGGTTTAGGCCTATTGGGTCCTCTGGTCTTATTTTTGGTAATGAAATTGCTTGTGCTTCATAAAGTCATTGGAATATGACCAAATAAGGCTTAGAAAGTAGAGTGAAATTGCAAGGGGGCCTAGGAGGACACCTGGAAAAAATGTTTGGTTATGGAGGATTTTGAATTTGAGTAGGAGGTGGTGTGGTATGTTAGTTATTGAGGTGGATGTTGAAATTTTTAGGGTTGAAATTTTTGTAGTTGTCAAGGTGGAGGTTGCTAAAATTGTTGATTAGGAATGCTTAGGTTGCTTAATACCACCTGATTGACTTTATTGGGATTGGATTGATTTTTACAATTACCTTTCTTGTTTGGCCATTCTTTCTTTTTAAGTTTTATTTCTCCCTCTTGGATTTTGATATCTTCAATAGTCTTGGTTTATGCTAAAGCCTCCTCAAGTGTGCAATATTTTTGGATTTGTAATAGTAGAGATATTGGTTTTGAACAACTCTTTGTGAATAATTGAGTGAGCTCCATGGTGAGGATATAAAAGGGTAGTTATATTATCATTGCTCTCCATCAAGCACCATAATCCAAGACCTATTCATGATCAAATTATCAAATATTATAAAGATCTATCAATGTGGTTCTCTTTTTAATGATGAGAGAAAAAAATTCCAAAAACAAGGTGGTCAATTGTTCAAAATTATAAAGGCTATGCCTAGGAAAGTGATTGAACCAATATAAATCTCCTCCCCCAAGGTATATCAAAAATGTGCAAAGCATGGGTGATCAATTTCGTTGATAAGATAGCATGCATTTATAAATATGCTCATGTGTTCTTAAGGGTCCTCCTTTCCCTTGAATTTTTGAACTTTGGCATCTCAAATAGAGGAGGATATGGTGGTGATGGTTCAAAAGTATGGATTGGGTAATTTTGAAGTTGGTTAAGTGTTAGTTTTTGGTACCCAGTGCTAACAACTTATAATGCTAAACTATCGACCTTGTCGACCAACAGTTGAAATTTTTTTGAAGTGACTTGGAGGGTGGAGTGAGATGTGCCAACTTGGAAACCCGATATGGCTGGTGGGTGTATGTGGGGTTGGATAATGTATGCTAGTTGAAAGGTTGCTAATGGGTGGGGAGTGGTTTTTGGTATTATTGTTGATGTTGAATGGATGGTTGTTGAAATTGATATTGGGTGATATACTGGTGTGGATGGAGGGTGATGGTGGGGAGTGGGTGGGGGTTGGTATTGTTTATGATTGGCCTATTGGTGTTGAATGGGTGGTTGTTTATATTGATGAGGAGTAGGTGGAGGGTGATGGTGGGGAGTGGGTGTAAGTTGGTATTGGTTTGGTTGTGTTTTATGATGGAGTGTGGGTGGATTTTGATTAGGGGTTGTTGATAATGGGGTGTGGTGGAGGCTGATGGTATTGAAGTGGTTGTTGGTATTGTTGGAGTGGTAGTTGTTGGTACTAGATGGATGGTTTTTGTTGATATTATGGCATGGGTGGAGGTTGTTGATATTGTGGCCTAGGTGGAGGTTGTTGATATTGAAGAGATTATTGTTGATATTACGATGGTGGTTGGTGGTATTTTTGAGGTGGGGGTTGCTAGTACTATTACAGAGGTAGCTATTGGTACTATTATGAAGGTGGTTATTGCTACTATTGTGAATGTGGTTACTAGTACTATTTTGAAGGTTGATGGTATTGTTATGGAGGCGACTACTGGTACTATTGAGTGAGGGGAGGTTGACCATAGTCATTGGAATCTAGTTTTTGAGAGGATAATTGTTGGTATTTTTGAGAAGGTGTTAAGGCTTATATGGTAGGTGGTCGAGTGGCCCATGATGGAGATTATGTGAAGAACAATTCTTGGTTCACTATGGAAATTGGGGGGTTCAACACCTAGGGTGGCGGTTGTGGCAGATGGGATGAAGTGGGTGAAGTAGATGTAGGAAAATGAGATGTTGCATTAACATAGGCCTAATGGTATTGGTTTGGATTTACATAGGTAAATATATGGCCTACATTGGATTGGGGATTAGATCCCCCGAGTGGAAAGTATTTGATGAGCATGTCATACTCAAGATGCAAACTGGTAGGATGAGTTGCATGAGCATAAATCTGCTCTTAGGAAGTAGGGAAAACCGAATGGGGTGGAATGTTCAATGGTGGAAGGGATGGTCATGGTGAATCTAGTGAGGTAAAGGGGCCACCATGGAGGGCATGTGTAACATCAACATCGATGAGGGTGATGTTGGGGTTAACCAAGGATACAAGATTCCCTAGTATAGTGGATTCATGGATGCTAGCGGGGATGTGACAGTAAGTGATATATGAGCTATGCATCTCAGGCAGGTTAGTGGTGCGATTATGGGTGTATATAGACAAGCTACCTTAGGGTGGTTGTGAGGCTACCTCATGCTAATCCAAAGGAATTATGGATGGATGGGAAGCTTTACCAAATTGTTTCATTATGTCTTGGGATGTAGCTTGGGATTAAGCTTGCACTTGACTTCAATTCAATACCATAACCTTAGTAAGGAAATGGTTGGGCTATGGGTTTTAAAGGTGTGATGGTGGATTTCTCTATATACACAAAACAATCAAGCAAACAATAGTTTTAATATTATTTGTTTTAGTGCACTAGTATCTGGGTTTATGTGTTTGTGAGATGTATTGGGACTATTTTTTTTAATGTTTTTGAATTTTTTTGGATTTATTTTTTTTATTGTTTCTTTTTTGTGTGTGTGTTTCATGAAGCTAATTCTGAGAACTATGAATGAAGTGGTGAAATGCAATCTAATTGGGTGTGTTTATTCCCACATATCTTATGATAAGTGGTACAAAAATAGCTAAAATGGATTCCTAGGATGGTGGATGTGGCTTATGGTAACCTAAGGGGACAAATTACCCTCTTGAAAGAGGTCATGCTATCTAATTTTTGCTACAAGTCTACCTATACTTTCGCTTCACCCTTGGATGGGCTTGGAAAATAATGATAGCTACGAGTCCACAAATTATTAAAACCCATGAATAAATAGGTATCTAACCTAACCACCCTAAGATAATCTCAAGAGTAGAATATTTCTTGGTGATGAAGTTCAAAAAACTGCTTGTGGGGGCTGCTACGGTGTCTAGGGGTGAGCCAACAAAAAGAGGTGAATTCCAACGTCATTGACCTTGATCGATGGTTGGTGATGAAATCCAACATCATCGATGTTTGTAAATCATGCAGTGTGTGTGATCTTGATTCATTTTAATTTTTCTAATTTCTTCTAAACTTAATAAGGAAAATTTTCATAATTTGAAGGAAAGGAAAACAATTAGCTATTCTAGCCTAAGCAAAAGCAATTTTTATCATCTACCCTAGACTTAATGATTACAAACATAAAAAAAATCCTAAATATGCTCACCTAAAACTAATGTCGATTCAAACTCAAAACAAAAAGGAATAAAAATACCCCTACCTATTATATTGTGCTATGTTGAAGACCAACAGTTGGATGTGTTTGTATTCTACGATCATCCATGGTTGGATGAATTTTGTCTAAGAACATCCAAGATCAGATAGTTGCAAGCTGAGGATGTATTGTGTCGAATGATTTCTTCTATGGGTGTTGTCTACAACCTGTGTAAAATCCAAAACACAAAAATTATCAAAAATCCTCATAATGCAATAAGAAAATGATTAGTAAGCATAAAAGAACAACATCAAGATTAAACTACTGCATAAGAAAATTCAAAGAGAATTTCCCATAGTTATGATAAAAATATGCATCATTGTAAATATAATTAAAAGAGATGTATTGATTCTTGTTCACTTTTTATCACAAATAAACCGATGTGGGTTGTAGAGATATTTAGAGATTGATTCCCTTTTTACAAGTAAAATTATGCAATTGCCTTCTTCTGATACAACATTTGATAGATGGGTTTCCTTTGACCACCACTTCATTGGATCTAGATATACATTGGATCCATTGGATGCGCTAAACTTGCATCTAGGTAATCTAGATCTAATGGATGACGTCTAAATTTTTATCATAAGAGGGATTGACAATTGAGTATATTGATTATCTAGATCTAGGATGACTAAGACCTATGACCATCTAAGATCATAAAGCTAAGATTTGGAGTCTCCTACTATTGTTGAGGGTCAGATCTAGAAGATCTAGTTATGTATGATCTGCTTGATGAATTTGGATCTGTGTCTGGACCTATGTTTGGATCTACTAACTCTGGACATGTATACCTATATATAAACCTACTACAAATTGTTAGTAATATATATCAAGCCTCCCAAAGTGAGGCCCAAATTCAAAAATATAAACTAAAATGTAGAAGGTGAGTGTGAATGTATGAAAAGAAATTAAATACCAATAGATTTTACCTTCCTAGTTGTTGTTTCCATTGTTGTGCTACGTTGTTTTGCATATCAAGATCTTCGTGTAGGTTGGATACCAACTTTCTAGGTTTGGATTACTGCTACCTAAGATCATTTGGGGTCATACGACCATGGGTTACGGTATATTATCATTGCCTAAAGTGGGATTTGGGTCTGCAAAATGCTATGATAAGTGTTTAATACAAGATAAGGATGGTTGTGTGTGATGACTCAGGCATTTGGATGCGAAGTAGGCTTAGAATTTCAGTAGTGCTTTGATGCGTATGCCATACTCATGCTTAATGAGGACAGAGAGGGCGAATTTATAAAACATTAAGGTAGGAATGGATGATATGGTGGGTCAACCAGTTAAGTGGTGTAACTAGAAGTTTTCCTTTGTATTGATATCATCACAAAATATGTATGCTTGCAAAGGAAGATAAGCTTACCTCATAATTATGATCAAATATGCACACCTCAAAGTTACCTCCAAGAATGTGTGTGCAAATTGAAATGGATGTGCTTCTTCGGATCTTCACCAAATATGTATGCATGGTTATTTGAATGTGCACATTTAACTAAGTGTGCATGGTAAACTAAGTGTGCAAACTGAACTAAGTATGCACATTAAAATTGACTATGCATGGTGAGCTAAGTATGCAAACTAAATTGATTGTGCGCATTGAAATTGAGTATGCAAGCCGGAATGAGTATGCAAGCTAGAATCCTCATGCAAACTAAAATATCCAAGGTGAGGATGAAGGTGCAACTAAGAGAGGTGGCAAGTACAGTAAACTAGAGTTCATTCTTGGAGAAGGGTAATCCTATCTTGTACGCAACTGGAATGAGGAATACAAGGTGGAACTGAAGTGAAGTGGAGATGATGTGGAAGGGGAATGGAAAATGGATAATGTTCCCATAAGGAGGGGGTGGATGGGTAGACTAGGTATTAATTAACTAATTTAATTAATTAATTAATTACTACTTAGGTGAGTAAATGCTTAATTTAATATTAATTAATATTAAATATACTAATTAATTTTTATTAATTAATTAGTATTTAATGTGCTTGATTTTGGTGTCTACAAGTGTGAAGTGAAAAGTGCAATGGAGTATGAGAATTACAATAATGAATTCAAATTATTTGACCCCAAGAGCATTCTCCTCCCTTGTGATCCTTAAGATCACCTTATAGGTGTGAGAGGAGAGCATACGAGCAGAATAAACCACTCTTGTTTATGTGAAGGCTTATAAGGAATAAATATTGATTAACCAAAATAAAGCCTTAGAATGTGGTTGTCTTTATGCAAATTATGATAGAATTTAGGAACATAACCTCCTATCTATGATCCTTGCATTGGATATGGGTCGACAGAGGTGTTTGTATTGGTTCTATGGCCAAAACAGTCTCTAGAATATTAATTGCCAAACCCCTAATAGTCCTTAGATAGAATAGTTTGACCCCATACGATTGAGTCTGAGAGGGGTATCTGGCTAATAAAGTCTATGACTGATTTTCTAGGGATTAAAGGATATTCTGTCAAGTTTGTTCTACAAAATAGAGTAAACAAAATTCTTAGGAAGTGGATTTTGCAATGGAAAAGGAATAAGCATAAAGCACTCGAAATGACACCATTAATAAAACAAAAGAGACTTAAAATTTTTCTAATAAAATAAATCTAACTAGCAAAAAGTGATTTATGGGGAGAGAGGTGATATACGTATGGTCCCCAAAAATTTTCAAAGGAGACAAAAGTGATTTATGGGGAGAGAGGTGATATACTTGTGGTCCCCCAAATTGATTGACTAGGTGGTGAGGACTCACACACACTTAAAACCATTATGATTATTGTGTGAAATTAGGAACTTTAATTTTGGGTCCCAACTTGAAGAGACTATGAGTTAGATTGAGAACCATTTAGGCCCTGATGGTTTGGATTGTAAACCATCTAGGATTAGACGGTGATATTTGGGTGTAGACGATGAGATACCTGCTTAGGTGGGTCTCGGTCTAGTTGGTTTTAGGATTGTGTTATCGTTGTTTTAAAACCTAAAAATAGAAAAAATATAGCAAAGTAGGCAAGAAAGTATGGAAATATCAAAAGAAAACACAAGGCATGTGCTAACTAAGAGACAACAATAAAACGGTTAATGTTATTGTCTCCAAAAAAAAAAATGCCAAGTGTGGTTTGAGTTTAGGTTCCATCGTGATTTCCATAAATGTGATCTAGAAGATGCACCACTTTCATTGATTAATAAGAGGATGTTACAATTTATCTCTTTTACAAATGATTATTTTGGGGCAAACAATAGGATCTCTAAGATAAATAATATTCCTTTTACAAAATATTACAAAAATGGTGTTTCAACAATATCCTATGCCACCTCCATATGTTGGGTGGGTTTTGTAGCCTTGGTTTCTTGACCACCCTAAGTTGAATGGTCTTCTATGGTACCTGCACACAATAAAAAACAAGAGGTTACTAGCATCAAATGGGCCTACCTTGGTTAGGCCCAAATCAATCAAAGATGCAAACACTAAAACTTGACAAATCTTGATTAAGATGAAAATAAAATATCATAATGGTATGTAAATTCAAAAAGCATAACCTTTTTTACCTTGTTTTTCTATTTATTTCTACAGCTATGACTACTTTGAACTCTGGAATGTGACTATCAGGGTGTTAGAGGTCTTCCCTATAGACCGTCTAGGGTCTGATGATGGTGATTATAGATCGTTAGGGGGCTAACAACTAAGGCTTCTATTGCTAATATCTGATTGAAACTTGTTGTGGACATCTAATAGGATGTACATGGCCTCTGGTAACAATCTGGTGCAGGTCTGATACTATATTTATGAGCAGCTTAAAAATTGAATAAAATGCATATTAAGAGTTACATCCATCTTCATGGCTAATTTTTTATGTATAAGATAGGGTTGCATAAGGACATGGGCTAGGCATTCACAAAATGGATTGAGTATTTTGGCAGAGTTTTAGCTTGTAAAATAAATTACCCTCTTTAAATAAAGGGAAGGAGGGGGTATTTATAGACTTTGTACAAGGGAGAGGGGGTGGTGACTAGGAAGTGTCATGACATGATGTGGCAGCCACGTATCATAGGTGAGGGGACATGGAAAATATAGATATTTCTATTTAGTAGAATGTGCACCTTCTCTATTAATGACCTTGGGTGGGGATATTTCTTACCCACCCCAGTGGCATGTGCACATCATGCCACATAAATGTACTTAGGTGGGGAGGATCCTCACCCTTTCCAAGTGTCATAAATAGGCATGGGGAGTGATGAGGTTGCATGGGGATGTGGAAATCTAGGGTGATGTGGACCTATTTTAGGTTCAAATTGGGAAGCTAGGGGGGATGGGTGTGCACATAACTAGGTAGTTGTGCACCTAGGATACGGGAGATGGGAATTCACATGGTGATTAGGGGCTTAGTGTAGGAGGGTGTTTAGTGGGAGAAAGGGGGATAGAAAGGGGGAATTTAAGTTTTGTATGGTTGCAAGTGGGGTAGGAGAATTTTAGGAATTAATTCTTATTGCAAGAAGAATAGATAACAAAAAGGAATAAGTAACACACAATAGATCATCCTTAACAACCTACATAAAATTATCAACATAAATATTAGGCCAAATATACTATACCGGGTGGAAGATATGTATAATACCTCAATAGTTAACTTACAAATATATAACTCTTAACCAACATTATAACATTAGCATTAGGGTATCAAGTAACATTATCTCAACTAGTTATATTCCTCAATATTTAAAGAGGAGACCAAGGTTCAAATATTGTCAAGTTATACATGGATAATATCCAAGCTTTGTTATAATACCACTATGTGGTGATGATGTAATACGAGTCGGGCCCATTTCAATCCCATATAACCAATTCATAAGAAAAGAAAAATATTAGCATTAGGGTGTAATAAGAGTAACCATAACTAGGTCAAATTGAAATCCTCTAAGCTAATATAAAATCCTTATTAATCATTATACAATGCTTGCTCGTAGGCTAACACAAGTGATTACATTATATAAAATTGACCTTGACCAAATAAGGCTAGATTACACATTTCAAGGCCCTCCTAACCCTCCTATAATTTTATCTAGGGTGCCAAGGAGATAATACATTAATAATATCATATTTCCCTCTTTAATGGAAGCTTTGTATACCTATATACACCCATATGAAGAAGACTATAAAGATACTACCTTTCAAAAATTGCTTTAGTCTTTTGTAGTTGTATATAGGAAATATTGTAAGATGAACTTCCTTTTTACAATATGCACATCCTTCTTTAGAGGATTCAAATTGCTCTTGGGCTATTTGGTCAAATTTTTCATAGATGAAATATCCTTTTGTAGGAGCCTATTTATGAGAAGCTCTACCACAAATTCTTAAAATCATCTTGCAAAAAGCTATAAGAGAATATCTCATGAATAGTTAGATCTTGATGATTATTTAAGACCATGTAAGTAATATAAACCAATAGCCCAAAAATCTAATATAAAAATGACATGTGGATAGCAATACATTCTAAATCCCTCATCCTTATGTCTTTAGAAGCTCTTATACATCTTTTAGGTGTCTTGAATCCAAATTTATCTTCTTTGAGTATAGACTAGAGTTTCTTATTTGATAATAATCTTCATACATTGTAAAACTTTCTCTTTAAATGGATAGTGTAGGTTTTGAGTATCATCACATAATATCCCTCCATCTACAACAAGTATTTGAACAAATACCACCAATGTGAAGAGCTTGAAAATTTATGTAATTTAAAAAAATGGCTCAAGATGATTTTATATGTGAAAATGATGGCCTCTAGAAGGTTTTACCTAATAGGCTAAAAGAAAAAACTAAAAACTCCTTAAACCTTAAAATTGTTATAGCAAGCTGAAATTCACCATTTGACATGTACAAATTGGAAGGGTTCAACTACTGATCAGTCACTTATTATTTGCCACAATTCTTGTTAAGCCAATAAGAAAATACTATTTATCCTTAACTGAATCATTGACCACATATATTTACATATGAAAAATATTTCTTCTTGTTGTGTTGAATCACCACATCAATTGTCATGTAAATCTATCCAAGGATGGAAGGAGAAGAGGTAAGCATTTTGAGATGATAGGTTCTAAACCTATGACATATGGACGTGGAGTAACAAAGGATAGGTAGTCTAGTTGGACATCCCCATAAGGGCCCTATCAACATAGAGGATTCTCATCACTTTGGATGAGGTGGAGCATAAAACACATATGTATTTTATTTTGAGGTAAATAAGGGACTATACACATATTAACAAAAGCCTCATCCATAGTTGCTAAGGTAAAGGAGAGAACCTCCTTGAAGAACACCACTATTTAACATCGACTAAAATAAATTATCATTATTTTTTTTATTGTATGAAGTCATATAAATTTTTCTACATCATAAAAATAAAAGAAACGAGTCAAATCTATGACCCCTTTAAATAGAATCCCATGCATCTAGTCACTAATCAACCTAGTTTCCACTATTGGTAGGAGAAATGGAGGAGCGCCCCCTTATAAAGGTAATATTTGATGTCTACCCTAAGTACACTCATACAAAAATATTTATATCCCAAAAATATAAGTGTAAGAGATCAAGACTAGAACTTCTCAAATGGAACAAAGAATCTATGGTTATTCTATCACACCTCACTACTTGATGAGGATAAAAGTTGGTCCCTTGGAGCCAAAACCCAATGGAAATGGTGTCAAAAGTATGTTTTCTAAGAAGCACTTTGAACCTTGAACACCCATATAGAATTAATGAAATCATACCTTTAGTAGTTGATCAAACCTATCATGACATTGAGAGAAGAAATAAAATTGGTAAGAAACATAACTTGGAGCATCAACCTAAAACCCATGTCCAATGATCAAATAAAAAATTCAAATCCTTTTATATGGAGGAATAAGAGGATGGTGGATCTTCTTTTTCAATTTTTGAAATTTAAAATTTGAAAACATTCCTTTAAAATGAAACCCATAACCCATATACTTTCCTTTAAGACAAAAGAAAAGGATTTTCATCTATTTTTTGTTATACATTAAGGCTTATGATATGTTAAATAATCCCCCTTATGACTAGAAGGATATAAAGGCTTCAAATAGATATTTTTGGACATTTTGAGTCCTAAAAGTTAAATTTGTCATTGATGTAAAGAAATGAAGTCATCTTTAATGTCAAGGAATTTGGCAAAAAATAAAGTCGTCAAAGGTGTCAGGAAGAAGCTTCAACAATGTAGAAGTTAAAGGAAAAAGGGCTCCATAATATTTTAATATTATATGAGAGCATAAGTTAAAATGGGTTTTCATAAATACCCAAGAAGGCCTATTGCAAAGTTCAAAGGAGGTCTAATATTTATTTTATAAAATATTTAAATTCAAAAAGAATTTAATTTTTATAAATAAATATCATCAATACAAATTTATGCAATAAGATAAGGCCTTCAAAGATAAAGGTTATAATTTTAATTTATAAAATTTAAATTCCTTGGAATTTAAATCTTTGATAAATTACAAAGGATAAATGCACTGATGTCATTAAAAATTTAGAGCGCCGACGTTTGAAGATAATGGCAACTTCGTGTATAAAAAGGGAGGCCAAAAGACCTTGAATATTATCCCTCGAACAAATGATATGCGCCAAGGTTGAAATATTTTGTATGCAATTTCGAGAGCTTCGTTGAGGAAGAAGAGGAAAAATATTTTTGTCTTAACCGCCAGGCATAAGGTGAAGAGGTTGGAGATTTCTAAGCATGTTGGACATGGTGGTCCATTGGCAGCTAATGATCTATGAAAACGTTGGTGGAAGCAAGAGCCCGCGTTCGAAACCCGTTGGTGGTAAGTTCCAAAGGGAAAGGTTTTCGTGCTTCACATTTTTCGATTAAGGTGCCAAGGAAGGAAGATAGTGCGCGTGGAGCCTTTTGGTTCTCAACGTGCATTGAGCACACGTGGTTGAGGAGCCCACGGCTAGGGAATTCGCAGATGCAGAGGTTAATGGTTCGAAACCCATGGAGAGGCAAAGATAATTTTTGTTTATATTTTTATTGCCCAAAGTTTTAATTAAAGTCTTTATTAGGAGTGATAAGGGATTTTTTAAAAGGTTTTTAGTTAGGCAATAAAATTAGTGTTTAGGAGAAATAAGGAGTGATAGCAAATTGTCATGTGTTGAATTGTGATTTATAAAAAGATATATTCTTTTTAAATTAGAGTAATAAGGTAGTAAGAGGTTGTGATTTTTAGTGAGTGTTGATTTTATTTGTAAAATAATTTTTGCCAAAGAGATTATTATGAGGGTATTGATATTATTTTAAGGTTGGAGTGATAAGGTGTATTCTGTTTGATATCATTTTGTATTATGTTTTGTTGAGGAAATTATTATCTTCTAACCCTTATTGAGATTGGAAAAGAAGAAATTGTGAGTGTGGCAGATTTGTGAGATCTACTCCTTGTCAAGCAAAAAGGTATGGGAAAATTCTTTCTTGGTTGAGTTGGTTTATTGGCCTTCTAAATAAAGTTTGGAGTGAAAAGGATTTGGTTAGGGTTTCTATTTCAAAAGTGTTTGATTTAATTCTTTAAGGTTTTCTAGAATTAAAAGTTGTGATAAAAACCTTGTTTTATAAGCATTGTTGTTAAAGCCATTGGATTGTGTGAAGAACTTGAGTTAGGGTTTTGAAAAGATCATGAGTATCATTGTTATGTGAAGATTATTTTATAAGCATTGTTGATGAAGTGAGTTGTTGTGCAAAGAACTTGAACTAGGGTTTGAAAATATCATGAGTATCATTGTTATGTGAGATTTGTTGTTGAGCATTGTTGTAAATATTTTGAGTTGGTTGATATATGCTTGGACTAGGGTTTGTAAGAAAGGAATGTTTCATTAAGCAATTGGTTGAGTTGAGTGGTTGAGCCTAGTCAAGTGGTTGTATGAAGTGATTTTTCAAGTTCCATAAAATAAACTATTCTTTATTTTGATTTGAGTTGAGAAAGTGATTGAGCATTGAGTATAGAGAATATTGAGTCTCTAACAATTCTCTTTATGCTTCTATGAGATTGAAAATGATTGAGTATTTATTATAGAACATATTGAGTCTCTAACAATTCTCTTTATTCTTCTATGAGATTGAAAGTGATTGAGCATTGAGTGTATAACATATTGAGTCTCTAACAATTCTCTCTATGCTTCTATGAGATTGGACAAGTTCTATGTGGACTTGTTAAGCTAATTTGAGGCAAGTCTTTGAGGAGACTTGTGGAATGATTTTGTGTGAGATTTTGTGGAAGCTTACAATACAGATTTGGTTAAGTTCTAGAGATAACTTATTGAGCATATTTGGACAAGTTCTGTGTGAGCTTGTTGAGCAGATTTGGACAGGTTCTATGTGGACTTGTTGAGCAGATTTGAGCAAGTTCTGAGTGGACCTATTGAGAATATTTGAGCAAGTTTTGAGTGGACTTTTTTGAGTAAAGTTGAGCAAGTTCTGAGTGGACTTATTGATAAGATTTGTGCTAGACAGATTGGACTATTTTTAGTGTATATTTGAGTGGACTTATTGAGTATATTTGTGCTAGACCGGCTGGACTATGTTTAGTATAGATTTGAGTGGACTTATTGAGCAGATTTGTGCTAAACCGACTAGACTATGTTTAATGCAGATTTGAGTGGACTTGTTGAGCATATTTGTGCTAGATCGATTGTACTATGTTTAGTGCAGATTTGAGATAGATCTTTGGAGGTGATAGAGCAGAGAGGACAGTAGTCTCCAGTGGATAGAGATCCATCAGCTAGGATAGTGAGGATAGGTCTTCTGAGTGGGGACAAGAGTCTTCAGTTGAGATAGATCCACAATCCAGTGCATTGGAAGCAGTAGTCTTCTAGAGGATAACCAACCAGAGTAGAGGAGAAGGAGTTCTCCTGTGGATAGAGATCCATGAACCATATTTAGGGGATCAGCATCTCCTTTGGACAGAGGTTCATAAACATTGTAATAGGAAAAGAATTTCCAAGAGATTGATTGAGAAAATTTTAGTAAAATATTTTTTTCGTGGAGTTAGCCATCTTTTGGGTGAACCATGTTAAATTGGTGTCCCTGTTGTGTGCGGTGATTTGTGCATTGCTTTGATTACTATTGTTAATATTGCTATCTATACATTGCATATATTTATTTGGAAATAAAAGTAAAAAGTGCTCTTATACTGTTCACCCTCCCTCTCAGTATAAGCTTGTGTTCTTCGGATATTTTCAATGACCAAGCAATGTTACTCTATATATGCTCTACTGACCGTGTTGGATTTCATGATACTTTATTATAATGAATTAATGCATATATAACTAAAATCTTATAGAGGAAAAATAGAGAGCAACAACAAACATGATAGTAGAAGCTTTATGTAGGCATCCATAAAAAAATGATCAAGATAAAGTTACACCAATATAATGGATTAGGAGGGAGTTATATACATTTATTAATAAATGATGGTAAATTACATAATTTATTTAACCGACATAATATTAGGATTTGGGTATGATAAAGTTAACCATAACAAGGTTAGACTCTAGGATTGTAAAATAAATAAATGTGTCCCCATTAAACATTATAAAAATCTTGTCTAAAGGCTTACACAATTGGTTACATTATACAATGTTAACCTTGGCCAATTAAGGATAGGTTACATATTTCAACACTAATGGGAATGATGACAATCATCCACCATTCAATGATAGAGTTGTTATAGCTTGGTAAATATATCTAAATTAGGCATTAATTGTTACAAAATGTTATTAACATAAATCATTCACCAATATGCAGCAATATCAAATCATTCATCTGCAAATAATTATCCATAAGAGAAATTCACAATTGACAGAGAGATAATACCCTTAAGGTAGGTAAACACCAATAATACTCCTTAAGGAAGGAATAACTCCACAAGATCTCCCAAGATAAGAGTACCACTTAAGGAGGGCAAATATGATTACATAAGATTCATATCCATGATGATTACAATGATAAATATATCTTCTTTATATATCCATATTCTAATTATACTTTGGGGAGCTGACTACTAATATAATATAATATTGTAATATAATATAATATTATAATACAATCAACCTAGTGTTATGTGTGGCCCATGCCAACCCTTATACAATATAATAATATATCCCCAAATATCTATTCCTAGGTACCCTAACATCTTACAAATATTTCGTCCTTGAAACATATGAAGAAGCAAGATTATGATTTGCCAAGCAATGTTAGCAACTAGTACCAATCTCGATCATCCAGTTGATAAATTTGATTTAGAGTCTATCCACTTTGAAAGCAGTGGAGATTTGAATTCTATTTTATAGGTCATATTAAGTAGAGTAGGCTAGGGTCTTTCCACTACGTTTAAGGAAAACCAATGTAGACTAGGACTTAGGTAGATTGAAGGTATACCAACTCAAGATTAGTTGGTCATTTAGGGATAAAGCCAACCCTAACATTGATTTGAAAATTTTGAAGTTTTTGTAGATTAAATATTGAGGCAAAATCAACTCTAGATAAATGTGAATCATTCAAGGAGAGCCACCTTGACATTGATTTGAAGATTTGTTGATTTAATACTAGGACAAAACTAGATTAGAGATAGTTGGTCATTTAGTAAAGAGTGATCTTGACATTGGGTTCTCTAGTAAGGAGGAGAATCAAATTGAGTTCTTAGGTGCAACCAAATACATTGAATATTTCATAAGAGCAACAGAGAAAGAGAAGAATCAGGTCAAATTGACCTTGACATATTTGGAGAAGAATCAAAAGATTATAGAGCAAAAAAGAGGAAATATCTTCCTAGGATATATTAAAAAACTAGTCTAACTAAATATATCTACATATCATTTCAATATTGGTCGTGGATTATTTTTTGAAGCAAGTTCTTCAAGGAAGATATTTGTAGAAGAGGTAAAAAGATAGAAATTCCCAAGAGGCCCATAGAAAGAGAGACCTAAGAGGTCCATGTAGATAAAAGAGAATGGATTAAGAAGAATCAAGAAGTTAAGAAGAGAGCAACAACAAGCTATATGATCGAGCATACATGATAAAGCAACATAAAGAAAAAGAGCAACAGTGAAAAGAAATGAAGTCCATTCGACCAGCATAGAGAAGCCTTTAGAAAGTAAGGAAGGTCATTCAACCTACATAGAAAAGAAAGAGTTATTCATCCAGTGAATAGAAGGTGAGAATTATTTGATCAACAAATAGATCGAAAGAGTATGTAGAATGATAGGTCATCTGGACTACACGTGAAGGAATCTAAATAACATTAGAAAAATAGTAAGGTAAACCATTTAGACAACACACTATACATCCGAACAACGGATTTTGTTGAGATTATTCTAAAAATATGGGTGTATTTTATGAAATTCAAATCTAAAGTATTTAGTTATTTCAAACAATTCAAACTACTATTTGAGAAAGAATAAGGAAAAACAATGAAGAATCTTCATTCATACAAAGGAGGTGAATTCCTATCAAAAGAATTTTACTTATTTTTAGAATATAATTATATAAAGAGACAACTCACTACAACATATTCGCCACAACAAAATGGTATTACAGAAAGAAGAAATGGATCCATTATGAAAATGATCCGTTGTATGCTAAAAGAAGCACATCTTGATCATCAATATTGAACTTAAGTAATTAAAACAATTGTATACTTGCAAAATTGATTACCTACAAGAATACTAAAAAATGTTAATCCTGAAGAAGTGTGGTCAAGACAAAAACCAAATATAGAACAACTAAGAACCTTTGGATGTAAGGCTTACATTCATATTCCAAAGTAAAGAACTAAATTATATGATAAAACTATGTGTAGAATATTTATTGGGTATGATGATGATTCAATAGGTTATAAAATAATTGATCCTACAACAAATAAAATCTACATAAGCATAGATGTAATATTTGATGAAGGAAACAAGAATATTATTTAAAAAATGACTAACTCAAGGATAATTTTAAATTCATCAAGCAAATATTCACAATAAAACTTAGATGATGAACAAATAAATACTAAAGAGATTGCTACATCACTTCAAAGGAAAGAACCTATATGGCTTATAGATATAATAAAGATTCAAAATTAGAACATATGCTAGATCTTACTACTACAAATCTCAATCTCAAAGTTTAATAAGAATAAATAGATGGTTGATAATCTCTATAATAGAACCAACAACTACTTCAAATGCTTTAAGTCACCCAAAATGGAAGGCAACCATGGAATCAGAATATGCAACACTAATAAAAAATAAAACATGGAATCTAGTTAATCTATCACAAGGAAAGAAAGTAGTAGAATTCAAATGGGTCCATAAAATAAAGTACAAAGCAGATGGGTCTCTTGATAAATACAAAGCTTTATTAGTTGTAAAACGATATACTTAAACAAAATGAATCAATTATGAAGAAACATTTACACCAACTACAAGAATGACTACTATTAGAACAATTTGTGCTTTAGCAACACAATATGGATGAAACTACATCAAATGGATGTAAAAAGTACATTTATAATGGTGATCTAGAAGAAGAAGTATACATGTCACAACCAGAAGGATTTGTGATTAAAGGACAAGAATAAAATGTTTGCAAGTTAAACAAATATTTATATGGACTAAAGCAAGCACCAAGAGCATGGTATATAAAGATTAATAATAATTTATTATAACATAATTTTAAAATAAGTTTATTAGATCCAAATCTCTACATGAAAATATTGAAATGATAGAAAAATACTTATAGTATATATTGATGATATAATAATCATAGGGAGCTCAGAGTGTTTGATAGATAAAGTTAAGAAAAATGTGGAAAAGGACTTTGAGATGACATATTTGGGGCTTCTTCATTATTGTCTTGGATTAGAAATTTGTCAAAATGAAAACAATGTTAATAACATAGATAAAGTATGTGGAATCTTTACTTGATAAATACAAGGTGAACAATTGTAAACCCAAAGACACTCCCATGGAGCAAGGATTGCAATTATTAAGATATGATGAGACACCTCTAGTATCAACCACTATCTATCATCAATTAATTGGAAGTCTCTTATATTTGACAAATACTCGACTAGATATAGTTTTTGCTATAAATTATCTTTCAAGGTTTATGCAAGAACCTAGAGAAAGTCATTGGAAAGCTATAAAAAGAATATTATAGTATATTAACAAAACTACAGAATATAGACTCACATATAAAAAGGATGATGACAAATTTTGTCTACAAGGATATTCAAATTTTGATTATGTCGGATCTATAGATGATAGAAATCTACATCAGGTTATATTTTCTATCTTGGTTTAGGGCCAATTTCTTAGTATAGTAAAAACACTATGCAGTAGCACTTTCATTTATAGAAGCAGAATATCATACAGCTAAAGATGTAGTCTTTGAAGCATTATCGTTATAGTACATATTATTAGATATAGGCATCAATATAACTCCTACAATAATAAGTTGTGATAATCAAGGGGTGCTTAATATAAGAAAAAAAATCAATTATTCATGAAAGAACAAAACATATTGAAACTTAATGTCATTTTATCAGAGATCATGTTCAAAATCATCATATTCAGTTAATACATGTTCCTATTGAAGATCAGATTGCAAATATTTTTACAAAAACACTCGATCGAAACAAATTTCAAATACTTTGAAATCATATATGCAGATTAAGAAAAATTCTTATCAAATAATATAATATAGGGGATGTGATAGAATATTACATTATTTGATATATGCAGGATATATATGTGTATCATGATAAAAGACTAAAAATCTTGTAGGCAAGTGGCAAAACAAGAATTCAAAGGTCATGAGGAAAGCAATAGTCAAGAATTTGAAGAGTTATCTTATAAAACTATATTACCCAGATATATAAAAATGATGTATAAAAAATATCTCAAAATTGTATTCTTGAATAATATTGTAAGTTTCTTTCAATCTTGTTTATATAAACACAATATTAAAATAGACATAATATTGTGTCTAATTTATATTAATTTTAGACACAATATAAAATATTAAGATAATAATAATATAATATATTTATATAGATGATTGTAACCAATTTTTTTATAAATTATATATATAATTCATGAAAGAATTGATTACAATCAATTATGTAAATATAATATATTATTATTATCTTAATCTTTAATATTGAATTTATTTTATATTTAAATTCTAAATAAAATTGTGAAATAACCTATGATATTTTATAGTAATAAAGGTTTCAAAAGCCAACAAAATCTCAAATTGTCCTGACTGGTCAAGAATATGAATATCTGGTAAGTTCTTGATGACTGTAGTCTTGTAGGAATTCCTTCACTTTCACAAAAGGCCTTGAGTTTGCAGATTTACCAACAACATAAAACTGGGGATTCATATAATTTTATGAATATTTGAAATATTTAAAACTACTAAATAAAACGTGAGAGACGGGTTAATAGAAGGGAAGATACACGGCAGAAAGGACAGCAAAATATCAGTGAGAAGAAAACAGCTACGAGACTCCCCAGTCAATACGACAATTTGACTATTCTCAAGAAGATATTTTAATTAGTTAAGATAAGTTTAATAATTTAAATTTTTAGATTTATAAGAAGATTGGCTTCAGTTTTTATTTAACAAAAATATATATAATTAAATATAATTGTTAAGTTAGTGTAAAACCATTACTTATATAATTACTTTAAAAATTAATTTATTCTGTTGGACAATTTAATTGTATGTTGTCAATGGTTTAGCTTTGTTTCTCAGTTGTGCGTTATTGTACTTTGACATTTTTCAATTTTGAAAAGTTACATCGAACTAACTTGACAAGATTTGTTTGTCTATATTCTACAAATTTAATTTTTAGTCAGTTTTCTTTACATGAAAAGATTGCAATATTTTTTCACTTATGAGTTGACGTATTTAATAAATCTTGTCAAGTTAGTTCGATGCACTATCAACATGGCTTCGCTTAACCTCCCTTCCCCTTAAAGTTCTTCTGTTTCTTTGAGGTCTAGGTGTAGCAAGTTCAAGAAATGACATTTTCTAGCATCAGGGTATTCTGTCAGTGCCCACACTAAGGTTCCATCTCCTCTAGTGGCTCCCTTTCTTTAGTTATTCTATTTATTCACCTTTTAGAGACTAATTTTGTTTTTGATCTCACGTATTTACAATGTTAATTGTTTGAATGATCTTGCGTCCACAGCTATGATTTTTCCAAATTCTTTTTATTGTAACCTCTCTTATTTTTATTTTTTATTTTAATTATTTTAAAAAGTAAATGCGACATATGTTCCTTTTCAATTGCACAACACTGATTTGCCATGTGAACACCACAATCTGTTAACAATAGCTGTACGGCCACGGGTGGATCCTACAAACCGCGTGGGCCACCGCCGACGCATGATGTCTCATATGCCGATCCACATACCATGTCACATGTCGCATGCCATATATCTCACATGGCATGGCATGATAACAATAGGCACTTATGTATCTGCATCTCCCTTTCGATTTGTACATATGAAGTGCCGAAAAGTACCGTTTAAATGGCACGCCACGACTGACAACGCAACAAAAGAAGACGAAAGTAATAAGTCAGGCCGCCGGGTGGTCCGAAAAGTACCGTTTAAATGGCACGCCGACTGACAACGCAACAAAAGAAGACGAAAAATATAAGTCAGGCCGCCGGGTGGTCAGCCGTCCTCCGCACGATGCCGACATAAGCACAGGAACGCACAAGGACAGGACGCGTGAGACCCAGACATTCAAAGGCCAAGTTCATTGTTTTATTTTATTTCCAAGGGACTTTTGTGACCTCATTCCCACATCGCGTTTCGTTGCGAGCTTGCGTTACTTAATGAAATTCTTTGATGTGGTCTTAAATTATAGTACTATCATTATAATTCTTATGGTTTGGAAGATCTTTGAAGTAAGGAGATCTGTTACAAATCATGGTGTTATCACTATAATTCTTATGGTTTGGGAGACCTTGGAGTGAGGGAGACCCCTAATGGCTTAAGGTAGGTACTGCCGCACATTCAGGAGACGAGACCCCTAATGGCTTAGGGTTGGTACTGTCCCACAGTCAGCGGATTCAGGTCAGACTACTTCCTTTACCCAAATTAAACATTAAACCTAAATCTCTCGTTGTTTTATTTATTTCCAAGGGACTTTTGTGACCTCATTCCCTTGGGGATGACATTGCGTTTAGTTGCAAGCTTGTGTTACTTATTCCGCAGGCCTCCTTAACATTTTTTTTACACAACCATTTTTTCAGCAACTGGTCACAGGTTAAGTCGTATTGTTTTTGATGTAGCGTTAAATTATAGTACTATCATTATAACCCTTATGGCTTGGGAGACCTCCGGAGCAAGGGAGATGTCAAATCATGGTGCTACCACTGTAACCCTTATCGTTTGGGAGACCTTTGGAGTAAGGGAGACCCTAATAACTTAGGGTTGATACTGCCGCGCACACTCAGAGAACTCAGGTCTAACTACCACCTTTGTCCAAATTGAACATGCCTCAGATTTGAACCAAAGTCTCGTCTTAGTGAATGTCCAACATCTTCCCAATACACTCAACCTTCACAAATACTTATTAACATTTTTAAAGACGCCCATTCGTATGAAAGCCGTAAAATAGATGTCCAACATCTTACCAATACACTCCACCTTCAAAAATACTTATTAACATTTTTAAACACGCGCATTCGTATGGAAGCCGTGAAATTCGCGACTGGGAGATCATAAAGTCTGTACATTGTCACGTCTACATCGTTTTCAAAACTATTCAACTAAAATCAATCAACCATATTAGGAGTATGAACAGAACAAGATAAGATGAGGAAATAGTCCTACAATCTCCAGTCTCAAATTCATACCTAAACAAATGTACATTTTATTGACAATTATCTTGTATTGCTCTTACTTACCCAATTTTCTCTGTCCCATACTCCTAACTCTATGACCTAGTATCACAGACCTAGTATCACATGAATTTTATGTGTAGTCAGCATTATCTCGTCAGACATTTATTGCTTGTGAGACTATGCCTTCTCCAACTTCCTCACAATTTTAATTATGTTCAGACCTCTCAAGTTATTTAGAGTCAATAGGCTGGAGAAGAGAGTATTAATGCCATTTGGAATAGATTTTAATAACTCCGATACCAATCCACGTACTATTGTTGGATGCATACCCACTGAGAATTTTTTATAATGCAATCAAAATGTGAACTACTTCCATATTAAAGTAGCTCTAGGTGTTTGTAGTAATTGGATTGCCTTCAAATTAGTTGCTTCATTGTATATGCTCTTTCTCAATTCTAACACTCATTTACTTGGTGATAAGTTAGATTTTAAAGCAATGATAGTGAGGGAATCCAAACTAGCTTTTGTACTACTATTAACCTCCTCATTTAACATCCATTAGTCTTCTTTCTAGTATTTATCAAAGTTTGGTTAGCCTTGTGTTTCCTATCCAAGGAACCTTGCTCAATACCAAACAAATCCAAAGCGACATCCATGTACATTGGCATGTTTGCAACCTCTTACATGTACTAAAAATGACCACCTCTTCTAATCTATTTTTATTACCCAAACTCATCCCTACTTTTCCATGATGTTTATGGTTTAGTCCTCTATCACCAAATAAGCAATTGAATGGCATACACCTCTCTCCTTAGAATGTGTAGTTCTATGAACTCTAATTTATATTTTTTATTGGTTATATGGGATTGAAAAGAGCCCCACCCTAAATGGGCCTGAAGGATTGAGTACTTTAGATATAATGTCCAAATCCAAAGGAGGGTAGGATATGTAACTAATATATGCAAATAGCACAGCAAAGTGGCTCCTCGTATACATAATTGACCTAAAATACTAGAGGGTTAGTTGATATGCATAGTTACTGAACGTATCTTAAAAATTATTTAAGTTGTATTACACCATGATCATGCTAACATGAAATTTTAACAACCACATAATGGTATTTAAGAGTCATACATATATCTTAGTAATATTTGAACCTAGGTCTCTACATTGAAAGTTCATTTTTTCAATTACTTAAAGATCATTTCATGTGATAAGATTGATATCTTTTGACCCTTCTCTTGTCTTGAATTTCATTCATATTATGTGATACCTATGCTTGAAAGGGAGACATTTCTCCCTTTGTCTCTTCTACATGCACCTCATGATGAATTTATCTACATACATATTGAGGTCATCTACTCCTCTAGTGCATAGTGATTTGAGAGGAGGATCCATTGTCTTCACACCTCTCTTAACATGAATACACACTAAGAACAAGAAAAACAGTATCTCCCAAATCATGTTCATAATTTTCTAATATGGGACCTTGGTTCTAATGCTATCCAATTATTGCTACACCTAATTTCTATCATAAATAACTACTAATTCTCAGTGGGAAAATCCCAACAAGGTGTTATAAAGACCCAATATATTCAATCTCTATGAAAAGTCTAGGAGGAGAACCATTAGCTTGGACAGAGACTTGCAATAATCTGAATTTATTTTTTCCTAAACCAAGGACCATACAAGTTAATATCCATTACCTTACATTGTAAATGAATCATTGTTCTAAAATGTTATGATTCTAAGAAATTCATGACCTACTCACTTTTCATGAATCTCTTTCCTCTACACTATGATATTTTATGCTTGTACCAAATGAGTTGATCACACCCCTACCCAAGTTGGTCATTAATATTTTAGTGAACTTTAATTGAATAATGGTAACATTATAAGTGAAAGCAAATACTTGTCAAGCATTTGCATGGCTAATTCCATAAATTTCTTTCAACTAATATGAGCAACATTTAAATATTAATATTTAAATTGATCTCTATATCTTCCCTCTATAATCTCATAATAGAGGTATACTTGCACAGTTTCAAAGATATCATGGATGCATTCTTCTACTATTGTGTTTTACTCTCAATGTCCTATGCTTGTAAATTGAAGTGGTAACCCTCCACTATGTCCTATGGAGAAGGTGTACACTTAACATGATCCTAATATTACCCATTTGAAAGCTTCTCCATCCTATATATTCTCTCCCTCATTTGAACTATAATACTCCTAGTTGACATTCCACATGAATCACAAATCCTTCTAACACATTTATCCCTTCTTTGGATTAGTCCTTCTGGCTCAAGAATAATAGCTCTTGTCACATTCTAAGTATACATGATCTCCATTTAGTGAAAATCCCTTACTAGTGAATAATCTATACTTAAATCACTTTTCCGAAGCAAACCTTACATATAAGAGAGCATTCATACTTTAGAATTTAAAATATTTTATGGTTATTGAAGTGAGGATATCATATCCTCTTCCATGATGCTATGAAACCCTTTTCTGTTTAAAAGTCCTTCTAAGGAGTTTATATAAATCTTCCTTTCATTTGATAATTGGTGATCCAATCCATTGCCCTATTCTCAACTCTATAGATATGAAAATTAATTATTGAGTGAAAATTCTTACACTATTAAAATGTATCCTTGGATAACATCTCTAGTCACCATTGATTATAAACCCATTTTATAAGTAATTTATTACCAAAAATGAGTTTTTCCCTATAATCAAGCTCCTACTACCAATTCCTTTGGCTAGTTTAGCTCTTCCAACTAGCATTACCATATCCATAATTTTATTAGAATATACCCATGATAAAGGCCATCATCTTGCTTAAATTTTCTTTCATAATGAACAATGCTCTCTATACCAAATTTACCTAATTTACCCTTAGTCACCACCAAAATTTATTTTGAAAAAATTCTTTTTAGAGGAGGTATTCACTTTATATCCTTAGACATTTGGTTTTCACCATATTGAGAATAGAATGAACGTATGCATTTATTTTTATATTTTCAACATGGCTCCATCAATTGGGCCTAGATTGCTTTAACAATACTATTTTATTTAGAATGTTTTATATATTTACATCAAGTATTGAATCAAAATTTGAAATAAAGAGGTTTTTGGTAACATCAATTTAAGAAAATAATAGCTTAAAAAGGATATCCAAGATATAGAGGAAAAAATTGAGAGGGAAGGTAGAAAACCAAAGTGGCATGAAAGGGAAAAACAACTCCTCACGGAGTATCATAATATCATTGCCCAAGAGAAAATTCATTGCAAACAGAAATCCAGAGTATTGTGGCTCAAGGAAGGTGATAGAAACACTAAATTCTTCCATGTTTAAACTATGATATATAAAAACATCAATAAAAGCCTCTACCTTATGGGGGAAGATGGTGTTGAGCAAGGTGCAACAAAAGTATTGTCATTGTTGTCAACACAGACAGATAGATCAGTTGATGCAGTTGATGCAGTGGACAGGAGTTCAGAGGTCAGTTAGAACATGTACAGTGAATTACCAAGAAGACAAAAGTGGCCCAGATTCAGAAAACCAAAGAAAAAGACAAGAAAACTGTCGTGATATCGCGACATGTTTTCTGTCGCGATTTCGCGACATGGCCGAGGAGAGAGAAGGCGCAAGCAAAATTGTCACGATTTCACGACATGGACAAGGAGAGAGAAGGCACAAGCAAAATTGTCATGATTTCACGACATGGCCGAGGAGAGAGAAGGCGCAAGCAAAATTGTCATGATTTCGTGACATGGACGAGGAGAGAGAAGGCGCAAGCAAAATTATCATGATTTCATGACATGGACGAGGAGAGAGAAGGCGCAAGCAAAATTGTCATGATTTCATGACATGGACGAGGAGAGAGAAGGCGCAAGCAAAATTGTCATGATTTCATGACATGGACGAGGAGAGAGAAGGCGCAAGCAAAATTGTCATGATTTTACAACATGGACGAGGAGAGAGAAGGCGCAAGAAAAATTGTCATGATTTCATGACATGGACGAGGAGAGAGAAGGCACAAGCAAAATTGTCATGATTTCATGACATGGACCAGGAGAGAGAAGGCGCAAGGAAAACTGTCATGATTTCATGACAACTTGCAAGAAGGACTGTACGGATGAGAAAGTGTCACGATTTCATGATAGGTTCGAAGAGAATGCGCCAAGGAGAAAAAGTGTCACGATTTCACGACATGTCGAGTTTTCGCGACCCGAAGAGGAGAGAGAGTGTACGGATGAGAAAGTGTCACAATTTCATGATAGGTTCGAAGAGAAAGCGCCAAGGAGAGAAAGTGTCACGATTTCATGATAGGATCGAAGAGAAAGTGCCAAGGAGAGAAAGTGTCACGATTTCATGACAGGGTCGAAGAGAAGTGCAAGGAAGCGAAAAGTGTCACGATTTCGTGACATGTTTCATTTTCACTGGCCAAAGACAGAAAAGGCACAAGGCAGAGAAAGATGTCACGATTTCATGACATGTTCCGTTTTCGCGGGCGAAAGGCAGAAAAGGCACAAGGCAGAGAAAGATGTCATGATTTCGTGACATGTTCCATTTTCGTGGGGAAGGCAGAAAAGGCACAAGGCAGAGAAAGATGTCACGATTTCATGACATGTTCCATTTTCGATGGTTGAAGAAGAAGAGAGCAAAGGTGAAAGTGTCATAATTTTGCGACATGTCTGGTTTTCACTAGAAGCCAAGAAGAGTAGTGAGAAGGCGAAAGTGTCGTGATTTCATGACATGTCTGGTTTTCACTAGAGCAAGCCAAGAAGAGTAGCAAGAAGGCAAAAGTGTCACGATTTCATGACATGTCTAGTTTTCGCTAGAGCAAGCCAAGAAGAGTAGCGAGAAGGTGAAAGTGTCATGATTTTATGACATGTCTAGTTTTCGCTAGAGCAAGCCAAGAAGAGTAGCGAGAAGGCGAAAGTGTCACGATTTCGCGACATGTCTGGTTTTCGCTAGAGCAAGCCAAGTAGAGTGTACAGAAGCAAAAAGTGTCACGATTTTGTGACATGTCTGGTTTTCGCGGGTGCAAGCGAAGAAGTGGACAAGGAGGCAGAAACTGTCATGATTTCGTGACATGTTGTATTTTCGTGGGTAAAAGGCGAGAAGGGCAGAAAGATACAGAAGTGTCACGATTTTGTGACAGGTCGCAACAACACGATAACAGACAGTTAACTGGAACAGAACAACAATTAAAGGGGCAGTTGTAGAGGAAAAGCATGCAGCCAAAATAAGAAGAGTTAACTGGAGTAAATGCGACAGTTATAGATGCAATCATGCAGCTTTTTAAGAACTGGAGTTAACTGGAGTAAATCGAACAGTCGCATTAATAGAATCATAAAATACATGCATGCACAGAAATGAATACGAACAGTCATGTTCAAGAAGACGTACAGTCATGGTAGAGATATACGTAGCATGTAACGTAATGCACACTCTAAAAATACAAAAGGAGTTACACCAAGAAGGAGTTACAGTTGACAAGTGGCAGAAGAGAATATTAAAAGAACAGTTACGGGTTGCATGGGTAAATATGGAAGCTAAAAATAGAGACTTATATGTTATAAAAGCAGGTCTATGTGAAGAATATTGTTGTTGTTGTAAGTGAGAATTTGCTGCGTAAAGAGGGTTAGAAGAGGGCCGAGAGAGAGATAAGCAGAGCCGTGAGAGCGTGCAGAGTTTAATCAAGTTTAATTAATTGCAGACCAGTCAGGGTCATGTAAACAACGAAGGCATTTTTATGTCACTGAATTAAATCAGAATTGTAGTCCAAGTTGGTGCTTGGCATTAGGGGTTGGTGCTCCTATCTGTTGCAGCAGAAAAATAAGGGGTTGGTGCTCCTTCCAATGGGTGTTGGTAAAGTGTTTGTAAAATTGGTGTTTTGCAAAGGCTGGATTTGGATTGAAGTCCAAGCAGTCATTTTTGAGGAGTAGCCAAATTGGTGAACCTCGTTACATTGTGTGTTGTGGTGTGCTCTCTTGTGTTTATTGCTTTATCTATTTTCTAGTTCTCTTTGCTTCAGTTTTAAGAATTGCAGATCAGATTTTTAGCTACACTGATTCACCCCCCCCTCTCAGTGTCATTGTGAGAATATCAATTGGTATCAGAGCAAGGTTCCTGAACAAGCTTAATCGGCTAAGGTGATCTTGGAAGGAACACAATGGCAGGTAGTGAAGGATTCTCATCAAACAAAGCTCCTTTGTTCAATGGAACTAATTACTCATTCTGGAGACTCAGGATGCAGACATATCTGAGTGCTTTAGGATATGACATTTGGGAGTCAGTAGAAAGCGGATACACGAGTACCCACTACTCCTCCAACAGATACTATTGAGAAGAAAAAGTTTGAGAATAACTCCAAAGCAAAGAATGCCATAATGTGTGGGCTAGTAGACAGTGAACTGATAAGGGTCATGAGCTGTAAATCGGCAAAAGACATATGGGACAAACTAAAGAGCATCCATGAAGGAGACAACAAAATCAAGGAAGCCAAACTACAAACTCATCGAGCTCAGTTCGAAGCATTACAAATGAATGACGATGAGAACATAGAGGCCTATATGCTGAGAGTCAATGGAATCATTAATGCAATCAGAGGACTCGATGAAGAAATCGAAGATGCGGTTGTCGTGAAAAAGGTACTTAGAACTCTTCACAAAAGATTTAATTCTAAAGTTTTTGCAATAGAAGAGGCTAAAGATCTAAATAATTTTAGCATGGACGAGATGCATGGTTCTTTGACTGCATACGAAATGAGAATAGGACAAACTAAGCCCATAGACAGAGAAGCTGCTTTTAAAGCACACAAGAATACAAAAGCTGAACAAGAATCTGAGGATGGAGAGACATCGGATGAAACGAAAGCCAACTTTGTTCGAAAACTTACAAAGGGAAAAGGAAAGTATAGAGGAAAGTTACCATTTAAGTGTTTCAATTGTGGAGGGGTCGGTCACTTTGCAGCCAAGTGTCCAATGAATGAGAAAACCAAAAGTGATGAAGGGTCACACCAAGAAAGAAGTGACTGGAAGAAGAAACCTAATTTTAGGAAAAGCAACTTCAAAAAGAAAAGTTTCATATCAAAGAATGTCAGCTCTTCTGAAGATAGCTCAAGTGAAGATTCTGAAGAAGAAACAGGTGAAGCTCTGTTCATGGCATTTGAAGAAGCAAAAACAGAAGAAAAATAGGAAGGTGACACAAAAAGTAAGGATGAGGCTGAAGTATATCTGGAAGGAGAGTTGGTTGCTGCTCTTAAAGAGTTGAGTATAGAAAGGAAGAAGAATAAAAAGGTCTCAAGAAAGCTTGAGGATGCGAATGACATAATAAATAGTTTGAAAGTACAGACAGAAGAATTTAAGAAAATGTCTGAAGAACTTGAAGTACAATTAACCATGAAAATAGATGAGTGCAACAAACTGGAAGAAGAGATTGTTGTTTTAAGAATGCGGCTAGAAGAAAAGAATCAAAAATTGAGTTGCTATCACAAACTTGAAGGAAGTTCTGCAAAGCTTGAAAAGATTATAAATAGCCAGAGGACTACAGACATCAAGTTTGGTTTGGGGTTTGTCGAAGGAGAATCATCAAGTGGATCAAAAGCCATAACTGTAGAACCAGTAAAGAAAGAGGATAAAATCAAGGCTGACCAAAGAAAAATGAATCTTGCAAAAGAAAGCAACAATGCCAGGCACGAGAAGACTATTGACAATGAGGGATTCACAAAAGTCACACATCAAAGGAGAAGAAAATTTGTGGCTCCTACTACAAATTGGCAAAGACCAACTCCCAGGTTCAATCATTCCTTTTCTTGGTTATTGTTTTAAATGCAATACTTACGGTCATAAGATTTTAGATCGCATTTATAATATAGGACAAAGAAATTTTACCAGTAGAAATGTCTTTTCACCCTTGATGGATTATGCAGTAGAATGCTATAACTGTCATAACTTTGGACACATTGCAAGAAACTGTAGAAGCACATATACAACAAATAAATATCAGGGAAGAAGAACTCAACCAAACAGTTTAAGACAAAATAGAAAATTCCTAGATAAACATGCACAGGCCACTGACAAAGAAAAGTCTAAACAAGTGACCAAAACTACAGTCAAATCAGAATGGAAAGAAAAAGAGCAACTCAAGGAAGAAAAGGAATCCTTGATTGTACAGACAACATTCAAAGCATAGAACAAACCTGCACCATGGATATTGGATAGTGGATGCTCCAGTCACATGACAGGAGATAAACAAAAATTTGAAAAATTACAAAAATATGAAGGGGGTTCTGTAAAGTTTGGGAATAATGATGGAGCCAAAATAGTTGGCAAAGGATCAGTCAAGATAAGTGATGGAAAGATCAATTCCAAAGAAGTTTTGTTTGTAATTGGTTTGAAGCACAACTTACTGAGCGTAAGTCAAATCTGTGACAGAGGTCATGAAGTCATCTTTAAGAAGCAGGGCTATGAAGTCAGAAAAGCACACAGTGGGAAGCTGATAGCTACTGGATCGAGGACTTCTAGAAATCTATATACTCTCTCAGAAACTTCAGAAGGAGCATGCCTGATTGGATAGGAAGATGAAAATTGGTTGTGGCACAAGAGGCTCGGTCATATTAGCTTTGACAATCTGGTAAAAATAAGTTCAAAAAGAGCAATAAGAGATATACCTACCATTGGCAAACCAATAAATAGCATCTGTGCTTCATGCCAAAAAGGGAAGCAAACCAGATCCACATTTAAAGCAAAGGAATACTTCACCAAAAAACCGTTAGAGCTGATACATACTGATTTATGTGGACCCATGAGAACACAAAGCATAAATGGTGACAAATACTTTATGTTGTTCATAGATGACTACTCCAGGATGACATGGGTACTATTTTTAAAGCTTAAATCGGATGCCTTTGAGATGTTCAAGATTTTTAAAAAATAGGTTGAGAATCAAATTGGAAAAAGAATTAAATGCCTAAGATCGGACAGAGGAGGAGAGTTTATCTCAGAGGAGTTTGCAGAATACTGTCAAAAATATGGGATCGGAAGACAGTTTTCAACAGACAAGGACACCTCAACAGAATGGTGTTGTTGAAAGGAAGAACAGGACTAGTGCAAGAAATGGCACGGACAATGTTGGCTGAGAACAAAATAGCTGACAGATTTTGGAAAGAGGCAGTACATACTACAGTTTACATTCAAAATACGTGCATGTTAAGGATGCATGAAAACAAAACACCTTATGAGCTGTGGTTTGGCAAGAAAGCAACAACAAGATACTTCAAAGTGTTCGACAGCAAGTGTTATATCAAACAAACTGAAGATAATCTCGGTAAGTTCGAAGATAGAGCTGACGAAGGTATTTTTCTTGGTTACTCGACAAAAAGCAAAGCCTACACATGTTACAACAAGAGGCTAAAGAAAATTGTGGAGAGTGCAGACGTTAAAGTTGATGAAGGTAGAGATCGAGAAATTACTCATCAAGAAAACTACCCTATTTATGAAGAAGTCATTGAAGGAGATGAAGAAATGGAAACAGAAGAAAATCAAAAAATTGACCCAATTGATTTAAGAATTGACTCAGAAGAAGAAGAGAACAAGAAATTCAAAACAGGCAGCTGGCAAAAAAATCATCCCAGAGAACAGATTATTGGGGACCCAACAGTTGGTATTCAGACAAGAAGAGCAGTAGTACGGAACTACTCTCTTTTATCCAGCATTGAACCCAAAAATATTGCTGAAGCAAGCTCAGATGAAAGTTGGATGAAGGCAATTAATGAAGAACTAGATCAGATTGAGAAAAACAAAACCTGGGAATTAGTACCACGACCAGAAAATAAAAACATAATCGGTACTAAATGGATTTTTTGAAATAAATTAAATGAAGACGGACAGGTTGTCAGAAATAAGGCAAGATTGGTCTGTAAAGGCTATGCTCAGGTTGAAGGCATTGATTTTGAGGAAACCTTTGCACCAGTAGCTAGACTAGAGGCAATCAGAATGTTTCTAGCTTTAGCAGTCCATAAAAATTTCAAAGTATATCAAATGGACGTAAAATCAGCATTTTTGAATGGAAAACTGGAAGAAGAGGTTTACATTGAACAACCAGATGGCTTCCAACTCGGTGACAATCCCGATTTTGTTTGTAGGTTAAAGAAAGCGTTGTATGGTCTGAAACAGGCACCCAGAGCATGGTATGCAAGGTTGGATAACTATCTTATTAAACAGGGGTTCAAGAAAGGTATGGTGGACAACAATTTATATATCAAAACAGAGAATGGCCATCTTATTGTACTTGTTGTTTATGTAGATGATATAATATTTGGCAGCAGCATGGATGAATATTGTAGAGACATAGCAAATAAAATGAAGACAGAATTTGAGATGTCAATGATTGGTGAACTTTCTTATTTCCTCGGACTGCAAGTCAATCAAAGTGAAAAGGGCATTTTTATCTCTCAAGTAAAATATGTGAAAGAAATGCTGAAAAAGTTCACAATGGAGGATAGTAAACCTGTCAACACTCCCATGACAACAAAGTTGCAAGTTGAGCAAGGATGACAAATCTCCAGATGTAGATCAAACCATGTACAAGTCTATGATTGGAAGCCTACTGTATTTGACAGCCACTAGACCAGATATATTACAAGCAGTATGCATGGTAGCAAGATTTCAGGCTAGTCCCAAAGAGACTCATGTGACAGCTGTAAAGAGGATTTTTAGGTACCTCAAGGGTACTATGGAGTATGGGTTGTGGTACCCAAAAGGTAAGGACTTCACTCTTATTGCATATTCTCGATGCAGATTGGGCAAGATGTATTGATGACAGAAAGAGTACCAATGGAGGAGCATTTTATCTTGGAGACAAAGCTGGTAGCATGGCACAACAAGAAACAAGAATCAGTCTCTCTATCCACAACAGAGGCAGAATACATTGCAAGCAACAACATGCTGTACACAGATATTATGGATGAGACAAACACCGAAATATCTTGGTATTCACTTCAAAGAGCCAATTTCAGTTAAATGTGATAACACCAGAGCTATAAACATATCAAAGAATCCGGTTATGCATTCTCGAACCAAACATATTGCAATCCGGTATCACTTCTTGAAGGATAAAGTTGCAGAAGGTGAGGTCAAATTGGATTTTGTTTCGACTACAGAGCAAGTAGCAAGATATATTCACAAAACCATTGCCAAAGGAAGTTTTTGAGTACCTTCGGAGTAAGTTGGGAGTAGTCACATTTCCCAAGAACTGACTATCAATTGGGATCACATTCTCAGGGGGAGTATTTATGCCTATGTTTATAGTTTTGCTCATACTCATGATTTTTGCTAACTATAACAATGTGTATCTGAGAATGTTGTGCATAGACTCAGGGGGAGTCTGCAACAGCCCTTTGGTATTATTGTCAAAGGGGGAGAAGAATTACAGGAAAGTGCATGAGTGTTGCCAACAATTCCAAAGGGGGAGATTGTTGAGCAAGGTGCAGCAAAAGTATTGTCATTGTTGTCAACACAGACAGATAGATCAGTTGATGCAGTTGATGCAGTGGACAGGAGTTCAGAGGTCAGTCAGAACATGTACAATGAATTACCAAGAAGACAAAAGTGGCCCAGATTCAAAAAACCAAAGAAAAAGACAAGTAAGAAAACTGTCGCGATATCGCGACATGTTTTCTATCACGATTTCATGACATGGCCGAGGAGAGAGAAGGCACAAGCAAAATTGTCATGATTTCACGACATGGACGAGGAGAGAGAAGGCACAAGCAAAATTGTCATGATTTCATGACATGGACGAGGAGAGAGAAGGCACAAGCAAAATTGTCATGATTTCACGACATGGACGAGGAGAGAGAAGGCCAAGCAAAATTGTCATGATTTCATGACATGGATGAGGAGAGAAGCACAAAAAATGTCACGATTTTGTGACATGGACGAGAGAGAGAAGCACAAGAAAATATCATGATTTCGCGACATGGACGAGGAGAGAAAAAAAAATTGTATTAAATGGACGAGGAGAGAGAAGGCACAAGCAAAATTATCATGATTTCACAACATGGACAAGGAGAGAGAAGGCGCAAGCAAAATTGTCATGATTTCGTGACATGGACGAGGAGAGAGAAGGCGCAAGCAAAATTGTCACGATTTCATGACATGGACGAGGAGAGAGAAGGTGCAAGGAAAACTGTCACGATTTCATGACAACTTGCAAGGACTGTACGGATGAGAAAGTGTCACGATTTCATGACAGGTTCGAAGAGAATGCGCCAAGGAGAAAAAGTGTCACGATTTCATGACATGTCGGGTTTTCGTGACCCGAAGAGAAGAGAGAGTGTACGGATGAGAAAGTGTCACGATTTTATGACAGGTTCGAAGAGAAAGCGCCAAGGAGAGAAAGTGTCACGATTTCGTGACAAGATCGAAGAGAAAGTGCCAAGGAGAGAAAGTGTCACGATTTCATGACAGGGTCGAAGAGAAGTGCAAGGAAGCAAAAAGTGTCATGATTTCATGACATGTTCCATTTTTGCTGGCCAAAGACAGAAAAGGCACAAGGCAGAGAAAGATGTCACGATTTCGTGACATGTTCCATTTTCGCGGCGAAAGGTAGAAAAGGCACAAGGCAGAGAAAGATGTCGTGATTTCATGACATGTTCCGTTTTCACGGGTGGAAGGCAGAAAAGGCACAAGGCAGAGAAAGATGTCACGATTTCGTGACATGTTCCATTTTCATTGGTTGAAGCCAAGAAGAGTAGCAAGAAGGCGAAAGTGTCAATTTCTTGACATGTCTTTTATTTTTTTAAGCCAAGAAGAGTAGCAAGAAGGCAAAAGTGTCATGATTTCATGACATGTCTGGTTTTCGCTAGAGCAAGCCAAGAAGAGTAGCGAGAAGGCGAAAGTGTCACGATTTTGTGACATGTCTGGTTTTCGCTAGAGCAAGCCAAGAAGAGTAGCGAGAAGGCGAAAGTGTCATGATTTCGTGACATGTCTGGTTTTCGCTAGAGCAAGCCAAGAAGAGTAGCGAGAAGGTGAAAGTGTCATGATTTCGTGACATGTCTAGTTTTCGCTAGAGCAAGCCAAGTAGAGTGTACGAAAGTGAAAAGTGTCACGATTTCATGACATGTCTGGTTTTCGCGGGTGCAAGCGAAGAAGTGGACAAGGAGGCGAAAACTATCATGATTTTGTGACATGTTGTATTTTTGTGGGTAAAAGGCGAGAAGGGCAGAAAGATACAAAAGTGTCACGATTTCGTGATAGGTCGCAACAGCACGATAATAGATAGTTAACTGGAATAGAACAACAGTTAAAGGGGCAGTTGTAGAGGAAAAGCATGCAACCAAAATAAGAAGAGTTAACTGGAGTAAATGCGATAGTTACAGATGCAGTCATGCAGCTTTTTAAGAACTAGAGTTAACTGGAGTAAATCGAACAGTCGCATTAATAGAATCGTAAAATACATGCATGCATAGAAATGAATACGAACAGTCATGTTCAAGAAGACGTACAGTCATGGTAGAGATATACGTAGCATGTAACGTAATGCACACTCTAAAAATACAAAAGGAGTTACACCAAGAAGGAGTTACAGTTGACAAGTGGTAGAAGAGAATATTAAAAGAACAGTTACGGGTTGCATGGGTAAATATGGAAGCTAAAAATAGAGACTTATATGTTATAAAAGCAGGTCTACGTGAAGAATATTGTTGTTGCTGTAAGTGAGAATTTGCTGCGTAAAGAGGGTTAGAAGAGGGCCGAGAGAGAGATAAGCAGATCCGTGAGAGCGTGCAGAGTTTAATCAAGTTTAATTAATTGCAGACCAGTCAGGGTCGTGTAAATAGCGAAGGCATTTTTATGTCACTGAATTAAATCAGAATTGTAGTCCAAGTTGGTGCTTGGCATTAGGGGTTGGTGCTCCTATCTGTTGCAGCAGAAAAATAAGGGGTTGGTGCTCCTTCCAGTGGGTGCTGGTAAAGTGTTTGTAAAATTGGTGTTTTGCAAAGGCTGGATTTGGATTGAAGTCCAAGCAGTCATTTTTGAGGAGTAGCCAAATTGGTGAACCTCGTTACATTGTGTGTTGTGGTGTGCTCTCTTGTGTTTATTGCTTTATCTGTTTTCTAGTTCTCTTTGCTTCAGTTTTAAGAATTGCAGATCAGATTTTTAGCTACACTGATTCACCCCCCTCTCAGTGTCATTGTGAGAATATCAGATGGAAGAAAGTATGAGGATTTAAATGATATTAAAAATCTGGCCATTACTTTGTTTCAGAACCTTATTAGCAAAGAAAACATAGAGTGCAACATGGAATAGAAAGCATCATTAACAATGTTCCCAAAGGAGTTAATGATAGCATGAATGAATATCTATGCAAGGTAATCTCTAAGGAGGAAATTAAAAGAGTTGTGTTCTCTATAGGAGCATCCAAGGCTCCGGGTCCGGATGGTTTCCCACTAGGTTTTTTTCAACATCATTGGGATATTGTTGGAGAAGATGTAGTCAATGCAATCCAAGAAGCCCAGGAATCTGGTAAGTTGTTGAAAGAATGGAATAATACCTTCCTTGATCTGATTCCCAAGAAATATGGAGCAAATAAATTGTAGGACTTTAGACCAATTAGCCTATGTAATACAATTTACAAATTTTTTACTAAAGTGTTGGTCAATCGATTGAAAAAAATCATCCCCTCAATCATTAATGAATATTAAGGAGGTTATGTGGTAGGCAAGCAGATTACTAAAAGCATCATTGCCATTTATGAAACAACACACTCTCTTCAAAGGAGGAAAGGGTCAAGCATGTTCCTTAAGCTGGACATGAACAAAGCCTATGATAGGGTTTCTTGGTCTTTCTTAGATAAAATAATGGAGTGAATGGGTTTTAGTGAAAATGGAGGGCATGGGTTGGTATGTGTATTTATAACCCTCACTTTTTGATCCTAATAAATGGATAATATGTTGGGTTCTTTCCTTCTACCAGACGAATCAAGCAGGGAGATTTTTTGTCTCCATATCTCTTTATCATTATCGTAGATGCCCTAGGAAGAACTTTAGAAATAAAGAGAAAGGATGGTAATATCAAAGGTCTAAAACATTCATCCATTGGTGAAGCTTTGTCCATCAACAGTTTTTGGATGATACTTTCTTGCTTGGGGAAGCTACAGAGGAAGAAGCTTTGGAGTTTAAAAAAGTCCTTGACTCTTATGAAAAAGCTACAGGCCAAAAAATAAAATTATTGAAAAAGCAGGATTATGTTTTTAAACACGGAGGAAAGTATAAGAGATCAAATAATTAAAGTGTTGGGTTGTAAGGAGGAAAATTTCCCTATCACCTATCTTGGTTTACCTTTGTTTATAAGCAAAACAAAATATGAACTTTGGAATCTAATTTTTGAAAAAATTAATAGGAAACTTTAGGGTTGGAAGGGATCTCTGGTATCCTCTACGAGACAAGAACAACTCATAAAACACACGCTTCAAAGGCGTCATATTTATTTCATGTCTTTCCTAAGTATGTCAAGGAAAGTGGAAGAGAATTTAGAAAGACTATAAAAATATTTCTTTTGGGATGGCACTGAATGCAAAAAACGTATACATCTGGTAGCCTGGGATACCTGCTGCCAGCCTTTATAAAATGGGGGTCTTGGATTGAGGAAGTTGAGAGATCTAAATAGAGCCCTTATAGCTAAACATGGTTGAAGGATTTGCACTAGAGCATCAGAAAAATGGGCTAGCATTATCCAAAACAAATATTTGGAGGGCAAAAACCACTTTATCAATTATTCTAATCCTCCAAATGGATTTATTTTTTGGCAAAATATAATCAATACCAGGAAAGTTCTATGGCAAGGTCTAAAATGGAGAGTAGGCAAGGGGGACAAAATTGAATTTTGGAAAGACCCTTGGATCCAAGAGGAGGCTTTATCGAATTATAAAAAGTTCAAATATATTAAAGAACATTTAACCAAAACCTATGGTAAGAAAATTAATGGTTACATTCATAGGGTGGGTGATTTTCAGAAGTGGAAAATCTTGCAAGAAGATATGCAAGGCTCGGGGGTAAATATTTGCAAAAGCTTTTAAGGAGTTATTATTTAGGTAAATATTTAGAGGAGGATCAGATAATTTGGGAAAGAAACCAGCAAGGCCAGTACTTGGGGAAGGATGGATATAGAGTCTTGGGCAAAGTAACCTTAGAAAAACCCAAGCTTAAAAGAATTTGAAAGTTAAGCATCATCCCTAAGGTTGCTATGTTTTTTTGGACTGCCATTCTCAATAAGATCCTCACAAAAGACAATATGTTCAAAAGAGGAATTATGGTTCCAACTATTTGTGTCTTATGTAATAAAGAGGATAAGTGTGTGGACCACCTGTTTGGAACTTATGATTTTTTCGTGATATCCTAAATATGTTATTGAGAGAAGTTAATGTTGCTTGGGTCATTCCAGATTCTCTAATCAGGATTTGAGAACAATGGAACTTAGGAAGCAGTATTTTTTGTCAAAAATAAATTCCACATATTTGTTGGGGGATTTGGTTGGAAAGAAACAAACAAGCGTTCAAAAATAAAACCAAAGGAATAATTGGGGGTTATGCCTGGATAAAAACAACCCTATTGGATGATTGTATTAAAAACAATGTCGACCAAGAATATCTTGCAATGATCCTTTCTAGAGAAAAATATATCTTAAATATGGAAAAAATCAATATGGTGAGACCACATACTAGATGGGAATGTCCTCACAAATATTGCTTAAAAATAACTTCGATGGGGCTACAAAAGGTAACCTGGGTCATGTTGGTGGTGGGTGCCTCGTATATTGAAATAGATTTAAGCATAAGGCAGATATTTCATGATGAAGAGATCTATCAATTTTCACTAGAATATTATTCCACAAACTACTAGTTGTTATCCCTTGTAAGAGGGGGAATTCTAAGTATTTATATAAAAATTTTAGACTTATTTAAATTATAACAAATAAGTTGTAATACAGTGGTATATTGTCGATTTTGTTTTAATAACAACTTGACTAGATTTTTTTATTATAATACAATAGGTATTATTTATAAGCCTAATATATTATATCAAGTTCTACCAACTATAAGTGTCTCATTCATATATTACAAATGAGATTTTTAGAGGAGTTGTGAGATTACATGTAGTCCTTTACAATTTTTATTTTCATTTTTTTCATTTTTAAATTTCCTTGGATTCAAAGCCTTGACAATAATGATATACATGTAGGAAGATTGTGTACCTTACCTCAAACCACAAGATAAACTAAAATATGCTTCAAGTTCATTATTAGATTTTATTGAGAATTGAAGAGATGCAAATAGATCCTTCATCTATTTCCTCCATTGAAATGAGATTCAATTGCAAGACAAACACTTTAGTTACCACCCAAAATCTATTTATTGCTTTGTCAAGAAAATTATAAGCAACCCTATCATATACTTTTCCGATATCCAAATTACATTTTTACATTAAAACAATTTCATGACTTGTAATGATATTGTCTTCAATTTAACATGCCTTTTGATAGATCCTCATTATTTTTCAATAATTATTGGAAAAAACCTCTTTATACTAATTATAGCAACTTTTGATATCATAACATTGCAAAATTCCATTGGTCTAGATCTCTATGTTGAAATGTGTGATTATTGAGCTTTACTTGAGGCCACAACTAACTTTGTATTGTATCATTTATCAAGGCACCTTGGGCCCTTCTACACCCTATATAGGTGTTTTTTTGCAATATTCTAGTATTTAACCTAAATGTTGGTTTCTTTAACTTGAACTAAAGGTCACTTGTAATTGGGTATAATACACCCTTATACCAACAATTTGGTTATCCATTGGAGTGTATTCTATTTTCCTTTAGTCAGATAATTTGATGTCCATGATCACCCTTTTTATACTATGTTTACTTTGTGTGAGCTATTTTTAGAATTTCTATATAATTTGTTCATTGTACTCATTTTTAGAAACTACTATAAAACCTAACATGCTATCAAAGTGAATGTGAATATCTATTACTATATTACTTATCTTTGAAAAAACAACTTCTATAGAGTATCCTAAGGGAAATATTGTTTGGAGTAGCTAGAAAAATTTATGTGAGTCATTGATAATTTACGAAGAGGTTTTTGTGTGCAAAATATATAAGACTTGGATCATGAGGATTTCAATAGTTTCAGTATATTTTATCTAAGTAAAATATTTACCAACAAGTTCCTTATTCGTCTCTTGAAACTCATTCCAATCTCTTATTTTATTTAATTTTGACCAAATGGATTCCCTAGTTTTAGGATTGAGTTTCTTGAGGTTTCTTCAAAATCTCATTTTTCTTATGGATTTTAAAAAAAATAATAATTTCCTTTTATCTTTTGGCTTTTCATGTCTAATAGTATCATAGATGGAGGATAGATTGCATGACTATTGAGGAAGTGGAAAAGAAGAGGTTGAGCATTTTTTATAGACCCTAGATGACAATGAAGTCATGGGAAGGCTTTCATGCATGGAAAAGACCTTCAAATTGCTTGATAAAATTGCTAATATGGTCTAACAAATTTTTTATTGCATTAGAGTGAGAGGATGTCCTTATTGGTTATGTTCAACAAAAATGTTATGTAAGATAAACTATAAAAGATCCAAATGAACTATCAATATTTTTTAGATTCTTTGTGAAATTTTAGGGGGTAGTTCAACATTTTTCTTCTTTTTCTTCCAAGTATCTATTTTATTTGCATTGAAAAATTTGTGCAAATTCCTTCCTATTTTAAAATTAAAAATTTTAAAATATTCTAGAGAATATTTCTTTTGGGGAAACATGTTTTTTTGTACAACATATTATGCAAGTTTGCATCATGATGTAAGGGTGGTGAAGAGGCTCCATCGGTATTGAATTTGCCAAAATTCTTAGGAGGAGGCTACCAATTTCTAGTTCTACCCATCTTGCGATTACTCACATTCCCTTTAAGTTGGTTGCCCTTAGAAAAGTTAATCTTCAATCTTTGCATCACTTGATCCCATCTTTGGTGGGAGTTCTGGGGGTGATTAAGGAGTTGTTGGATTGATTCAACTAAGTTGGTAATGATATTTTGCCAAATATAGTGAATATCCTCCATTTCCTTCTAGATATTCCAAGGTAGAATGGTAGAACCCATCCAAACTAACTCCCTAATAAAATGATCACACCTTCTTATTTAGGGTAATCCCTCAAAATTTGTTCAAAAGTAAAAAAATGGACCATTTTAAGCTAAGTAAGATGGGCATTCTCCTCCATAGCTCATAGGCTAAGGTGCACTCAATAAAAATATGGTTGAGAGTTTCCACGTTCTCTCCACACGTTTCACATTTAAATGAGCCATGAAAACCATATTTCATAAGTTGTGCACCAATTAGCACCCTACAATGCAATAAAATCCAAGTAAATAACCTCACCTTAGGCTAGAGCTTTTGAGCCCACAACTAAGTAAATATGTCATATGATTGGTTGGGATTATTATGGCATAAGGTCAAATAACCTTGAGCAACTGAATACTCACCCTTATTAGTGTTGTTCCATCCAAAATAATCTTTATCATGGGACCAAGAGAGATATCTCATATGAAGGATGCATTTGATGCCCTTCCACATAACCCCATTTTTTAGGGGAAATAATCTTATGCAAAATAGGCTTCAACCTTTTTACCATGATCTTAGTAATGATTTTGAGAAGACCATTACATAAAGCTAGAGGTCTAAAAGCTAAGATATGCTTAACCACTTGAGTTTTTTGGACTAGAGTTATATAAGTTTTATTGATAACCTTCAAAAATCCTTTGGCTTTCTTGTATTCTTCCACCACCTCTAATAAATCAACATGAAGGATATCCCAAAACTCTTGGTAGAACTCAATGGGAAAACCATCAACACCTAGGGTTTTTCCTTTTTACATTTTAAAAACCGCCTATTGAAGCTCATTAATAGCAAGTAGAGTACTCAAAATAGAGTTCTCAAAAGTGATAAGAGTAGGGATTGCTTGAAGAAAATTTTGTTGAGAAGTCTAGTCAAGAGGAATAGCAGTAAATAGATTGGAAAATTAATCGACAACAATAGAGTTCATGCCATCCCAAGTGTAGACAACATTTACAAAATCTAATTTCAAGGAATAAATAAAGTTGTGAGATCTTCGATCTAGAAGATATTTGTGGAAGGAATATGTGTTTCGATCTCCTTATTTGAGCCATTGGATCCTAGATTTTTGATTCCATAAGAGTTCTCTTTTTCCCCATTCTTCTAACTAAGTTGTGAGTCTAATATCATCTGTACTTATAATCTCTATGAGGCCATCTAAACACATTTTCTTATTCAAATTTTCAAGTTGAGAAATCACTTCATGTTTTGTTTGTCGGACATCCCCAAACTCCTAGTTCCAAATCTCGATTTTGGATTTAATGTATTGTAACCTTCTGGAAAAACATAACATCTTAGTCTCATACCTTGGTTTACCTTCCTTCCACCATTGTTGCAATCAAGGTATAAAGAGGTTTTCTCTAAGCCACATTAACTGAAATTGAAAAGGTGAGAAACTCTCATTGGTTTTCCACATTTCCACCATGATTGGCTAGTGATCCGAACCAACATTGTTAATAGTTTTCACCTTAGGAATGTAACCATGGATTAATAAATTTTTAGAGAGCAAGAACCTATTTAATATCTCCATGATACAAGTTGAGCCTTACCTTCTATTAGACCAAGCCATAAGGCCATTATCTGGATGGATGTTCACAAGATGAATGTTTGCAATACATTCGCTCATGAGGTCAGTGCTTCTGTCCAAATTTCTATTTCTCCCTATTTTCTCATCCAAAAAGAGGATGGTATTGAGATCTCCTCTGATCAAGATCGAAGCTTTAGGAAAATGATAGATAATATAAGTTATATCCTTCCACTGTGTTCTCTTTCCTTCCAAAGTAGCCAGAGCATAAATAGTTATGCAAAGCATAATTTGGTTGGAATACCTACTTTGAATAACTAAAGCTAAAAGATCCTAGCTACTAACCATATGGTGAATAACTACCTCTTTTGGGTCCCAAAGACAAGCAATGCCACCAAAATTTCCTTGGGAAATGAGGAAAACAACTTTTCTAGCTGACTAGATTTTACTAGCAATTGATTCTATTTCCTCTATTGACATCTTCATTTCTTGAAGGAAAACAAGATGTGGATAGTTTGTCTGAATCATTCTTCTTTATTTCATTTTGTTTTGAAAGAACCCCTTTGAGTCCTCTAATATTCCAAGTGATGATCTTCATTAATACTAAGGCTAAAAAAGTTGGTAGGGGCATTAATATTACCTTCCTCTAAAAGCTTTTCACCTTCTTTCACCATATGATGTTGAATGGTATGGTGACCTATATCCATCTTTAGTTATTTTTTCTCTATTTCTTGACTTACCCCAATTGAATCTAGGATGGCTTCTAACCTCGAAGAATGCATGTACAAAGCCAAAGTGTTACTAGAAGGTTCAATAGAGTCTATCTTGGGACCTGTATTATTTGAAGTCTCAACATTTAAAAGATTGTTTTTCTTATGTATATTTCTCCCTTTTTTCTTTGTTGAAAACCTTTGATTTGTTGGTTTGTCTATGCGTTCTTCCTTGCATCTTTAAATTGTGTTTCTAAGATTTTTTTTTCCATTATTTCCTCTTCCTCACTTAGGACATCATTTGTGGAAATAATTTCAAACATATTAGTTGATAACTTCGATTGATCCTTCATAACTAATTTTTCTAAGTGTTCTTCTTAGGCATTTGGAAACCTATTAAGTTTGTATCCTCTTTCTTTTGATTTGAAATTTTATTTGGATAGACACTAGCCAAATGACCATATTCATGGCAAATTCTACAATGAAAAGGAATGTTCTCATAGTCCACCACTTGCTCCCAAGTGTCCTCCCCAAATTGTAATGAGATATTTTCAGGGAGGAGTTTATCAAAAGCCATTAAAACACAAATTTGAGAATTGAATAATATGATCAATTTTTGAATACAATCAACAATCATCATAAAAGTTACCAAAGAGTTTCCAATTGAAGAAAAAATAACCGAATTCTAGATTTCAACTAGGAGGCGAAAGAGTCTAACCCACACGAGACTTGTAGAAGGCATCTCGTCTTCGGTTTTAAATTTAGTATGCCAAGGCTTCATAAAAAGTCTCACCCTTCCAAATAACCAATGGCCCCCTTAAAATGTTTTCTCTCTATCTTCATTATTAACAAATAAAACAAGAAAATAATCATTTGGATAAATAGAGATTTGTAAGTCACCTTTTGTTTTCTAGTTTTTTGTAGCCCAAACTTTGAAAGCAAATAGGCTCGGATGAAAACCCAAGAAACAACAAATTAGTCCTTTTTTTTTTCCAGATCTTCAATGTCAGTCTAAATATCATCCATATCTAGCTTAACAATCAAAGTTCCATTAGCTGCCCTAAGACATCCCGACTCAGTTTTTCTAGGATCAATCTTAGGCATTCTTACAAGTTTACGGGAAGCCCTAAGATTAATGTTAGCATTAGGTTGGGGTTGTTCACCATAGAGAGCATCCCTAAAATTTGTTTTTGGGGCCGAGTCTTAGAAATTTTTGCCCTTGAAAAGGGTTTCCATAGTGGATTTGTTTTAGGGGTGCTCCTTAGCACCGACTTTGCTTGAGATCTGAACCATTTTTATCAGTTGCTTGAAACTTGTTTCGTGATCTCTTTATTCCATGCCTTGGATGCCAAGGAAATATATGATTTTCACTTTTGTTTTGTGCAACAAATTGGAAGTTGTTGTCAATCAAGCTCGCAACATGAAGATCTGTTGAAAGATAGATTTCTAACCCATCTTGGGTCCCCTACAACATATCCAGCTAAAATCTTGAGCATAAACCACAAAAAAAATGGTTGCTAGGGCCCAAAGGCCCCGAAAAACAACCTCTGGAGCTACTTGTGCTCAACACATATGAAACCCTTACACAGTCGTTCGATTCTTCGAAAAAAACTTAAAGAGTTATGTTATAAAGCTATGTTAAGGAGACAAAGCTCCATAACTTGTATGAAAAGAGAATGTATAGAAAACATCTCAAGATTATATTCTTGAATATTATTGCAAGTTTCTTTCGATACTATTAATCTATATAAATATATTGTTTTTTTTTTTGTTATATAGGAGAGTTGATCACAACTATACTATTTTTAGTAACTGACTAGCACATGGTTTAAATCATAGGGGCTGCTCCCACCAAACTTATTTTGTCTCAATATTGTTAACTCGACGTGAAAGGGACCACCGATGATTCGAGATTCGTATCATCATTGTTGATCTGACATGCACTTAAAATATTCAAATAAGACTACTACCTTTGCAAATAATCTGCCCCCAAAGTTTGAACTTGAGTGTTTTCTTGATAAATGTCTAACAAGACAAACACTTAACAATCCAGTTAACCCTTAGAAAACATAAATATATTATTATTATCTTAATCTTTAATATTAAGATTATTTTATATTTGATTTTATATGATATTATAAGATTAATAAATGCTTCAAAAACCAACAAAATCTCACATTGTCTTGACTGGGTAAGAATATGAATATCTAGTAAGTATTTGATGAGTGTAGTCTTCTAAGAATTTCTTCCCTTTCAATAAAGGCCTTGAATTTCCAGATTTGCCAACAACATAAAGCTGGAGATTCATACAATTTTATGAATATTTAAAATATTTAAAACTACTAAATAAAACGTGAAAGACGGGTTAATAGAAGGGAAGATGCAGGGCAGAAAGGACAGCGAAATCTCAGTGAGAAGAAAACAAATACGAGACTCCCCGAGTCCACACGGCAATTTTTTTTTGTTTTGTTTGTGACTATTCTTGTTTAATTAGTTAAATTTTTAAATTTTCAAAGAGATTAAGTTTAGGGTTTTTCAAATAAAATATATATATAATTATTAAATTATTGCAAAACTACTATGTTGGCAGGACAAGCTTAATTAATTAAAAATTTAATTTATCTTATTAGAAGATCCCACAATGTTTTTATCTTAACTACCCAATTGTGTGGCGTTTTATCTTAATTATTGTTTAAAATAAAAATTTAATTTAATTTTTCCATAATTTTTTATTTTAATTTTTTAATTTAAAGTAATACGACCTATGTTCCTTTTCAATCGCACAACACCATTTCGCCATGTGAACACCAAAATCTGTTAACACTAGCTTAGGGCCACGGGTGGATTCTACAAACCGCGTGGGCCACCGCCGACGCATGATGTCTCATATGCCCATCCACATACCATATCACATGTCACATGCAATATATCTCACATGAAAAATACAAGTCGGGCTGCCGGGTAGTCAGCCCTACCCTACTCTGCACGACGGGTCACACTGAGACATTAAAAGGCCAAGTTCATTGTTTTATTTCCAACGGACTTTCGTGACCTCATCCCCTTTGCGTATGGCATTGCGTTTGCGTTACTTAATGAAATTTCGCAGGCCTTGTTGATATTTTTTCAAGACGCGCATTCGTATGGAAGTCGTGGAGTCCACGACTCCGTTATCATAAAGTCTGTACATCGTCGCGTCTACATCGTTTTCAAAACTATTCAAGGTTCTCTCAAGGTTCATCGTCACTTCTGGCTATCTAATTTGATCTTCATCAGCAATGAAAACATTAATTCTTTTTCCTTAATAATTAAATTTGTTAACTTTGAAACTCCCTCCATTCTGATTTTCACTAAGAGCGCTTTTACCATGATTTTGCCTGGAAAAAATAAAGTAAATCAACTTTGCTGAAAAAACTGCAAAAAAAATCAATTTTGTTGAATAAACTATTTGAAAATCAATTTCGTTGAAGAAACTATCGAAAAACTATCGAAAATGATTTTTTCTTCGAAAATGATTTTTTTCGGAAAAGTGTCAAAAATGATTTTCTCTATAAAAATGCCGAAAATAATTTTCTCCATAAAAATTACCGAAATTGATTTTTGGTGGTACAACTTTCCAGAACCATAACTTTTGATCCGTTGACCCGATTGTCTATTGTAATATATCGTTGGAAATCTTGAGAAAAGATCTACAACGACGAAATATCTAAAGATCATTTTGTCCAATTTTTATTTCACCACTGGATGCATTTCATATTTGGATGAATTTAAAAAAAAAAAATTAGTGTGGCAAAAATGCCAACAACGGCGTTTGGAAGAACCAATTGGTCTACACCTTGGACATCATTTGGTGGCACATTTGGCTGGAAAGAAATTCCAAAATTTTTAGAGAGGATTTCAGTCCAATGGAGTAGTTTGGCATAAAATTGTTATCAATATTTTTGAAACTATAGAGCTCACTTTAGGCACAAGAAAACTTAGGTGAATGAGGGGACTCCCAAGCCATAGAAGTTGGGACCATGGCAGTCGCCTCCCCTAGATTGGGAAAAGATTAATTCTAATGATGCAACTAAGGATAACCTAGGAGCTGCAGGCATTGGTATTCTGAGAAGAGATTTCAAGGAGAAGATCCTCTATTAGGAGCTAGAGGGTCTTGGAAGGGCTACTAACAATGAAGTTGAAGGATTGGCTATCAGACAAGGTTCTCTTAATGCTTGGGAGAATGGGGTTAGAAAAATCATAGTTGAGTCTGACTCACAAATTATAGTGGGGCTTTTCGATGCTATTAGAAATTTTAGACCAAAGACTTGGAGGATAAGAAACATTGTGAGCCAAATTAAGTCCATTTGGTAGCAGCTCGAGGATGCCATCTCGAAAATAATACAGTGATTGATTTTTTGGTTAAAAATGACAGTGAAAGTCCAGTTGGATACATGCTGAATTATTATCAGGATAGGGCACTTTTGAATGGCTAGAGGTGAACCAAATGGTTCTTAATTTGACCAACAAAGACTTAGGTAAGGATGAGGATACGTCCAGAGTCCACTGAGCCTCATGTATCAATGGAGGATGATCAATATTTTGTTGGTTTTTTTTTTTGTTGCCTCTTGTAGCACTTTGTGTCCCTTTTTGGAATAACACTGGTAGTTTTCAGAGGACTATCAATCCTTCTAGGTTACTTAGGATAAGTAGAAAGCAAAAATGGAACCAAGTTAAAAGTTTCTACTCTTTAGATGGTACTCAATTTTTTGTTATTTTTGGAGATGTTAATCTAAGTTTTATTCAAATTTTAGGGCTTGCCAAAAGTGGCAGACCTATGACTATAATTTGATTCTTGTTCTATCAATATAATTTTTTTACCTTTTCCAAAATAAAAATATAGCACTAAGTTTGAGATATTTTTTTATGTGCTTTATTTCAGTTACAACTCACTTATTTGACCTTGATTTGAGGCACCCTCTTCATGAAGATAACTTGCCTAGAAATTAACTCCTTGTTGGCCCTATTTTCTAGGAATAAATATAGAACTTGACTTTAACTCAATCTAACTATCCAATCTGATATAAATTGACTTATTAACTGATTCTAGACAAAAATAAAATCTCCTAAAAAAATCACTAATTTAATAACTTCACCCTCAACACAAAGCACCTTACTTTTCTAATGTGTAGACTATCATGACCTAAAATACTAGGTAGGAGAAAAAAAGGTAAGTAACCTTACCTTATTTTTTTATAAGTTAAATTTGATGCATGAATAAAGTTAATATTTGAACTTTGAAGATTTAGGGGCTTAAGAATTAAAAATTTAAAGGTGGGAGTTACAAGGAATTCAACACCTTTAAAATTATAAAAATTAAGGGAGGGAGTTAAAAGGACTTCAACTCCAATATATTTGAAAATTGAAAGTTTAAGATTTTATATTTGCAAAGTAATTTTGTAATTTAGTTATTTGATTGATTAATTATATTTTGGAGAGATAGGGATTTCTACTCCAAAAGGAAATTTTAAAATTTGAAGATTTATTTGACTAAAGATTTGCAAATTTGAAATTTGAAACTTGGGAGCTATAAGGTATCCAACTCCAAAGGTATTGATTTCGTGAATTGAGAAAGTTAAGAATTTGAAAATTTTTGAAGTTTTTTACTTTGGAGAATTTAATTTGCAAAATTTAATTATTTGGAGAAATAAGGTTTTCCATATTAAAGGATTATATGGAATACATCATTGAAAAAAGCATTCAATGAATATAGTGAAGAAATGGTGAACAAGTTAAAACTTTGTTCACAAAATTTGTTAGATTATTTTGATGGAAAGAAAGATATGTTGAATGATTTAAAGATAAAATTGTCTTTATTTCTCAAAAATGCAAAAAATGAAAATTTTACTACTCTTATCAAGTATCTTCATGAAAAGCTTTTTAGAGCATGGTGGAATTCATAAAAAACTATTGTATTTTCTACTAAAATATGCTTTGTTATGTATATGGATTTACTCACCTTTGAGATATTTTAGGAGAAAAGACGAGAAAAAAGATGACAGCTATGGCACATGATTTAAATGAAGCTTATATTAACTTCAATAGGGAATATTTGAATTCCAAAATATATTATTATGATGACTTACTAACTCTTTGTTCAAAAGTCACACCACTAGTTATATCAAAGTTGAAGATGAAGACAAAAAAGAAGCTCAAGGAAGATCTAGAAGATCATAGCAAAGAGGCAAAAACAAAAGAACTAGAGAAAGAAGATGAAGGGTCTCAAACATAATATCAAGCACAATGCAAGGTTACCTGACAATATCAAAGAATGATATTGAAGACTAAAGTCTTCAATAAATAAATAATGTAATACAGGGGGTGTTGGCAAATATTACATTATTTGGTACATGGTAATGTACCCCCATCATACCTTATGGTACAATATAAATATTAGAATAGGGTTTGAGTCTATAGTTTAGGAGTGTAATTTATATTTCCCCTTTGTGTAAGTGTCTATATGCAGGATGTGCACAAGTGTAATTTATTCGAGTATGCATGTATAAGTGTATAAGTGTCATTTACTAAAGTGTGCAAGTATCATAGACTAAAGTGTGCAAGTAAATAGAGAGTTGAAAGTTATGTGTACAAGTGGAAATATGAGAAGCCAAAAAGACATGTGATATTTATATTATGTATGAAATAGGAAAGGGTGCAACTCGCAGATATATGAGGAGTGCAATCATCAATTATTGAAGAGTCACCTTTCTAAGGTTATAAATGGAGACAAAGCTCTATGAAATGTATGAAAATTTGAAGATTTTATTCTAGCCTAAATATTGAAGCTTATATGCATATTTTGAGCAATTCTATTGTAAATTTTCTTCATGTTATTGCATGAATGATATTGGCCATTTATCTTCATATTTTTATTTTTCATAATATTATTGTTAATTATTTTGGCCATTTAATATATTGATTGCTCTTATATTTGAGACTACTCAAGATCTAGAATATTAGGACCTGAGATAATCTAGCTAAAAATCCAACAATGGTATCAAAGCTACTTCGAGTAGTCTCTAAAGCTAGCATCGGAGGAAGTCTTCGATGTGAATTTAAGTTAAGAGTCACATGAAGGGAACATAGACTCATATTGCTGCAAATATTAAATTTTTAGATTGATATATGAAAGGAAATCATTGCAAAGCTTTTAATATTTACATCTAAGAGACCTTTGATTATATGTTGGAGTCTAGGACTCTATTCAAAGGCATTATTGGAGAACAATATTTGCTATCACAAGCTTGGAAATTTGAAGATTGATTGAGGGGACAATCTAAGTCACCTTGATACTAGTTGGATTCTCTCTAAAGAAAGAGAACCACATAAGAAGTGGCTTAAGCCACCAAGATGTAGAAATTATTAAGTGGTCCAAACCATCAGAGGAAAAAACTATAGAATAATAGAAAGTCGCCAAATAAAAAGAGGGAGTTATTGAAGCTTCCCAAGACGAATTATAGTCAGCAATCAGGCTGAAGATAACATCTAAAAAAGACATAAATATTGGTGCAAAAATTGAAGAGCACCAAATCATCAAAAGGTGCATCCCTAGCCAACCAGTTTGAAGGAAATAAAAAAATTAAAGAATTGAAGTAGGACAAGAGCAAGTACAAAGCATCCCCTAGTTTCAGACTACAAGAAAAGGAAACAACCATAGTAAAATTTGCTTGATCTAATGACATGTTGAGCAAGCATAACGAGAGAGTGTCACACCATTCTCTATGATAATTTGGTTTTTGTATTTAAAGACAAAGAGAAAGTACTTACAAAGGTGTCAAGCTAAAGGATGGTAAAGCCTATAGTTTAAAATGGTTGAATTCACTTGTAAAAAGTGTCAAAAGGTAAAGCCTATAGTTTAAAACGGTTGAATTCACTTGTAAAAAGTGTCAAATATTACACCTTGGTGTAATGCTTAATCATACTTGAGAGGAATAAACATCGTGAAGGTGTAGCAACAAGTGTTTCAAGTAGAACCCATTAGCTTTATAATGTGTAGAATATCGCGACCTAATACACCACGTAGAAGATAAAGGTAAGCAACCTTACCTTATTATTAGATAAATTAAATTCGACCTATAAATGAAGTCCTAAAATTATTATTTGAAGTTTGAAGCTATATAGACTTAAGAACTAATAATTTAAAGGTGGAATTTGAAAGGAATTCAACACCTTTGAAATTATAAAAAATAAAGGAGGAAGTGTAAAGGACTTCAACTCCAATATATTTGAAAATTAAAATTTTAAGGGTTTATATTAGCAAATAAAATTTGCATTTTTTTTAATTGGTTAATTAGATTTTGGAGAGATACAAATTTCTATTCTAATTTTTTTTTTTAAATTTGAAGATTTATTTGATTAAAGATTTGACAAGAATTTAAAGATTTTTTTTTTTGAGTAATACTTATACACATCTACCATGGGGATTGACCCCGGGTCACATCACCCATAATGCAAATGGTGTCCTTGTCTAAGTGGCGCCCTTGCAAGTAACATCCTTGAAGAGTTATCTTATAAAGCTATGTTATAGAGATAAAGCTTTATAACTTGTATGAAAAAAGAATGTACACAAAATATCTTAAAATTATATTCTTGAATAATATTGTAAGTTGATCTTTATAAATATATTGTTATTATCTTGATCTTTAATATTATAATTATTTTATCCGCATGTTTTAGGTGAGTTGGAGAGGGTAGGGCAATCCTCTAAGGGAGGTCTTTGGTTCTAATCTGCGTACATCGGGTACCCAATCTAATTGATAAAGTTGGTGCAGTTAGGGCCCACATGTGCCCAAAATCTAATTGATAAAGTTGGTGCAGTCAGGGCCCACATGTACCCAAAATCTAATTGATAAAGTTGGTGTAATCAGGACCCACATCGGATACCTAAAATCCAATTGATAATGTTGGTGCGATGAGAACGCCACTCCTGAATGATTGATTTTGACGATGTAAAATCCCTGAAGTTTTTTTTTCCCTTAATATAAAAAAATATTAGAATAATAATTTTGACGATGTAAAATCCTTTATTGTGGAAATTGTTTTCCTTTATTTATTTATTTGTGATATTGTAAGATAGCCTAAATATTTTATGGTAGAAAAGGCTTCATAAGCCAACAAAATCTCACATTGTCTTGACTGGTTAAGAATATGAATATCTGGTAAGTATTTGATGAGTGTAGTCTTGTAAGAATTCCTTCACTTTCAATAAAGGCCTTGAGTTTCCAGATTTGCCAACAAAATAAAATTCTGTGAATATTTGAAATATTTAAATCTACTAAATAAAACGTGAGAGACGGGAAGATGCAGGGCAGAAAGGACAGTGAAATCTGAGTGAGAAGAAAACAAATACGAGACTCCCCTGTCAATACGAACGTAAGAGACGGGAATATGCAGGGCAGAAAGGACAGTGAAATCTGTGAGAAGAAAACAAATACGAGACTCCCCAGTCAATACGGCAATTTGATTATTCTGAACAAGAAATTTAATTACTTAAGATAAGTTTAGTTAGTGAAATTTTTGGATTTTCGAGGGGTTAGGTTTTGTTTTAAAAAAAATATATATATATATATAATTATTAAATTATGTTTTACAAGTGAATTTTATATAACTAATATTTTAAAGGGTTTGGTGAATTTTATATAACTAATATTTTAAAGGTTAGGTGGATTGGTAAATGTTAGTTTGGTTGGGCATGGGCACTTTCCAAGAAGAGACTTAGGTTTGGAAATCTTGTTGTAAAGGTAGTAGTCTGATTCAAATCGTTTGAATGCACGCTACATTGATGATAATGGTATGACTGATGATCTATTTTACACTGGATATAAAACAAAGAAGTAAAAAAAATTTGGTAGATGCAACCCATAAATTGTAACCAACTCTCCTATCAAACAAACCCTAAAAAAAAATTATATAACTAATTTAACATTTTACCTTAATTATCCCAGTTATGCTCCATTATACTTCCAATGCTTAAAATTAAAAAAAATTATATTTACTTTTAATTTATATTTTTGTTATCTAAAGTAATGCGACATATGTTCCTTTTCAATCGCACAACACTGATTCGCCATGTGAACACCACAATCTGTTAACACTAGCTGTAGGGCCACAGGTGGATCCTACAAACGGCGTGGGCCACCGCCGACACATGATGTCTCATATGCCCATCCACATACCATATCACATGTCACATGCCATATATCTCACATGAAAAATATAAGTCAGGCTGCCGGCTAGTCAGCCCTACCCTCCTCCCCACGACGGGTCACACTGAGACATTAAAAGGCCAAGCTCATTGTTTTATTTCCAACGGACTTTCGTGACCTAATCCCCATTTGCGTATGGCATTGCGTTTGCGTTACTTAATGAAATTCTGCAGGCCTTGTTGACATTTTTTCAAGACGCGCATTCGTATGGAAGCCGTGAAGTCCGCGACTCCGTGATCATATAGTCTGTACATTACCACGTCTACATCGTTTTCAAAACTATCCAACTAAAATCAACCAGCCATATCAGGAGTAAGAACAGAATAAGATAAGGTAATAGTCCTTCAATCTCCATTTTCAACTCCCATATCTAAACAAATGTACATTTTATTGACAATTATCTTGTATTCTCTGTCCAGTATTCTTAACTCTATAATCTAGTATCACATGAATTTTATGTGTAATCAGCATCCAGCATCATCTCATCATTCCTTTATTGCTTGTCAGACTATTAATTGCTTATGCCTTCTCCAACTTCCTCACAATTTTAATTATGTTCATTATGTTCAGACCTGTCAAGTTATATAGGCTAGAGAAGAGAGAATTATCGTCATTTGGAATAGTTTTTAATAATTCCGATAACCTAAGCTACCAATCCACATTAGGTACTACTGTTGGATGGATGGATAATGATAATGATGCTTTAACAACCCATTGAGATTTTTCTATAATGCAATCAAAGTATGAACTACTTCCATATTAAAATAGTTTTAGTTGTTCGTAGTAATTGGATTGCCTTTAAAGTAACGGCTTTATTGTATATGCTTTTTTCTAGTTGTATATGTTTTTTTTTCCTAGTTTTTAGACTCATTCACTTGGTAACAAGGTAGATTTTAAAGCAGTGGTAGTGAGGGAATCTAAACTAGCTTTTGCACTACTATCAACCTTCCCACTTAACATACATTAGTTTTTTTTTTAAAGTGTTTGTTAAAGTTTGGTTAGTTTTGTGTTTCCTATCCAAGGACCCTTGCTTGGTGTCAAGCAAATCTAAAGCGATATCTATGGACATTGGTATGTTTGCAACTTCTTACATGTATTAAAAATGATATACTCTTTTAATCTATTTTTATTATCCAAACTTATCTTTATTTTTCTATGAAGTTTAAGGTTTAATCCTCTATCACTAAATAAGCAATTGAATGGTATACATCTCTCTCCTTAAAATGTGTAGTTCCATGAACTCTAATTAATATTTTTTATTGGTTATATGGTATTGAAATGAGCTCCACCCTAAATGGGCCTAATGATGAAGAAATGAGTACTCTAGATATAATGTCCAAATTTGATGAGGGCATCACTTGATGTATCTAGGATTAGTGGTTAGACAAATTATTGTATTAGTGTCCTAGGTTTATTCATATTAGCTTTATTTGAATGGGCTTAATGATGAAGGAATGAGTACTCTAGATATAATTTCCAAATCTGATGAGGGAATCACTTGATGTACCTAGGATTAGTGGTTAGACAAATTATTGTATTAGTGTTCTAGGTTTATTCATATTAGCTTTATTTTTTCTAATAAACTACGTAAGTTCATAAACTCAAGTAGGCTTTTAGAAAGTCTAAATTTAGTAGTCCTAAGTTAGTAATTAGTTAACTACTAGTTTATGATTTACTTTATTTTAATTCTCCCAAGTTGTTTTTTTGAGAGATTTGGGAGGGATTGTGAATTATCCTACTTTTTAATTTTGAAATCCTTGATGCCTATATAATTATACTAAATAAAATGCAAGGCACTTCAATTTGAATCCACAATATTGGTATCGGAACAATTTGGTTTTGTAGACTTGGGTTATTACCATCTCCACGCTCTTTAGTGTTTCTTGCACTAAGATAATGGTTGACAACTTTATCTTGAGTTATTGCTTGAGTGAAGTGGCCAACTAGGAGCTTGTAGATTTGGGTTTGCCATCCAAAGTCGATCGTGTATCAGATGGATCTTGGGTTCTACTTTGCTTGGAGGTATTCAAATTTCCAAAAATAGCTTTTGGACATTTTGATAAGCTTTTGTGCACGACTCTGTATCATTTTTGGCAAAATTGGTAGTTTCATGCAATTTTGATAATTCTGCAGTGAAATTAATGTTCAACCTTAGTTAAACTTGGGCAATACACACACACACACACACACACACATATATTAAAAAAATTCAACTTTTTTTTTTGCATTACCCATTGACAAGTGATCGACACTTGGCCCTTTCAGATGGTTGGTTCATCATCGACAAACTGTAATCTATCATGCATTGTCACTGCTTCATGACAAATTAACATCACACTACATGATGACAATTTTTGTTGCAAAAGGTAACAATCCTTATTTCCTAGAAACAACTTTCTTTTTTGCTATTGGTGATAGGACCCACGTCGCCTATTGGCGATCTACCAAGGTAGCTCTAGTCACAATATTTTGGTGATATTTAGGGCTTGAGGTCCCATCAACCTACTTTTGATGATGTCTTGAGGTGCCTTTAGCCACCACAATGACATAGGCCTGCGCTCTATTACCTATCAGGCGAGCCTACACTGTGACAAGCAATATTACCTCTGACAGGCGCTACAACATCTATGTCAGGTGCACGACCCTAAAAGCCTCTTGTGGGCTTCAAACATGCATCCCATATTTCCTAACATTGCGATCCTGATACGAGATCAATTTTGGCTTGGTTTTACGAAGATTTTTGCGCACACAAGATATGTTGTATTTTGTCAATGTAGAGTTTGAGTTTTCAGTTTCAACATGGATAAAATCAAGGTGGCATCTTCCAATTCAAGTAAACCTTATTGGTATAATTCTTTATTACGATTTTGTTTAATTTTCTTTTATTTATTAATTTAAATATTAATTTAATTGATTTTAATTAATTAAAATTTGATTAATTAATGTTTTTATTTATTAATTAAGTTAGTTTAAATTAATAATTTAAAAAGGAATTAATTAAACCTTATTTAATGAAACTAATCCCTCCATTTGCAAGCATTTACAACACTACATTCAACTCTTTTATTCCAACACCATTAAATTCAAGTTTGTGAAAAAGCTTTGCTAACTTGTTTTCATTTTGATTGACACAAAGTTTTTATGCTTGTAATTTAGCTAAGAACCTTCACATTTTAAGGGAAATATTTTGTAATCAAGATCTTAAAATTTACCTTGTTTTGTGTCCTTTTCCCTTATTCCTAGCTTATACTCATTTTCAAAAGGCCTCGGATTTGGCTACCCAAATGGAAAATTTGTCCAAATTGTAACTTGCAGATAAAGTTAATAGTGACAATTTGACCCAAGTTGTCAGTAGCCTTGCTGACAAGGTTAATGACATCAATGCACAAAATACCATTGATGTCAAGAATTATAATAACAACCCATGCTTGAAGGCTCGTTGTGAGGTCATATTGGATGATGGGTTAAGGAATCCATACATCTTGAATAACTGAATCCTAGACATGGAAACTTGGTTTTCCTACTCTCAAACTCTAAATGATGATAAAGTTCCATTTATAAAGCTTAAGCTTTCAGGTTTAGCTAAAGTTTTGGTGGAACAAAAAGAAGGTCAAGATGTAATAACCACTTGGGATGATCTTGTAAAGGCACTCAAGAAAAATTTCTATCCCTCAAATTATCAACAAGAATTGATTATTAAGTGGTTTCATTTTTGACAAGGAGCTAACATGTTTGTTTAGGACTATATCTTTCATTTCAATAGGTTTCACATCCTTCTTGGTGTGATAGATGACATAAATATTTTTATTCTCATATTCAAGAGTAGGTTGTTGGAGCACCTATATAGAGAGATAATGTATGTTCCTTTTGTTAGGAAGTGAAGTCATTATACAATTTCATTTTCAGGAGAAGCTAGGTTGCAGTAGATGGCCATACAACTGCTAGACGTTATGGTTAGATATCTAGGTAGTGGATGTTTAGGTTAGATGTCTAGGTTGCTAGATGTCTAGGATAGACGTCTAGGTAGCAGCCATCTAGGCCAAACGTCTAGGCTACTAGACATCTAGACCAAATGTTAGACATCTAGGTCAACTGTATGGGCTGCTAGACATCTAGGTCAGATGTCTAGGTAATAGATATCTAGGCAAGATGTTTGGGCTGCTAGACGTCTAGGCCAGACGTTAGACATCTAGGCAACATACATCTAAGCCAAACATCTGGGCTGTTAGATTTCTAGGCTAGATGTCAGAATGCAGAAGATGAACTATTTCAATTGCATGTGGAAACAAACAGTTTTATAGAGGCTTCCTTTGGGAGAGGAAATGAATAGTTCAGGGTATTCCTTCATCTGATCTATAAAATTTAATTTATCCCTTGCAAATAATGTAATTTTATAATGTGAATGTAAATTTCTACAAAAAATAATAAAAAGGAGAAGTTGCCATTGCCCCATGGTTTTCCTTCACATTGCAGGTTTCCATGTAAATATCTGTGTTACTTGTGTTGTTGTTTTTTGTTCTATGTCATTGTGTTTCTACTTGTAGGTATAAAATTTGAAGTTTTTTTCCTAACATCTGGTATCAAAGCTCAAGGTTTTGTGTGAGTGGGAGCTTCAACAATGATAGGAGGTGCAACTAATTTTGAGATTGAGAAATTTGATGGTAGGAACTTTGCCCTATGGAAGATGAAGGTGGAGGATTTGCTGGTTTAGAATGACCAATCTCAAGATTTGAAAGGTGTCGTGAGTAAACCGACTAGCATGAAAGATGAGAAGTGGGTAACTCTAGACAAAAAGGCAATTTCTACAATATGTCTTTGCCTAGAAGACTCTGTCTTGTTTAATGTATCTGAAAAGAAGGCTGCGAAAGCCCTTTGGCAAAAGCTTGAAAATTTGTATGAAACAAAATTAGTAACAAATAAGTTTTTTTTTGAAAAAGCAACTTTATAGCTTGAGGATGAATAAATTTCATCCATGGTAGATCATTTGAATGAGTTTAATACTCTTATTAGTAAAATGGTTTTAGTTAGTGTGAATATGGAGGATGAGGATAGAGCTATCACCCTACTTTGTTCCCTCTCGGATACCTAGGATCATATGGTGATGACCATCAGTAATGCATCATCAGGAACTCTAAAATTTTATGGTGTGGTAACCACTTTTTTGGTAGAAGAGTTGAGGCAAAAAATATCTCTGAAACCCTCAACCAATGAAGCTTTATCTGTGAGAGGTCGATCTTTTGAGAGGAGTAAATAAGGTAGAAAAAAGTTTAGATCTAAGTCTAAATGACATAAACAAAAAGGAAAATGTTGGCATTATGGAAAGCCAAGATAATCAAAGGACTATTGGTAATTAAAGAATGGTGAAAAGAAAACTCAACCATCGGTTGAGGCCAGTATAGAAGATTCATGAGATATGGAAACTTGTGAAACCTTTTGTATAAGCAACAACAAATATATTTTATATAGCTGAGTTTTGGACTCAGGTTCATCTTTCCACATATCTCTCCACAAAGATATGCAAGTTTATCTCCAAAGTCTTTGACGTATTTGGCATTTTGGTTTGAATAGGTTGTGTAAGGAGACATCTTTTGGGTTAGTACCTTGCGAGCCATCTAGGGTTTTCATCATTCTATAGGTGTGTTGGTGATAATATGAGGGATTTAATCATTTTAAAGGTTTGAACATGTTCTAAATAAAATCTCCTTCAAACTGATAAAATAGAAAAGAAGCTTTAATTAAAACAATATATATATATATATATATTGCTTGGATTCATTCTCATTAAGACTTAGCCTTAGGCTAAGTTTGGCATAAAGTTATTTTAATTTTTAATGTTTTCTTCATTAAAGTTTCTTAGGTACTAAACCATGTTATATCTTTTATGGTGCAGGTGACCCACAATGAAAGCGAGGCTCGTAGCATACATAGATAATGATGTATCCGAGTTGGCAGTGAGAGCGCAGTGGACGTCGAGTGCCGACATGTTCATGTTCAAGTTCATCGATGCTAACCGTGAGAGCTTACATGGCACACGATCTGGCACCGATGGCATAAGATACATCGTCGAGTGAAACTCATACAACGATCAACAGGCTTTGATCAAGTTCGAATCGAACGTTTACATACAGGACATGGGAGGAATAATTGGCACACCATTCAGCAAGCGATTGACCATGCGAGAATAATATGGATGAGGTAGTTAGTTTGTCCACAACAGTATTATGACAGCATGCAGGCATGAAGTTATGGTAGAGAGCTGGGAAAACGACATTCGTTTACAGGTGGTAGTCATAGATTATTCGACACATTAATGATAGTAGAGTCAGCCGTTCTGAACAAAAAATTGCAGTAGAGCTATCAAACACAACAATAATAGAAGAATAGGAGAAATCTGATGATTAATTGGACCCCGACGGGATGAGATTTAGTCGAACGTGATGACAAAGGCATCGGATAAAAAGGACGTGGCATCCAGTTTTAATGCAATGAGGAATACTCCAAAGCAAGGAGGCAGCATTGATAGCGTGGATGAGAAAGGTTACGACGTCATACAGATCACATGAATTTATGAATGGTGAAACGCCAGGTGGGTGGACATAGTCTTCGACATGCAAGTGGTGAAGATGGCACCTGAAGGTAACAAGCAAGTATGGTGACCATCTACGAAGATAAACACAGTCCAACAATGAGTGGAGAACCCTTTGGTAAGAGGTCTGATGAATGCAAAAATCACCAATAATGTAGACATGGTTTGAAAGGCAAAGATGGGCAGTGTCAAAGATAAACAACCCCTCACATCTGACGAATTCTGACGGTGTCGATCGTATAAAACCAGACGATGAAATGGGACCCTCATTGAAGTGGAACTAACCACGTGGATGGGTATCACAAACCCTACCACGATGGACAAGGGAGTCGTGGTAGTCATATTAAACATCTGTAAAAACAAGGCAGAGGTGGACCCCTACGACAATGTAATACCATATTCCCGAACAACGCCCAGTCGGGGAGTTAATGCAATTAATAGGGTTTATGACAAACAACAGGCGATTGAGGGAGTTATCCAAGGCAGCGCAGCTGTAAGGAAGATGCAAACCTCTTTCTGGAAGAAGCATGACACAACCACGGAATTCATGAAAGCTAAAGAGAAAATTAAAACAATGAAGATCGTGGGGCCTATCATCAGGATTACATAGGGTACAACCATCGGTTACGTAGTAGAGAGCAACGTTACGAGACACCACGTGGGACGCATTGCGAAAGACAACGACAGTGTAACCAGCAGTTGATCAGAATGATGGGTACGTAAGGGAGTAACGCCCATGTTAGGTGACCATCTTCGGGGTCAAAACAATGGGTCTGTAGTCAAAGATGTGTCGTCTGACCACAAAATGGGTAATCTGGACAGATTCGACGAATGCGAATGTACAACGAGCAAACATAAACCCTAAATGATCTCGAAAACCCTAAAACCTAATCACTGCCTATATAATTTATAGGAAACGAGGTAGACACCTTTTGTTCGAGTTGTTCGACGGTTGGAGAGATCGCAGACAGAGAGGCTTCAGGGTGCGTGTGGAGTGTCCAGGGCAACGTTGCTTGGTGTATGACAAAATCGTTCGGGTGTCAAAAGGAATCAATCTAAGGTGAGAATTTTATTGGATGCACTTTATATTATAATATAGAACAGCGGGAGGTATAACGATTTGTTATGGAAGGTTTATGTCTTTAATGAATATTATATTATAATATAAGATAATGCGAGGTATAAGGTGGAATTAGACCATTAAGTGGTCTTTATATTTAATTTTGTTATATTATGTAATAAAGGCCACATGGAAGTTAAAAGAAAAATGTTTATTTTATTTCTTTTAGAATGTAAAAAGAAGATTAATAGGCAAAATATAAAACAAGATGATTTATTTCTTGTTTTATTTGCATTCATGTTAGCATCATTAAATATGAAACGGAGGGATTTTTATTTTTATTTTTTCTTTAAAAGCCCAATGAAGCCATGGTTTAGAGGAGGTTGAAAATTTTTGTAACACGAAGACTTTAGGAATATAAAGATTTCATTTTGGCAAGAGCAAACTTTGTGAGAAAAACCAAAGGGAGATTTTGTCTAAGACTGCTATTTTATTGTATATTCTTTTCTTCATTATTTCATGCTTGTATTTATTTGTTTATGCCATGAAATGGGTTACAATAGGTGAATGCTAGAAATAATGTAAGTTTATTTCATTCTTGGAGTCTCGCACTTGGTCTAATTTGATTGTGCTTGTGTTGTAGGTCTGTTAGGTCAAGTTGTTTTAGATTCATCTTATAACTTGGGGTTTTTTAGGGAGGGGATTGCTAACCAAATTTGATGTCATTTATTTTTTATTTTTTTGGCTAACCTTGTAGATAATTTCTCTTGTTGTTTATTTTCAGCATTTTAGATTAATCTGTTTTCCATTTCATTATGGTCCTTCCATAATTTTTGTTATTTCTTTTTCATTCTGGTCCTTCCAGAATTTATGTTGTTTCTTTTCCATTCTGGTCCTTCCAGAATTTCTGTTTAAGTCTTTCATCCTAGTCCGTCCAAAATTTCTGTTTGTTTCCAATTTTAGTTTTCATTCTGGTCCACTTTCCATAATTTCCCGTTTTTATTTATGGTTCTTTTGCTTCTATTCTGGTACTTATCCAAAAATTTTGCACCTCCAAATACATCAATTTAATTTTCAGATAAAATATTGGTTTAGGAGGGGATACTAACACCAAATTCACACTAAGGCAGATAAAGCAAATGAACGTTGACATGCTAACTTACTAACTTTTACTAACACCAAATTCTAACATAGGGATAGTGGAACACTTACAATGAAGATAAAATGAATCCACTAACTTTAAAATGAATCACACATTAAAGGCACGGATCTTAAAATGAAGTGGATTATTCCATGCACTTTTTGTATTTGAAATCTTTCTAATTTGAAGATAAAAAGAGTCTACTAATTGGGAGTCATGGTAGACTATTTTAATATCAAGAGCACTAAAAGAAAATCGTTTTTGTTTTTATTTTTATAGTTTGAAAGATCACAATTGCTAAGCATTATTTGAATTATTAAGGCCCCTTGTTAACTATCGCTTGCACATTTTGAGTTATTCTGGTACACATGTTTTATTTTATATTGTTAGATACCAAAACCTTGGAGAAATGGATGAGTATCATTTAATTTCTTTGCAAGAGAGAGTTTTCAATTCAATACTCTATTTGTGGTGATCATTTTGCAATAGGGTAAAATATTCACGCAACATTTTGATGCTAGAATGAGGACCTTCTTTATTGCTTTGCGATTTAGATATTGTCTAACGATTGATGTGGTCAATTTTGTTTCCACCTTATTGTGCTTACAGGTACATTTTTTTTCAAGTGTCATTGTGAGAGATTTGTGAGAAGTCTTTTAGTGAGTTAGGGTTCTCAAGCTGGATCAACCTGAGTACATAGCTACTAGGTCTAAAACCACTGGGGAAACTATTTTCCAAATCCTTTCTCCCAATTCTAGAAGATCAAGAAATAAAACTCAATAGATCAAAATCCCACCCAATATACTTGAGTTAGGGTCCTCATTAGACTCAAGTACATCTAGTGGGCCTGCACCCACTATTTTTATTACGATAACTACATCAAGTATATCTGTCCCTATTACTGCGATTGCTATCATTCCCATAGGGTCATCATCAGTTAATAACATGGCCCAACAACAACAACAACAACCTGCTCTTTGGTGCGGTGTACACAACTCTCCTTTGAATAGACCTGGGGATGTCCATGACTTGCCTAGGCATATTGAAAGATCGCTACCCAGGTTCATACATGATGGTCCTGTTACCGTTGAAGAGCATGTCCAAATTTACAAAGACCACATGTTTAGACATGGGTTACTCATGAAGACGTTGCATGTTGAGTATTTCCAAATAGTTTGGACCATGTGGCTATTGAGTGGTACAAAAATCTACCTGCAGGGTCCATTACTTCGTGGGCCTAATTGGAAGCTGCTTTCATTAGCCAATTTTGACTGTTGTTAGATCATTCCATCATCTATAATATATTTGTGTCCTGTAAATGATTACCCAATGAGCCTATTAGGACGTTTAATGCTAGGTTCCAAAAGCTATACACAAATATAACTTACCACTTTGTGGTAGATGCCATTGTGGATATTCAATTATATTTTGGAGCTCTAGATCCTGTGATGTCCTTATTTTCTTGAAGAAATCCTTAGGTTACAACTCTTGCCTTAGCCTACACCAAGATAATGACCCTTGAACAACAAATGAACTCACCAAGAGGAGGGTTTTCTCAATGGCCTAGGATGGGACAGTATGGTCCATACAGTCAATTCTCCATGATGAATCAGGTAATGGCATCACAGGTCCCAAAAATAAACAATGTCCAACAACCATTTCCATTAATGCAAGCGTATTCACCATTTCTTGTTTTGCCTAACGCATCCATTCCACCACCAGTCATGTTACCAAACATTCAGATGATCATGTTGGGGTTCATCATGCTTAATAATCAGTTGACCATACCTAGATTCAGTGCAATTAAATACCCAAAGCCCAATGAATTATCCTTCAACCACACCACTTCAACGTGTGAATCCTGGATGGAACTAAAATAATTAGAGTCAAGCCATTGTGGCTGTTCCAGAGGTGGCTAATGCAGGAAACACATTTGGACCTGAAGCTATAGTGCCCCAACTAAAAGGGCCTAAAGCAAGGATGGATAAGTTGGAAGAAAAAATAGCCAAGATGACAATCAATGTGGAAAACATGAATAAAATTTTGGCGCAATCCTTCGAACATAACCGACCTGACAACCACAGAGGAAAGGGGCCATACAACACTCATCCCAATAATGGGCGCATACCAAACCCAGTAGCAAATCAGGCAGATGTTTCAAAAGATTACGGTGAGGTAGAACCCTGTGATGATGAATTACCCCATTGTTGCCAAGGGAAGCATGAGACTTTGTTAACTGAAGTTGTCCACATCCAAGAAAGTGAGGAAGAGGAGGAAATTGAGGTCTTAGGAGAAGAATATGAAGAGAATTTGGAAGTCCAAGCCATTAGACGTTTTGGGAAAGGAAATCATTGGTATTACACAAGAAGCTCTAAGGATCCCAAAACTTCCTCCACTCCTCCAAATAACCCTTTATTTCCTCCTGATACAAAAGGTGAGGTTAATCCACCTCCTCCACCGATTATGGAGAAGTCCAAGTCGATACAAAAAATTCCAAATTTTAAAAAATTCACTTATGACTTAGAAGAAGCCATGAAGAGAACTAAGGCTAATATTTATTTGTTTGAAGTGTCTAAACTTTTGGGTCAAGAGGTAGGCTTGTCAAAAGGGTTCAACCCACCTAGTCAAGTTCATGAAGCTAAGGGTGTCGAGTCTCAATTAGTTTTGAAAAGGGAAAAATGAGAAGTACCTCCCTTTCTCATAACCATTAGAATTGCAGGCAAAAATTTACACAATTGTTTGATAGATTCAGGTCCTTTGACCATCATGCCCCTAAAAATTTACCAAAAGTTAGGACTCACACCAATCTCATCTAAGAGTAAGGTGGTACAATTGGATAGATATGTGATGGATGCAGTTGGAGGTAGAAATAATGTCCTTATTTAGATTAATTCAGAACCTAGGGTTCAACATCACATAGATATATTGGTGCTTAATATTCCTACCAAATATGGAATGGTATTGGGGAGAGATTGGAGTAAAAATTTGAATGGATATATTGTAACAAATTCTTCCCATATGTGGTTGCCTTGGAGAGGAGTGGTAAATCAAATTTGGGTGGATAGTGAACCTAGACTCAAGGAGATGATAACTAAATATAACAAACCCAATGAAATCTAGTATGTTGATACTGAATTAGAGGCCTATAGCTTGGACATAGAAGAAGCTCCCGAAGAACCTCAAAAGGAGAAATTTTCTTCTAATACTTTGGAAGAGGATAATCTGGTTTGGAATCTAAGGTTTGATGGATCTAGGTCAAAGCAAGGTGCTGGAGCGGGAATTGAACTTATATGTCCAGGTAACAAGCCTATACTTGCTGCCTATAGATTACAGTTCCCAGCCACCAACAATGTGGTGGAGTATGAAGCACTTATTTTTGGACTTCAATCAGCCCTAAGGAAGAAATTCAAATGTCTCAAAGTATTGGGAGATTCGAAGTTGGTGGTTAAACAAGTTAAAGGGCAATATACTTGTCGCGACAAAATATTAAGCCTTTACAAAACTAGAGTTAGGGAGTTAATAGATGAGTTTGATGCTTTTAATATCTCCCTTATTTCTAGGAAAAACAATCGAATGGTAGATTCTTTAGCTATGGCCGCAAGCATGCTCAAACCTATGGACCATAAGAAATGCAATTAGTTTTCAATTGAACTAGTGCCATGCCCATCAATACCAGATAATGTTATTAATTTCCAAGTATTTGATAGCGACAAACATGTTTTTAATTTTATCACTAATTTTGGTATATTTGAAAATCAGGTCATTGATGAAGATGAGAGGAGGCAAAAATAAATAGATTTGAAAAAGGAAGCAACCGGAGTGTGGAATGAGATGCCAAATGGTATGGCTTCTTTAGAAAAGATATTTGATATTGGATATCAAGAAAAAAGAGATAGAAAGATCCCACCTCCTAAATAATCATGTGATTTAATCAACTTAGGGAGTGTAGAAGATCCACGAGAAGTATTTATTGCTAAGGTGTGCACAAAACAAGAAAGGGAGTCCATCGCTTGCACATTAAAGGAATATGTTAATTGCATAGCATGGAGTTATAAGGATTTGAAAACTTATGATCAAAATGTGATAATGCATACTATTTCGTTAAAGCCTGACTCCAAGCCTTTCAAACAGAAACAAAGAACGGTCAACCCGATTTTAGAACCCCTAATAGAGAAAGAGGTCAAGAGACTTATAGAAGCAAAAATCATCTTTCCCATTAGACATTCCACATGGCTCGCCAATATTGTCCCGATAAGGAAGAAGAACAAAGAAATAAGGCTGTGTATAGATTTCAAGAATTTGAACAAGGCTTGCCAAAAGGATAATTACCCATTGCCTACTATCGATGATATTATTCAAAAGGTGAATGGGTCAAAAATGATGTCATTCTTGGATGGTTATTTAGGATATAATAAAATTCTAATTCATCCAAATGACAGAATGAAGACAACCTTCATGACGAAGTGGGAAACATTTGCATATAGGAGAATGTCGTTTGGGTTATTGAATGCAGGTGTAACTTTCCAACGAGCCATGGATTTTGCGTTCAAAGGGCTCATTGGTAAGTGTATCATTGTTTATGTTGATGATATTCCTGTATTCTCTAAGAAAATGGAAGATCACGTTAGGGACTTGAGAAAAGTACTTCAAAGATGTAGGGAACATGGGATCTCCCTTAATCCGAAGAAATACATTTTTGGAGTAACGAAAGGTAAGCTATTGGGTCATGTTATTTCAAAATATGGGATTGCTATCGATCCAGAAAGAATAGCTGCTATACTAGCCATTCCTCCACCTAATAGAAAGAAAGAGTTAATATCCTTTTTTGGTAAGATTAACTTTGTGAGAAAATTTATTTTAGGTTTTGCCGAGATTGCCAAGCCTTTGAACGCCATGTTAAAGAAGGATGTTCAGATCAAATGGACAAATGAAAATAGGGAATATTTCAAAAGCATCAAAGATGCTATCTCTAAAGCCCCTATTTTAATTAGTCCAGATTATTCTAAGCCTTTCTATGTTTATACTTTTTCTTCAGATCATTCTTTTGTGAGTGTCTTAACCCAAAAGAGCTAGGGTAGAATTGAAAATCCCATAGCCTTCTTGAGTGCTCCATTGAAGGATGCAAAGCTGAGATATTATATATTGGATAAAAAAATGTATGCCCTATTCAAGACCATCAAGAAATTTAGGCATTATCTAGTTCACAGTAAAGTTTTTGTGGTAGTTCCTAACCCAACCGTTAAGTCTATATTTTTGCAAAATGAACTAGGTGAAATACAGGAAAAATGGATTTATACCCTTCAAGAATTCGATTTGGAAATCTGACCCATGAAAATAGTTTGTGGACAAGGTTTGGTCAAGGCAATTACAAAAATTGATCCATTGATATCATGCCAGCATTACGAGGTAGATGACATAACCAGAGATGAGTGGTATGTTGATATTGCATATTTCTTGCTACATGGTAAGTGTCCACTACATTTAGATTCCACTCAATGTAGAGATTTGCGTTTGAAATCTATGACTTTTCTAATTAAATTTGGTGTTTTATACAGGAAGAACCACGAAGGAATTTACCTTTGTTGTGTCAATTGAGAAGAAGCGACCCAAGTACTTAAGGAGTTCCATGGTAAGTATGGAACTGGACACGGGTCAACCAACACTACAACTCATAAAATCCTTAGGACTAGATACCCCATCTGTTTAAGGATGCACATGCTCATGTGAGATCATGCCACCTATGTCAAGTTGCGACCAATAGATAAAGAAATGCTGCCATGCCATTACAATCCATGGTAGAGGCAAGACCCTTTGCACAATGGGGATTAGATTTTGTTGGGATCATCAATCCCAACTCATCTGATTCGTATAAATATATCCTTACTACCATAGACTACTACACAAGGTGGACCGAAGCTATCCTATTAAGCATGTCACTTCAAAGGTTGTCATTAATTTTTTAGAGGATAACATTGTTACTCATTTTGGAATACCCAAAGCAATTGTAAGTGATAATGGCTCTGCATTTTCTTCTTTGGAGTTTGCAAATTGGGCATATGATAATATGGTAAGATGGAAATTCTCCTCAAATTATTATCCATAAGGTAATGGTTTTGCAGAATCCTCTGACAAGAACTTTTTGTGTGTAATAAAAAGGTTACTTGAAAAGAACACTAGGGATTGGCATAGCAAGTTAAAGTTTACCCTTTGGACTGATAGGATTAGAACCAAAGAATCAATAGGAATATCTCCTTATTACTTAGTCTATGGACAGGATCTCATCTTTCCCACAAATCTAAGATTACAAACATTGCATTTCATGAAATAATATGTTGGAACTAATGATAAAATTGAAGCTAGGTTAATGCAGTTAATGCATCTTGATGAGAAAAGATATGAGGCTATGCTGCATTTCAGTAAACATCAAGATGTAGTGAAAATATGGTTTGACAAGAGGTCTAAAATCAAAACATTTAAAGTTTTTGGCCTAGTTTTATTGCGGGATAAGAGACATGAAAAGAAAGGAGACCATGAAAAATTTAATTGTTTGTGGTTAGGTCCGTATTAAATTTTTGAAGTCCTAGGGGAAAACAATTTCAGATTAAAAACCTTAGATAGGAATGATTTGGCTTTACCCATTAACGGGATGCACTTAAAGCACTACTTTCAAGCCTAAAAAGGCAAGATCATGTATTATATGTAAATACCTTTGTGTTTGATTATGTTGAGTCTGATTGTGTGTTTGTATTCATTCACTTCCAATATTTTATTGATTTCTAGTCTCTTGTATATAGCTTACATGTGCAGGTTTCGTGTTTGGTTTTGGGTTTGAATTTTGTTTCATATTGACAAGTTCATTGGGTGTTTGTATTCATTTGCTTCCAAGTTTTGGTTATTTTCCAGAATTTTAGAGTGAGATGTTGGCTCATGTCCTCATGAATGTTCACTAAGACCAGGAGAATGTGAAACATCAGAATTGTATTGCAGAAGGCTCCACAATTATCGCATACACATTAAAGTATATAGTCTAAAACTTGTGATGCATGAAGTTGTCAAGTTTGCAAGTTAGGAAGAAATATTTTACATGCTCCATCTTGTCCATCCATATTTCATGGTACACTTCACATTGCATCTCGCTTGCATCCACAGTTCAAAGGTAATCACTGAAAACATGTCAAATTTTCTTAGGATCATTACACAACATACATTAAGAAGATCTTGAGATTGGGAACTGATGCTGAAACTATCTTGAACCAAGCACGATCCACACATATTAAAAAAATCTTGGGTAAAATGGTCAAAACCATCCTTGGGAGAAAATGTGAGGTGAAAAGAGTCATTCTTTTCGGTCCTATCATGCAACATAGTCCATAAAATAGTGGTTTTCACCACTTCCATAATACCGAAAAACCCGAAATCAAAGTAGTAAGGATAGGGTAAAATTATCATCATACTTAGGTTGAGAATATGATTCCCCAATACTTTGATTCTGCCTCCATCATGCCATTCACTATTGGATTGTAAGGATCGTACTACATATCCCTTGGAAGGATGGGTAGTCATCCCCAAGATTCAAGAAATCCAAAATAACTTGTTCATCACTCCACTTCCATCACACCATTGATTGTTGGGTTGTAAGGATCGTACTACATATCCCTCGGAAGGATGGGTAGTCATCCCAAAGATTTAATAAATCTAAAACAACGTGTTCATCACTAAACGTCCATCACACCATTGATTGTTGGGTTGTAAGGATCATACTACATGTCCCTCTGAAGGACAGGTAGTCATCCCCAAGATTCAAGTATTTAAAAGCCAAATCATGGACTATAGGGCTAACATTCATCGGGGCTATAAACGCTTGACTGGTAATGAAGTATGCTCATGCGTGGTGACATGTCTCATTTAAAAGTGAGGCCTCTGACCGCTCACATGGACAGGCTAGCTTTGCGATTTCATCCATAACAAGTTTAATCATTTTGGTCAAGATGAGGTAATAAACTCAGATCAGAGTAGTAAAGATAGGGTCAAATTCTCATTGTACTTAGGTTGAGAATCTGATTCCCCAAATATTGGAGCACACTTGCACACACTAGTTCGGGATGGTAGCAGTTCATAACTAAGCTCTTGATCTGGTAAATGAATTCATTGCACACACTTGTGGTCCTAAGAGGTTTAGATAGTTTTAGGGTGTTTGTTTATGGTATTAGAACATTTGAGTTTATGAAAAATAGGCCATTCATAGCATCCTTCAATACATTCTTTTAGTTCATATCATATTACTTTCCATATCATCCATAACATATTATATGCATCGACGTGAAATTGACTATGGAATGTTGAATAGTTTCAGACGATAAGGAATAAATAAATTTGTACACATTGAGCTGATGTTGAATGATTTTGATGCTTCATGTCTTTTAGGTCTACTTTCATTCTCTGGATACTTACTGATGCTTGTAATTTTATTTTTTTGGGTTTTTTGTGGTTTTAGGTTAGGTTCTTATCAAAATGCTCAGGAGCATTTCCTAGCAGAGTCACCATTTGTTGTGGTTGCTCCACAACTACCCCCAAAAACTTAGGGATCCACCTTTTTTTTTTTGTGTTTGTGATTATTTTGGGTTGTTTGGAGCAATAAATTTGAGAGATGCTATCTCCGGTATTTGCAAGTCTGTCTCCAAAGTCTGATGTATTTGGCATTTTGGTTTGAATGGGTTGTATAAGGAGACATCTTTTGGGTTAGTACCTTGCAAGCCATATAGGGTTTTCATCATTCTATGGGTGTGTTGGTGATAATGTGGGGGATTTAGTCATTTTAAAGGTTTGAACATGTTCTAAATTAAATCTCCTTCAAACTGATAAAATAGAAAAGAAGCTTTAATTAAAACAAAATTTTTATATTTATATATTTCATATATAAATATGTTAAAATATATTTATCTATATATATATATATAAATATCGCTTGGATTCATTCTCATTAAGACTTAGCCTTAGGCTACGTTTGGCATAAAGTTGTTTTAATTTTTAATGTTTTCTTTATTAAAGTTTCTTAGGTACTAAACCATGTTATATCTTTTGTGGTGCAGGTGACCCGCGGCGAAAGCGAGGCCCGTAGCATACATAGATAATGATGTATCCGAGTTGGCAATGAGAGCACAGTGGACGTCGAGTGTCGACGTGTTCGAGTTCATCCATGCTAACCGCGAGAGCTTACATGGCGCACTACCTGACACAGGTGGCATAATATACGTCATCGAGTGAAACTCATACAACGACCAACAAGCTTCGAGCAAGTTCGAATCGAACGTTTACATACAAGACGTGGTAGGAATAATTAGCACATCATTCGGCAAGCGATTGGCCATACGAGAATAATATGGACGAGGTAGTTAGTCTGTCCATAGCAGTATTATGACAGCATGCAGGCATGAAGGTATGGTAGAGAGCTGGGAGAACGATGTTCGTTTACAGGTGGTAGGCGCATATTATTCGATGCATTAATGATAGTAGAGTCAGCCATTCCAAACAACAAATCACAGTAGAGCTGTCAAATGCAACAATAATAGAATAATGAGGGAAATATGATGATTAATTGGACCCCGACGGGATGAGATTTAGTCGAACATGATGACAGAGGCATCGGATAAAAAGGACATGGCCTCCTGTTTTAACGCGGTGAGGAATACTCCAAAGCAAGGACGCAACATTGATAGCGTGGACGATCAAGGTTACAGTGTCATACAGGTCACATGAATTTATGAACGGTGAAATGCCAGGTGGGTGGACACAGTCTTCGGCAACCAAGTGGTGAAGACGACACCTGACGTAACGGGCAAGTATGGCGACCATGTACGAAGATAAACACAGTCTAACGGTGAGTGGAGAACCCTTTGGTAAGAGGTCTGGTGAATGCAAAAATCACCAGTAATATAGATGTGGTTTGAATGGCAAAGATGGGTGGTGTCAAAGATAAACAAACCCTCACATCTGACGAATTTTGATGGTGTCGATCGCGTAAAACCGGACGATGAAATGGGGTCCGCGTTGAAGTGGAACTAACAACGTGGATGGGTATCCCAAACCCTACCACGGTGGACAAGGGAGACGTGGCGGTCATATTAAACATCTACGAAAATAAGGCAGAGGTGGACCCCTACGACAGTGTAATACCATCTTACCAAACAATGCCCAGTTGGGGAGTTAATGCAATTAACAGGGTCTATGACAAAAATAAGGTGATTGAGGGAGTTATCCAGGGTAGCGCAGTTGTAAGGAAGATGCAGACCTCTTTCTGGAAGAAGCATGACATAGCCACAGAATTCACGAAAGCTAAAGATAAAATTAACACAGCGGAGATTGCGGGGCCTATCTTCAGGATTGCATAGGGTACAACCATCGGTTACGTAGCAGAGAACAGCGTTACGAGACACCACGTGGGATGCATTGCGAAAGACAACGACAGTGTAACCAGCATTTGATCAGAACGATGGGTACATAAGGGAGTAACGCCCATGTTAGGTGACCATCGTCGGGGTCAAAAAAATGGATCTACAGTCAAAGATACGTCGTCTGACAACGAAACGGGTAACCGGGGTAGATTCGACAAATGCGAATGTACAATGAGTAGACATAAACCCTAAACGATCTCGAAAACCCTATATAATTTCTAGGAAACGAGGCAGACACCTTTTGTTTGAGTTGTTCGATGGTTGAAGAGATCGTAGACAGAGAGGCTTAGGGGTGTGTGTGGAGTGTCCAAGGCAGCGTTGCTTGGCGGATGATAAAATCATTCACGTGTCATAAGGAATCAATCAAAGGTGAGAATTTTATTTGGATGCACTTTATATTATAATATAGAACAAAGGAGGTATAAGGATTTGTTATGGAAGGTTTATGTCTTTAATGAATATTATATTATAATATAAGATAATGGGAGGTATAAGGTGGAATTAGACCATTAAGTGGTATTTATATTTTATTTTGTTATATTATGTAATAAAGACCACATGGAAGTTTAAAAAAGAAAAAAAAAAGAATGTTTATTTTGTTTCTTTTAGAATGTTAAAAGAAGAGTAATAGGCAAAATATAAAATAAGATGATTTATTTCTTGTTTTATTTGCATTCATGTTAGGGAAGTTGAAACGGAGGAATTTTTTTATTTTTATTTTTTTTCTTTAAAAGCCCAATGAAGCCATGGTTTAGAGGAGGCTAGAAATTTTTGTAACATAAGAAGACTTTCAGAATATAAAGATTTCATTTTGGCAAGAGCAACCTTTGTCAGCAAAACCAAAGGGAGATTTCGTCTAAGATTGATGTTTTATTGTATATTTTTTTCTGCATTATTTCATGCTTGTATCTATTTGTTTATGCCATGAAATGGGTTACAATAGGTGAATGCTAGAAATAATGCAATTTTGTTTCATTCTTGGAGTCTTGCACTTGGTCTAATTTGATTGTGCTTGTGTTGCAGGTCCGTTAGGTCAATTTGTTTTAGATTCATCTCATAACTTGGGGTTTTGCAGGGAGGGGATTGCTAACCAAATTTGATGTCATTTTTTATTTTTCTAGCTAACCTTGTAGATAATTTCTTTTTGTTGTTTATTTTCAGCATTTTAGATTAATTTGTTTTCCATTTCATTCTGGTCCTTCCATAATTTTTATTATTTATTTTTCATTCTGGTCCTTCCATAATTTATGTTGTTTCTTTTCCATTTTGGTCCTTCCGGAATTTATGTTTAAGTCTTTCATTTTGGTCCATCCAAAATTTTTGTTTCTTTCCAATTTTAGTTTTCATTCTAGTCCACTTTCCAAATTTTTTTGTTTTTATTTATGGTTCTTTTGCTTCTATTCTGGTACTTATCCAAAATTTATGCACCTCCAAATACATCAATTCAATTTTCAGATAAAATACTAGTTTTAGGAGAGGCTACTAACACCAAATTCACACTAAGGCAGATAAAGCAAATGAACACTAACATGCTAACTTACTAACTTTTACTAACACCAAATTCTAACATAGGGATAGTGGAACACTTACAATGAAGATAAAATGAATCCACTAACTCTAAAATGAATCACACATTAAAGGCACAAATCTTAAAATGAAGTGGATTATTCCATGCACTTTTTGCATTTGAAATATTTCTAATTTGAAGATAAAAAGAATCTACTAATTGGGAGTCATGGTAGACTATTTTAATATCAAGAGCACTAAAAGAAAATTATTTTTGTTTTCATTTTGAAAGTTTGAAAGATCACAATTGCTAAGCATTGTTTGAATTATTAAGGCCCCTTATTAACTACCGCTTGCACATTTTGAGTTATTCTGGTACACATATGTTTTGTTTTATATTGTTCGATACCAAAACCTTGGAGAAATGGATGAGTCTCATTTAATTTCTTTGTAAGAGAGAGTTTTCAATTCAATAGTCTATTTGTGGTGATCATTTTGCAATAGGGAAAAATATTCACGCAACAGGTCTATTTGGGTGATGATAACCCTTTAGAAATTTTGGGAAGAGGGGATATAAAGATTAGGTTGGAAGATGGTAGAGAAATAATATATTATGATGTGTGACATGTGCCTGATTTATGAAATAATTTGCTCTCAATTAAAATGATGGATAAGCTAGGGTATTCTATCACTTTTAGTAACAACTACTAAAAAATTACCAGGGGAGCTCTTGTAGTAGCTAAGGAAGAATCTTATAGGACCCTATATCATTTATGCGGTGGTACGGTGACAAATCATGCTATAGCAGCAACTGTTCGGGATGCAGTAATGCTATAGCATCAACATCTAGGCCATATGAGTGAAAAAATCTAATTTTTTTTACATGAAAGAGGTATGCTTTCTAGGATTAAGTATTGCAATTTAGAATTATGTGAGCACTGTATTTTTGGTAAAAAAATAGGGTTCGGTTTACTGCACGCCCTAGTAAGAGTTTTGATGGGTTCAGTTTACTGCAAGCCTTGGTAAGAGTTTTGATTTTTTACAACTTATACATTTAGATATATTTGAATTTTGGACTTGTCCCCACTTAATCCTTAAATGATGATATCTATTTTCTAACTTTTATAGATGATTATTCTAGGAGAGTGTGGGTTTATTTTTTGAAGAAGTCGAAAGTTGTGCAAAAATTTAAAGAGTTCAAAGCACGGGTAGAGAAGAGTTTGGACAAGACGATTCTATGTCTCAGGTTAGATAATGGGGGTGAGTATTGCTCGAAGGAATTTGATAAATTTTGTATGCAGGAAGGTATTAAGTGTAACATAGTGGTGGAGTATTCCCGGTGGGAGGTGGTTTCTAGAGGAGAGAATGATTCTTAGGCCAAGCCTATCTCAATTACCAAATTGGATAGTATTTTGATCACCCAAACTACCCTCGTACGAATTGTCAATTCCTCATTACCTCACGCCCCATCACATTACAAATATGGCAATAGTCATTCTTCGAACACTTCATATTTGTATATCCCTCTATCTTGTATTCTGTGCACCACAACTCATTCCTATGTGGTTTGATCTTTTGTTCCTTAACCATCTTATCAAAATCCTTATGGAATGATGGTACCATCCTCTACCATCTTATCAAACTCCTTGTGAAATGATGCTACCGTCCTCTGTATAGTGTCATCTTCTTCACTATCTGAATCTATCAACTTGGGATGAGATAATATTCTTGTATACATCTATTTTGATTCGCTCTCAAAGTTCTTTGCATGTTTAAGCACTTCCTCATATGTCTCGGATGGTACTGCCTTCATATTTTTCTTATATTTTGGTAGTAACCCATCTACGAACCACCATTTTACCAGCACATCTACCAATGACATCTGCACATTATCGACTAATTGCTTTTGTCGACGATTATAGGATTTCACATCCTCGTCTACTTTCTATTTTGTTACGCAAAGCTCAATGATGATGTCTCCATCATCTTTTAAAGGTAAAAAATTCTTCAATGAATTTATCCTTTATCTGATTCCAAGTTTGAAAATCAACGTTACTTTCTCTCTTTAGGTACCAATCTATTGCCAATCCTCTCAAGGTAGCAGGAAAGAGGACTACCCAATCCTCTAGTATGTCTACACCATTTTCTCTCCAAATGGTTATACAAGTTCCTACATGTCGTGTGGGGTCTTCCTTACCCTCACCTAAAAATTATGGACATATTTGTTTGGTTTCTTGGTTAGCCATCTTAGGAGATTCGTTGCTCTTACTTGAGGTGTCTCGTGGAATCTCTGTCAGATTCCTCTTTGGGGGTGTCTTACTCTTGTTGTCGTTAGAAGTGTCAATTTGAGGTATCTTATTTTGTTCTGCCACCTAGTGACCAAATTCTTGTGCGTCCTCACTATACGACCTTCTTCACTGGTTTGATGGATATTATCTTGATCTGTCCTCCTGAGTCCTCATGTCCTGTTGCTCTGGTGCCTGACTACCATTCTCTACACCCTCTCGCAACCCTGATGTCACTTCCTCAGGTCTTACCATCCACTCTTTGTCGTCGTGCACTTTTTATTTGTCACCCGTATCCTCTATGTTTGGTGGTTCTTCCTCCTCATATTTTGTCTCAATCAACATCGCCTCAAAGTCTCCTTCTTTGGATGTCCAAACTTGCTCTATTTTTGGTTTATGCGTACTATGATCTGAGTTACTCATGTTTCCTCTTTGAGAAATCCTTATGCTAATTCTTATTGGAATGTTGCTTCATGGTTCCCTTCTCCCACGACTTCATGTACTGGTGTCCATCATAAAAATCACCTTTAGTATTCAGTAAAATTCAATCCATTTTAACAAGAATGTCAGATTTGATAAGGCAACGACCCCAAATGTAACATAGCGATGGAGTATTCCCAATGGGGAGGTGTTTTACAGAGGAGAGAATGATTCTTAGGCCAAGCCTATCTTAATTACAAAATTAGATAGTATTCAGATCACCCAAACCACCCTCGTAATAACTGTCAATTCCTTGTACGAATCTTAATTACCTACATTGTACGATCTCAAATCGTACAGTGTCCAATATGGTATGATCTTGCATCCAATAAAACTGACAGATGATGTTTTGGAGGCTTTCGTACATAGTTTTGTAATCATTCCATCCGAGTCCCCAAAATTGCCAAATCAAGTAAGTTCCTATCAATCATCTGTTTTACCAAATCGGGTAACAGTTATTTGTACGATTTGTATGATGTACAATGTACAATATGTACGAACTAAAGGTACAACATGGTAGTATTTAATATGCTTCTCTACTCCAATCTCTCTTCGAGATGTTTTGTATAGGTTTAACAACCTAAACAATACAATCTCTTTCATAAGCAAAACATCCTAACTGGGCTGGTGAGAGATTCCATACAGGTAACTACATCTAGAAATCATACAGTATGCTTCAAAACATCCTTGCCAACATCCTTATGCTCATAAATAATTCTCCATGATTCACTAGTGACAATCCTCTTAATCAAGCTGCAACAATGCCTAAAACTAACATATAACAGTAAGATAGAAAACTCAATTACACAATACCAATCCACAATACATTATCCATTCATAACAAGATCATACACAATCATCCACAACATCTTTATTCTCATTAATGGCTATAAATTTGAGTACAATGTGGAAAAATCTCTCATTGTAATTGCAATAACTCATAAATGTATCTATCTCTCTATTCTAGCAACTAATAACCAGTAAACTAGTAGCCAGGCCTATAAATTTGAAAATGGGGCCTTATATAACGTTTCCCAGGCCATTCCAAAGTAGTTTTTGATACAATCCATTATTAACAACTGCCCATATACAACTGAATACATTATTTTAGCATTTTATTAAGTTTAACACCTTAGTTTAGCAAATCCATGTGACGTTTCATCCCAAAATTACATTTCCTTTGCATTTGAGTGAATTTTGATGTGCCCTGAATGATTTACTAATGCTATATATGGTTTTCTAATCCAGTTGTATGATTTTTCCTTCCACTGTATGATTTTCTCCCACTGTACGATTTTAAAAAACTTGAGCAAATTATTCCAAAACTGTCAAAATCTAACAAATCACTTCTTCTTCTGGGAGGTGGATTTGCTGCCTACATTAAGCACCAGAAGGCTATACCATATACTCCACATAAAAATGGTATCTGAGAAGATGAATTGCATAATCATGGAATGTACAAGAAGCATGCTCATCGCAACCATGTTGTATAAAAAGTTTTGGATAGAGGTTGTTAATACTACTATTTTATCTTATTAACAAGACACTTACAACTATGTTGGATGGATAAATTTCGAAGGAAGTTTGGTTTTGTAAGACAATTGATTACTCCCATTTGTGTACCTTTGCTTGTGATGCGTTTACCCATGTAACCAAAGAAAAAAGGTCCAAACTTGACCTAAAGTCAAGTAAATGTGTTTTTCTAGGCTATGGAGATATAGTGAAGGGGTATAGACTATGGGATCCTATTTCCCACAAGGTAATTATATAGCCGAGATGTTATTGTTGATGAAAAATTTATGCAAAGGAATGAGGTACAAAAACTCTTAATTTTGTACCAGTTGAAGTAGAAATGTATGAAGATGAATGTGAAAATAAGCATGCTAAAGTTTTTGACCAGCATGCAAAACAACAAGTAGAGCAGCCACAATGGTCACAAGACCAAGAGCCACAATCAATAGATCATTGGTTTAGAAGATCCAAAAATCCACAAAAGTATTCGAAAAGGTATTCTCATGTTTATCAATCCTATTTTGTTTTGTTAACTGATGATGGTTAAACTAGTTCATTTTGGGAATCTAGAGAGTCTAAGAATGAAAACAAGTGGAGGAAATCCATGGAGGAGGAAATCGAGGCACTTTGTAAGAATAAAATATAGGAACTTGTGGATCTCCCACATGGAAGAAATAATGTTGGAAACAAGTGGGTGTACAAATTGAAGAAGAGCATCGATGGGTTGTTGGAAAATTATAAAGCTTGCTTGGTGGCAAAAGGCTATGTGCAAAAGTGAGGTATTGACTTTAAAAAAAATTTCTCTCCAGTTGTGAAGATGACTACTATTAGAGTTCTAGTTGCACAAGATTTAGAACTGGAGAAGCTTGATGTAAATACTGCTTTCTTACATGGTGATATTGAGGAGGAGATTTATATGGATCATCTTGAGGGTTATAAAGAAATATGCAAAGAGCATTTGGTTTGCAGATTGAAGAAATTATTGTATAGGTTGACACATGCACCAAGGATGTGGTACAAAAAATTTGACACTTTCTTGAAGAGCCAATATTTTAGTAGGAGTGAAGCTGACAATTGTGGATACTATAAGAGGTTTGATTATGGTAGTTTTATTATTTTGTTGTTGTATGTTGATGATATGTTGGTTGCATGTCCCAACATGAAGAAAAGTATTGTTCTTAAGGATTAGTTGGCTAGGAAATTTGAAATGAAGGATTTAGGAGCAACAAACCAAATTTTAGGGATGAAGATACACAAGGATAGAAAAGGAAGAAAGATATGGTTAAGTCAAAAGTCACATGTGGAAAATATTCTACAACACTTCAATATGCAGAATGCAAAACCAATTAGTACCCCACTTATTTCACACTTAAAATTGTCTTCCAACTAGTGTCCTAGAATAGAAGTAGAGAAGACAAGCATGTCTTGTGTACCATATTCATCAGCAGTAGGAAGCCTCGTGTATGCCATGGTGAGCACCAGATCGGATATTGCCCAAGCAGTGGGAGTAGTTAGTAGGTACATGGAAAATATTGGTAAGGAGCATTGGAGTGAAGTGGATATTTAGATATTTAAGAGCCACTCAAATTTTGCCATTTACTTTGGATCAACATATTTGCAAGTTAAAGGTTTTGTGGATTCTAATTATGGTGGAGATAGACATGGGAGAAATTCCACTACATGATATTTCTTCACTCTTGCTGATGGAGTAGTGAGTTGGGCATCTAAGTTGTAGTTTGTTGTGGCTTTATCAACCACTAAAGCATAATACATTGAAGGGACTCATAATACCAAAGAGGCAATTTGGCTAGAGCGATTGTTGGGTGACTTCAAGGTAATGTAGGAGAAAATTATACTACATTGTGATAGACAAAGTGCTATTTAGATAGTAAAGAATCAAATATTCCATGATCGCACAAAATAAATTGATATCAAGTACCACTTTATAAGAAATATGGTGGAAGAAGGTAGGAACCTATTGTAGAAAATTGATACTGAAGTGAATCCTGTAGATATGCTTACAAAGTCTGTCAAGGTAGAGAAGTTTGAGTGGTGCAAAACTTCTTTGGGATTGCTAAAAAAGTAACAATGGTAGAATTGGGTAATTGGTACTAGATGAAAATATTTGATAGATGAATTCATGAATACTGATTTCAAGTGGGATAATGTTAGGAAGTGAAGTCACTATACAATTTCACTATTAGCAGAAGCTAGGTTGCAGCAGATGGCCATAAAACTACTAGATATTATGGTTAAACTTCTAGTTAGTAAACATCTAGGTCAGACATTTGGGCTACTAGACATCTATACCAAATGTCTAGGCAGTAGACATCTAGGCCAGACATCTGGGTTGCTAGATGTCTAGGCCATACCTCTAGGCCAAACGTCTGGGCTGCTAGACATCTAGGCCAGACGTCAGATGTCTAGGCCAGACATCGAGGTTGCTAGACGTCTAGGCCAGATGTCTATGCTAATAGAAATATAGGATATACATCTACAAAATAGATGTCTAGACTAGACATCAAGGTTGTTAGATTTCTAGGCTAGACATCAGGATGCAGAATATGAACCGTTTTAGTTGCGCATGGAAATGAATAGTTTTACGGAGGTTTCCTTTGGAAGAGGAAATGAACAGTTCAGTGTATTCCTTCATATACTCTATAAAAGGGAATTGATCCCTTGAAAATAATGTAATTTTATAATGTGAATGTATAATTCTGCTGAAAATAATAAGGAGAAGTTGCCATTGACTCATGGTTTTCCTACACATTGCAGGTTTCCACGTAAATCTTTGTGTTACTTATGTTGTTTTTTTTTCTCTGTCATTGTGTTTCTACTTGCAGGTATAAAATATGAAGTTTTTTCCTAACACCTTTGGCAATGTTGGATCTTGCTTTAACCATGCACAACTTGTGGAAGATAAGTTTTTTCCACAATCAAAGGGGTTTCGTCCTTCTTCATATTTTGGAGGTTCACTGTAGGGGATAAGTTCTCAAAAGAATATTTTTCTACCAATGAATATTTCTTCTTTTTTTTCCATATTTTTCTCCTTCTCCTTCTTATAATGGCAAAAAATTCTATAATCATTGTAAACAAAGATGGAATAGTGAATTTGAGTGTTTTAGAAAGTAGAAAAACTTAATTGTAAAACCTCAACAAGAGGCACCACAACATGGGCCACTTGAGGTTTTATGTGAGGATAAGGAGTATGAAGAACTTAAGGGTCAATTGGACAATTAGATTCTTATGCACAAAAAAAGTAACCATGACAATTTGTTTATCACAAAAGTACACCTCCAAAACAACTATTCTATGACTTGCATATTTGACAATAGATCACAAACAAATCTGATTGCTAAATCCATAGTTGATCAACTCAAATTTCTTGTTGAACCTTATCCTTACCCTTATTCACTTGGATGGAAGGATGTGGACTTTGAATCTGCAATTACATAATGTTGTAATGTGTCCTTTACCTTGGGTCCTCACTATGTGGGTCGAGTCACTCGTGATGTGACTCCCATGGACTATTATGGATTGATTCTTGGCCAACCCTATCAATATGATAAATGGCATTAATATGATGCATAACACAAAACCTATATCATGCATTATCAAAAAAATATTTTTTTCTTTGCAATCTTTCACAATTCACATCTTTGATGCCTTTACCAAATATTGCTTTAGTCTTTTGGCCAAAGGAAATTCATGCTTCCATCACTAAAACTCATAAGTAGTTCAATTACTGATTCCTCCTCCTATTGCTCCTTTTAATCCTCCTATTGTTCCACCTCCTACATTTGAGTGACCTCCTTCCTTGTTGCCTTCGTAGGTTCCTGTTTGATGCGTAGTCGTTATACCATCATTAATTCTCAAAGAATCTGTCAATCCAGGGCAGTGTACAAGGCTATCTACGGAAGAAGAAGTGAAACAGCTATAACTTAGGTCAATCTAGGGCAACAAGTCTTTATTGGTGGAACCGGTTTTGTGGGGGGTTTTGGAGCATTCCTATCTCTAAATTGCATGAATTAAATCTTAATCTAAGTTGCAGAATTGGAAACTAATCATTAACTACATAAATGAAGTCCTAATTACAATTGCAGAATGAGACCTAATTATACTGCAGAATTAACAGTTACGTAATTGAAAGTCTGATCCTAATTGCGTAAAGGAAATCTAATTACTTTTGTAGTAAAGAAAGTCTAGATCTAATGTGGAAATAAAAAACAAAAAAAATTTAAAAAAGGTTGTCAATCCTCTGCTTCATATTTTGACAAAGAAACACAAAAATGCAGGAAATTGCTGAAAAATAGAAATTCTAGAAATAACAGCTTAAAAATAAAGTGAAAGCTTGGTGAAAGTAAGATTGCAACTAAAACATTAAGCACAAGATTTATCTTAACATGAATGAACTAATACCGCAAATATTGTCAACTTATTCACAAGCAATTTACATAACAAGTTCTCGCAACTCATTCTCGCTGCAAAGAAAATCGTAATAAAAACTCGTTCCGTTAGTCCTCCTCCTAGGTCCGGAAGTGGCCACCTCTTTGTCCGTAAGAAGGTGTAAGTCTCTCTCTCTTTCTAAATCTTAATCACACTCATTTACAAGTAAATTGAAATAGAACTGTTGCACTTTATTGATCAAAAGACATGATTACAAGAATTCACTTAAAAATCGTTACAGGATCCGTAATAATCAATTTCTAGTTATACTCTGTATTTTCTGCTAGCTTTCTCTATATTCTATCTTCTGCTACTTCTCTACCCCCTTACTCTATAGCTCAACCTGAACGGGAGCAATATTTATAGCTATCCTATGATCTGATTACAAACAAAGAATATCTCAAAAGATCTAATCCTAAAATGCTGCAACAAATTCTCGGTTTTATCCTAGAAGAGGACTAAAACCTGATCTTTCCCTTAATGATGGATTTGGTCGGCAATGACGGCAAAGACAGATGGAGGATATTTCTCTTTACTTTTTCCAACCTTTATTTCCCTTTTTCGCCTTCAAAAATCGGTCAAAAAGGTCAAAAACACATTCTTGTTCTTCATTCCGAAGATAAGTGGCTTCATTCCGAAGACAGTGCGGTTTTCATTCCGAAGATCGCTCATTCCGAAGATATCGCATTCTCATTTCGAAGATCGCTCATTCCGAAGATACCGCATGCTTCATTCCGAAGATCCGCTCATTTCGAAGACGCTGCTTTCTTCATTCCGAAGATCCGCTCATTCCGAAGATGCTGTGTTTTCTTCATTTCGAAGATATCTGTTCATTCCGAAGATGCTTCCGGAATGAACAAATGTATGCTTTTCCTTTGATTTCTTCTCGCATCTCTCGGTGGGTTATCTCCTAAGATCAAATTCTAATGGTCTCCATTCCTTTCCTCATGTGAATTCCATGCCTTGCTATTTATGGACAACTGGCCGGAATTTATATGGGAAAGACCAGCTTTTTGCCGCACAACAACAGCTTTGCTTGCATCATGTTGCGATTTAGGTGAAGTAAATGCTTGAAACAAATCAAAATATGATTAGTGAAATGCTGCTATTATTCTAAGCATATCTCATTGTAGCAAATCATAACAAAAAGAACACAAAACTATGCAAAAAGTCTGTAAAATCAAGCATATAATATCTCAAATACATTGATCATGCAAAATGGTTAATATACAAACATATTAAATCAACTTAACTAACATATCAGATAAAACATAAGAGTTTATAGGCATTTTTAGTGTACAAAACATGTTATGATTGAGGCATTTCCAGGCCTCATCATTTTCCCCCCAACTTATATTGATGCATGCCCTCATGCATTCTGTTGGGCTATGGAATCACGTATGTCCATGTTCAGATTCCATGACCTGTAGAATAACTTCTTGCCTATGTAATATCCTCTCGTTTTCCTGAATGTTTCTAAGCCAATCTTCAAATTGTTCATCAGGCTGTTCATCTTCTTCAAAGTAAAATGGAACTGGGAGTAATGATGGTTGGAGGCCCCGAACCCCGAGACCTATCCAGGCTATGCCGCATGACCTGGATCAGCTTGGACTACACCTTCTCGCTCTTCTTCTCGGACCACTCTAGATTGATGGGGGAGATAGGTTCTCTTTTCCTTAAAGACATGGAAAGTTCATTCCATCTCGTCCTCTGCATACTGACAATGCTGGAAAGAAATTGTGATCACAAAAATTGTTAAATCTGGTCACACAATCCCTCAAATTGTTCAAGTACATTCTCTTAATATCATCCATGTTCATCATTGAAAAGTGTCGCTGAGTGATATTTAGGTGATTTGGCTGGATTGCTCTGACTAACAACTCAGCCCTTGTTTCAATCACTTTATTCTCGCCTTTTCTCATGATCCCAATAAAGCTCGATTTTGCAAGGTAGACATAAATGCTCTCAACTCAACATCTCCAATGTAGATTTGAGGATGAGAGTCAACTTCATATGGAATGAAGAAACTATGCAAAAATAGTTCACACAGGAGATTTTTATGTTCAAAGGGACTGTCAAAATATGCCTCCAAAAAATCTTCAATAGTGTCCAATTTGTATGGAAGGTTTGAAGTAATCCTCATGACCTCGCCATCTAAGGTATTTTTCCTTCAAAATAAGGTCAGAAAATCTGGCCGGCCGTCTAAATTGGACTAAAAACTCAGCAATTTGGCACAGGTCGATACCTTTTCTTTCAATGCCCGAATTTCTCGTGTCCTTGGCTTCTAGCCGTTTTGCTTCCAGTTTGAATTTTTCAGTTTTATTGGCAAGCTGTTCATATCTAATCATCCAGCTAGCTATGTCTGCATTGTACTGCTCTAAGGACACAATATTAGGTGGTCTTACTACAAGGGGATCCTAGGCACCAGATTTGTCTGAACTCATTTTTCTGCCACTTCCACTGGCTGTTCATCTGTCAATATCTCTACTTGCACCCCCTTATTTGCTATTTCTATGGGGTTATCATCAAATAGTATTTCTACTTGTACCCCCTTATCTGTTGTTTCTACTGGAAGTGTAACAAGTTGAAATGCAGGGACCTCAGTAGGAGTACTTACTTGAACTTTTTCTTGCTGTTGGGACTGTTCTTGTGCTGGTGGCTCATTTTCAGCATCCTCTGCAATATTCCTCACCATTTCTGAAGCATCTTCAGAACAAGAAGGCACTGCTTCAGAATGAACAGGCACTTCTTCAGAATGAAGGAGTGCTATTTTAGGATGAACTTCTATGTCTCGCCTCAATAGAATCATCTCGCTCTTGATAAACCCGAAGCAATTGAGCCAAATTATCTTCATCATGGAACACAACTGGTCGCTTTTCGATTGTGCCAACAACTTTTTTAGTTCTCGCCACTTCCCGCCGGAGTTCTCGCAATTTTTCTTTCTTGCATCTCAATGATGCTTTCTTTCTCTCGTGATCCATCTCGGTCCGTGTCTTGACAACACTCCTTGCTGCCCTCACCGCTCGCTGATGTCTTCCACTTCTGTTTCGCTTCGAAGCCGATGCGACAAATCGCCTGCAGCTGGTCGTTCAACCAAATTTTCCTCTTCTACCGCAACATTCTGTTCTTGTTCGAGAGGCTCGTGAGACTCGTCTACAAGGACATCCACCATATCTCGTAGCCTCGTTGAATTGTAGCCTCTTCCAAACCAACTTGCTCGGCTTTCGCTTCAGCTATCTCGTTCAGGGAATTCTGGAAAATTGTCGATGTCCGGTTGTATCTCTCGTGACATCCGGGCTACCCGGTCTATCTTCTTCCTCCATGACCTGTTCTGCAGTCTCTTTCAAATGGATTCTTGTAGACCTCCTAGTTCCATATGCAAAATTATTTTTGCTTTGTTTTATGGTGACAGTAGGGGTCATGGGGTCAGTTTTTGATGCCTCTCGTTTCCCTTTTTTCACTTCTCTGTTCTGACAAGTCAGTTGCAGCTTCAAGAAACCGAACTCTCTTTTGTTTTTCTCGCTCTCGTCGCTAGTTCCAGATCCTCTTTTCTTTTGTCTCTTAGCCTGTGAAGTTGAAGGCTCAGGAGCAAGTTCTGTAACAGCTTCAGGGGCATCTTCTCAGCTTCTTCTGCAAAGAACCTCTCGCAACATTTTCTGCAACAACTTCTGCAATATTTTCTGCAGCAACTATTTCCTCTTCTTGCATCAACATCAGCAGTATTTGACTCCTCTTCTTCTTCACTTTCATCCCCAAAAATGACATCATTTAAATTAGAGTAAAACCTGTCAAAACTCCTAGGGTTTCCTCCGAAATGATGTTGGCAGATTAATTTGATAAGGCCATGATGGCGAAGGCTTCCTTTACCCTCCTGATATCTTTTTGCCATGTTCTTTAACTCTTGGTACAAATACAGGGGAAGATTAACCCTAACTTCTCGGTTGTTGTCTACCATGTCCGAGATGGTTTAAAATTCGTAGATGATGCCCTGACAACAACACATACTGCCCTTCACAGGTCAAAAAATTAATCACCCAGGTGGCTACTTCATCCCAGGGTTCTTGCAGGCTAGCCCTTTTTAACCCCTTGCATGTGTTGTTATGGGTTAAATATTCAGGTTCTCTATCATTCTCTTCTACAAACTGATTAACTACATTTGCCAATGTGTTCTTGCCAGATCTAGTAATTGAAATTCCCTCTAATGGCAGCTCTGTAATTTGACTTAAAATTTTAGGGCTTACCTCAATAGACATGCCGTTGACATGTGCTCGGTTGTTTCTGAACGTGTGGGCAAACATGCCAGCTAAATCTTCTGAAGACCCATTGAATTTGTCCAGAAATGTCATAAACCCTCCGTCTTCAAAAATCTGCACAACCGCTAGATTTTCTCGGAGGAAATTGGTATCCGCAGTGTTCTCGCTTCCGATCTTGCGTCCCATTTTTCTCTCGTTTAAAACTTGTACACCGTGGTCGCTGTCCTACCGCAGGATTTTCTCGGCTGTTTCCTCGTTGCTAATTTGCGGAGTTTAGAACCTTCGCTGCCTTGTTTCTCCTTCTTCTTCGTCTTCTTCGGAATGAGCCGTATTCTGTGCACTGTACCTCGCAACACGTCTTCGAAAAGAAGGATGGCACACATATCTACTTCTGCACTGTACACCTGTTCGTTGATAATTGCATGGATGTCCTTGCCGTCAGATCCACGTCATCAGTTTTGCAGATTCTCACGTGCATGTTAATTGACATTAAAAATTGGTGGCATATGGTTGCAGATTCTCCGTATTTCCAATGAGTGCAAAAACAGACCATGTGCTGATTGACACGTGTCCCTTCTTCGCATGCAACTAAGAAAAAATCTTAATTTTGTCGTATCTTATTTTCTTGGACGCCACGTGGAAATGCTCTTTCCGAAAATGCAAACGAAATTTCATTCCGAAGATTATGACCTCATTCCGAAGACAAGTCTTCATTCCGAAGACAAATCCTCATTCCGAAGATTATGACCTCATTCCGAAGACAGGTCTTCATTCCGAAGACAAATCCTCTTTGCAGAATTTTCATTCCGAAGATAGATCTTCATTCCGAAGATCAATCCTCATTCCGAAGATTAATCCTCATTCCTTCAAGATCAAGCTGTATTGTGAAAGTAAATCGTCATTCCGAAGACAGACCTTCATTCCGAAGATAGATCTTCATTCCGAAGACAAATCTTCATTCCGAAGATGATGCAGCAAATCGTCATTCTGAAGACCAAGTTTCATTCTGAAGACAAATTGTCATTCCGAAGACAAAGTTTCTTTCTGAAGATAAAGTGCAACATTCATTTTGCTGTCATTCTGAAGACAATTTCATTCCGAAGATAATACAACAAGTATTGTTTTTGGCATTCTTGTTTCGAAGATTAGGCAGAAATCAATATTATCATTCTTAAAACATGTTTTTAAGTATGCCAACTCTTATGAATACCTTTTATGCTAATGGTTAATTGTCACATACTATATACCAATCATTTTACAATGAAGAAATGTAAGAAATATATACCTGATAAAAACAGTTAATGCCACTTTGAAGAATGACTCGCTTTTGTTGATATTCTCACGAGATTTTCTCGCAACATTTCAAAACAAGTGCACTAGGTGAATTTGTACAATGATGATTCAAAAATTTCTCAAGGTTATGCATGCCGTAAAACCGGTTTTCATGCATACCAACCCGAGAGTGCCTTAAAAAGGTTTTCATCCGCTGAGTTATTCATTTTTCTCTTTTTTTTTTTTTTTTGATTTTCCCCATTTTTTTTATTTTTACCTCTCCTTTTCTCTTTTTTTTTTTTTTCTTGATCCTGACTATGCCCATGAAGGAATTTCATGATTTCCCCTGAAACCATGCCCATGAAGGAATTCATACTCGTAATTTATTCATCTTTTTGTTTTCTATTTTTCTTGATTTTTTTGTATTTTCTATTTTCTTGAAATCCACCGATCATGTTGATTGTTTTGAAGTGGAAGAAGGATTCTCTTCCACTCGCCGTGTATCCAAACTATCAAGTTGCCGCAAGAATTCTTCTTTAGTCGAGGTGTATGGTATACCCCGAGGCGATGTCCATTCACTACCAACTTTCTTCGTGACCCATCAATGGGGGATAAACGAGCCGCTCCATTGTTGAATACCTCTTCAATCCAAGAAGGTCCCAACCATCTAGTTCTCAGCTTTCCAGGGAAGTCCTCATATTGAGAATCGAACAAGAAAGCCCAATCTCCTTGTTGGAGTTTCCTCTCGCTGAATGTGACTCGTCATGCCACAGCCTTCCTCTCGCTCCCGAATTACCTCGCTTTGGTGCAGAGCATCCAATCTAAGTTCATCCAATGCATTCAGCTACGTAATCCCGTCTATCTCGTGCCTCGCGACAAGTCAATTCCAATTTCAAGTGCCGTGCGCAATGTTAGTAGCTCAAATTCAATAGGTAAGAGAGGCTTTTTACCAAAGACTAGTTCATAAGGTGTGAATCCAATAGTGGACTTCCAAGTAGTATTGTAGGCCCAAACCGCTTCAGGTAGTTTGTCTAGCCAATTTTTCCTATGAAAAGCTACTGTTTTTGTCAAGATGCGTTCTAGTTCTCTGTTTGTTACTTCAACCTGGCCATTTGCTTGTGGGTGGTAAGGTGATGATTTCCTATGTTTGATTTCATACAATTCTGTAAATACTTTTATGACTTTGGATGCAAATTGGGGTCCTTGGTCTGTGGTGATAGACCGTGGAGCTCCAAATCTCTGAAAAATCTGAGTATACAAGAAATCAGCGACCTTCTCTTCACGAGCATGTTTGAAAGCACGCACCTCTACCCACTTTGTCAAGTAATCAGTGCATACTAGAATATGCACCTTTCCTTGAGAAGGTGGATCAATAGGTCCTACAAAATCAAGCCCCCACCTCTCAAATGGTTCTAAAACCATTTGAGGCTGCAATGGCATCTCATTTGTATGAGTGGGTTTCCCCATTCTTTGGCATGCATCACAATGCCTCGTGTACTTTTTCACATCCTTGTGAAGAGATGGCCAATAATATCCTATCCCTAAGATTTTTCTAACCGTGCTTTTTACGAAATAGTGTCCACCTGAGGGTTCATCATGACAAGCTCTAAGGATATCATACACTTCATCCTTTTGGATGCACCTACGTAACACATGGTCGGGACCGCACTTAAAAAGCATACCCTTAATCCACTCAAAAGAAGAACTCGTTTGATCAATTGTTTTTTCTGTTTTGAGGTGAAATGTGGAGGAACTTTCCCTCGTGGCCAAATAATTGGCTATATCTCGCAAACCAAGGTGATTGAACCGATATAGCAAATAGTTTTTCATCAGGAAAAGTGTCATCAACTAATTCCCCTTCATCTCGTGTTCTCGCAACCTCGGACAAAAAATCTGCTACAACATTAGCTTTTCCCTGGTTTGTTGATTATGGTAATATCAAATTCTTGCAAAGAACAAGCAACCAACGAATAATTCTTGCACTTACCATAGGTTTATTCATCAAATACTTAATGGTTGTATGATCTCGTGTGAATAAATATTTGATAACCCGTGATATAATGCCCGAATTTGTTGATGGCATAAATCACCGCTAGGAATTCTTTCTCAGCTTGTTGTATAATTTTTCTCTCGCCTCCCGTCAAGTTTTTGCTAATGTTGTAGATGGTATAATGTTCACCATTATCAATTTGTCCTAATGCTCGCTCCAATTGCTCGTATTGGAGGCATCAGTTTGAATGTGAAATGGTAATGTCCAATTAGGTCCTCTAAGCACATGTGGAGTTATCAATTTTTCTTTCAGAGCTTCAAATGCTTCCTGACACTTTGCAGTCCAGGAGAATTCAGAATCTTTAGTCAATAAGGCAAACAAAGGACTGGCTATTGTACTAAAGTTGGGAATAAACCTGCGGTAAAAACCAATGTGTCCTAGGAAACTTCTGACATTAGTCTGAGTTTTAGGAGGAAGGAGGTTCTTGATAATTTCAACTTTCTTTGGATCAACTTGGATCCCTTCAGGAGAGATGTGATGACCAAGAACTATCCCTTCCTTCATCATCATGAAGCATTTATCTGGATTTAAGGATAAGTGGTATGTTTCACAATGAGTTAAGACTTTGTCAAGATTTTCCAATGTAAAATCAAAAGTTTGTCCACATACCGTGAAATCATCCATGTAAATTTCAACACTTTTGGTGGTCGGATCAGCAAAAATTGCTAGGACTCGCTCACTGAAAAGTTGTCGGGGCATTACACAAACCAAAAGGTAAAACCCTATAGGCAAATGTTCCCCATGGACATGTAAAAGTTGTCTTTTCTTGATCTTCGAGGTGCAATCTGAATTTGATTATACCCACCGAATCCATCAAGAAAACAAAAGTATCTTTTTCCAAAGAAGAGTATCTAACACTTGATCTATGAAAGGTAATGGAAAATGGTCTTTGTATGTCACCTTATTCAATTCTCTGTAATCTACACATACTCTCATTTTTCCATTTTTCTTAGGAACTATTACCAATGGAGAAACCCATTGACTATCAGAAATTGGGTAAATGAATCCTACTTCCAGGAGTTTTTCAATTTCTTCCTTCACAATATCTCTTAAGGCAGGATTCAATCTTCTTTGAAATTGTCTGACTGGCTTGACTTCTTCGGTATAGATCTTATGGGTACATATATCGGGATGAACTCCTGACATATCTTTGTAGTTCCAAGCAAAAGCATGAACATGCTTCTCAAAACAACTATCAATTTTTCTTCCTCTTCCCTAGTAAGTCGGCCGTAGATATTCAAAAATTTGCCTCGGTCGGACTTCTATTTGTTTTGTATTTAGAAGGACCGAATTCACTCCTTCATACTTGGTGATTAAGGGATTAAGAGGACATTGTCGTGATTGGAGAAACGAAGCAGCTTCTGTTTCATTGCCGCTTGAGGGAAGCATTTCTTGTATGGAACAGTGAGAAGGAAAAATCGGATGATGGTGCCATCCATGTGATAGTGAAACAGAGTTTCCTTGTGATAGCACAGATGATTCATCTTCAGATTTTTGATTCTCCTCATTACTTATCAATTGTTGGGTATTTGTTGCTTCCCCTTCTAAACTTTGTTCATGCAGAACATTCATCAGGATTGTTTCATTTTCTAAGTTTTCTGTGTCACTGAGGTCTTCTCTGTGTTCTCTTACTACTAAGGTAGCTAGTGTAGAAATGACCTCTTCTCGGTTCTTCATCCGAGTCGAAAACCATAACTCGGCCTAAAAATTTGCTAGATGGTTTTGGCAGGAGGATATAAAGAAATTTGTTTCAGCTCAATACCATTTGAAATAGTCATATTTCCAGATCTCAGCCTATAAAGGTCGCCGTAGCTTGCAAGCCAAGGTCTTCCCAAAATAATGGGATATCCATGTGCCGAATTTCTTGGCTGTAAAACCAAAAAATCTGTTGGGAATTCCCAAGAAGAAACTTCTATAGGGACATCTTCAATGATTCCTTCAGTGTTTTGCAACCGACCTATCACCCATTTCTAAAACTCGTAAAATGTGGGGCCGAGATGTTTGAGCCGTAATTGTTCCATTGTATCTTTAGTCATGACATTTATTGCAGCTCCTAGATCCACTAAAACATTTGATATTGGTACTCGAACCTATGGTGACTCGTGATAACCGGGCTTCCCGGATCACTATACTTTGGAGGTAGTAGTTTTCCGTATAAGAGATCAGCTATCTTCCCTTCAACCTCGCACAGCCTTGGGGAATGCTTTCTTCTTTCTTCCTCTCTCTTTTAATGCACAAATTTTGGACAAGATCATTGATTTCTCGGTATTTCCTTAATGGCTTGCAATAAGGGCAATGAGATAGTCAACTTTTTGAGTTCTTTGACCAATTCTGACTCAAAAATTTCTGGTATTACATTAAGTCTTTCAAGATATGGAACTATCCTTGGTAATTGTTCTGCTTGTGTCTCTTTTTCTATTGTTGGATCCAATTTTTCTGTTTCTTTTGTTGGTTGAATTCTCTCTGATTCTTATGATTCTTGCTCTTCATTATCTTTGGTTTCCATTAAAACTGGTTCGGGTACAACTTTTCCTGAACGGAGTTGAATATCACTACAATCAAGAACATTAATTTCAATATTTTCTTCAGCTTTCACCACATAGACAGGAGGTGTCCTGTCTTACACTATTGGGATTAGTGACTGGCTGAGCTGGCAATTGAGGTTGCTTCACTTGCTGTGTTTGCTATTTTTCTTGAAAATTCTGATTAGGTGCAGGCAACAAATGCCGAGTTTGACCTTGATTCCTTTGCTGCCTTGGATAGGACTGGTATTGCCGATTCCATTGTGGTTGGTTTTGCACCCAATGTGGATTAGTCTGATTTTGATTCCAAGAGGGATTGTTTTGCGATTCCATGAGGGGTTGTTTTGATTCTCGATTCCAGGTCGGATTACTCCAATTTGATTGTGGCCATTCTTGGGAATTTGTCCATTGAGGATAATTCCAAGGACGTTGGGGTGGTTCTGATTGTCCCCAAGGCATAGTACCAGGATTATGCCCCCAATTTGTAGGAAAACGAGGGGGATTTTGATATTGAGAGAAATTTCCCCTTGTTTTGGTCCAATATAGTTGAGTTCCTCCTCGGTTTTCTAACATAGCTTTGAGTTGTGGTAGCAGGTGGCATTGATCGGTTGAATGCCTTTTTGAACAGATACTACAAATGGCCGAGATGGTTGTTTTATTCAAAGGACATTCCCGGAAAGCATGTTTACTTCTACATCTTGGGCAATAAATTGCCAAAGGTTCTCGTATTTTTAGCTTTTGCAGAGATTTCCCCTAAAGTAGTGTTTAGATGCACTAGGATATCAGTTTTGAAATTTGCAAGTTCCTCTATCAGGTCCTTTACATCAGTACCATTTGTGCGGCTTTTTCTTCTTCTCTGCTTAGTGCGAGAGTAATTCCCGCAGAGATCCATAATTTCCTCATTACTGAGAGTGGTTACATCCCCTTTTCCCATCAAATCCAGAACTTCTCTCGATTCATCTTGCAATCCTCTCAAAAAGATAGTTTTACACAATTCCGGTTCTACTAGTCCACATCTCCTTTGAACAAAGGAGAACCTATCAAGGTAATCTTCCAAGGTCTCATCATCTTCCCCGCTTGATTCTAAATAACTCATCCTTTCTATTCCTTACACGGCAGTATTCCCGATATTTGTCTAAAAAGACAGTCTCCATTTGATCCCGTGTTCTTATGGAATTTGGCTCTAAGCTCATGAACCAGCGTAATGCTGAATCCTTGAGAGTTGAGGGAAAAACCTTAAGTTTTTTATTGTCATTTATATAATCATAAGTCCGACACACTACCTTGAATTCAAACAAAAACTGGTCAGAATCTTCAGATACAACACCTCGAAAGGTGGGAAGTACTGAAGGTGAAATGGTCTTCATGGGAGAGTTTTGTGTTGGATTCAGATGAATAGGATATTCAAATGTTCTGGACGGTTGGAGCACATCCTGATCATCCCCTTCATTATGAACATAGCCATGCTGGCCATCTACATTGCCTGGCCATAGTTTCTTGTTTCCTAGGAGAAGTTAAAGCTTCCCAAATTTTTCTCTCAAGAGGTCCAAGCTTTTCTGTTGATGAGTCTGATGAATTATCTTCCTTAAGATATTCTGTTGATACAATTGGTGATTTTCCTTTCTCAAAATGTTCTACTGATGGTGAGACTCGGTGATTTTTCTATCGCTCTTTCGGTAGTTCAAACACAGGTGATTCACCCCTTAGGCGTGAAGATCTCCTTAATGGGACAAGCCAGGGATCCTTTGGGGTCTCCCTAGACTTACTCATTCATGTTTACTCCTAAATGACATAAATTAAGTCAATAGTTGTTATCTTACTCTGCTGTTATATTCAGATTTTAACCTGAATGTTCACAGTTTAGTCTGATTACAGCTATTGGACTATTTGTTTTCTTCTGGCAACACTATATCCCCGAAAACGGTGCCAAAATGATGCGTAGTCGTTATACCATCATTAATTCTCAAAGAATCTATCAATCCAGGGCAGTGTACAAGGCTATCTACGAAAGAAGAAGTGAAACAACTATAACTTAGGTCAATCTAGGGCAACAAGTCTTTATTGGTGGAACCGGTTTTGTGGGGGGTTTTGGAGCATTCCTATCTCTAAATTGCATGAATTAAATCTTAATCTAAGTTGCAGAATTGGAAACTAATCATTAACTACAAAAATGAAGTCCTAATTACAATTGCAGAATGAGACCTAATTATACTGCAGAATTAACAGTTGCAGAATTGAAAGTCTGATCCTAATTGCAGAAAGGAAATCTAATTACTTTTGTAGTAAAGAAAGTCTAGATCTAATGTGGAAATAAAACTATCAAAATTCTGTAACAGAAGGTTGTCAATCCTCTGTTCAGATTTTGACAGCAAAACACAAAAATGCAGGAAATTGCTGAAAAACAGTAAATTCTGGAAATAACAGTTCTTAAAATAAAGTGAAAGCTTGGCTGAAAGTAAGATTGCAACTAAAACATTAAGCACAAGATTTATTTTAACATGAATGAACTAATACTGCAAATATTGTCAACTTATTCACAAGCAATTTACATAACAAGTTCTCGCAACTCATTCTCGTCACAAAGAAAATCGAATAAAAACCTCGTTCTCGTTAGTCCTCCTCCTAGGTCTGGAAGTGGCCAGCCTCTTTGTCCATAAGAAGGTGTAAGTCTCTCTCTCTTTCTAAATCTTAATCACACTCATTTACAAGTAAATTGAAATAGAACTGGTGCACTTTATTGATCAAAAGACATGATTACAAGAATTTTGCTGAAAAACTGTTACAGGACTGTAACAATCAATTCCTAGTTATACTCTTATTTTCTCGCTACCTTACTCTATATTCTATCTTCTGCTACTTCTCTACCCCCTTACTCTATAGCTCAACCTGAACGGGAGCAATATTTATAGCTATCCTATGATCTGATTACAAACAAAGAATATCTCAAAAGATCTAATCCTAAAATGCTACAACAAATTCTGGTTTTATCCTAGAAGAGGACTAAAACCTGATCTTTCCCTTAATGATGGATTTGGTCGGCAATGACGGCAAAGACAGATGGAGGATATTTCTCTTTACTTTTTCCAACCTTTATTTCCCTTTTTCGCCTTCAAAAATCGGTCAAAAAGGTCAAAAACACATTCTGTTCTTCATTCCGAAGATAAGTGGCTTCATTCCGAAGACAAGGCAGTTTTCATTTCGAAGATCGCTCATTCCGAAGATACTGCATTCTCATTCCGAAGATCGCTCATTCCGAAGATACTGCATGCTTCATTCCGAAGATCCGCTCATTCCGAAGACGCTGCTTTCTTCATTCCGAAGATCCGCTCATTCCGAAGATGTTGTGTTTCTTCATTCCGAAGATATCTGTTCATTCCGAAGATGCTTCGAAATGAACAAATGTATGCTTTTCCTTTGATTTCTTCCCGCATCTCTCGGGTGGGTTATCTCCTAAGATCAAATTCTAATGGTCTTCATTCCTTTTCTCATGTGAATTCCATGCCTTGCTATTTATGGACAGACTGGTCGGAATTTATATGGGAAAGACCAGTTTTTGCTGCACAGCAACAATTTGCTTGCACTGTTGCCATATTTAGGTGAAGTAAATGCTTGAAACAAATCAAAATATGATTAGTGAAATGCTGCTATTATTCTAAGCATATCTCATTGTAGCAAATCATAACAAAAAGAACACAAAACTATGCAAAAAGCTATAAAATCAGCATATAATATCTCAAATACATTGATCATGCAAAATGGTTAATATACAAAGATATTAAATCAACTTAACTAACATATCAGATAAAAAATAAGAGTTTATAGGAATTTTTAGTGTACAAAACATTTTATGATTGAGGCATTTCCAGGCCTCATCACTGTTGTTCAGTAACCTCCATAGCTTCCATAGAAGGTATTTTCTCCTCGTCCATTTCATTCATTGATTGGAAATAAAGTTGTACCAAATGTTGTTTCTCCACATTAGTATTTTGAGGTATCATTGACTTTGTTCTGACTAGCTATGAGATGGCTTCTCAAGATATGTGTTCAATATTTGGTGACTCACCCTCCTACTCCTATTGTAAAAGCATTGGATTCCAATGCTTCTTGAGTGGGGAGGTATGATGAGGGCATCACTTGATGTACCTAGGATTATTGGTTATATAGATTATTGTATTAGGTTTATTCATATTAGCTTTCTAATAAATCGTGTGAGTCCATAAACTCACATAGGATTTTAGATGGCTTCTAGAAAGCCTAAAGTTAGTAGTCCTAATCTAGTAATTAGTTAGCTACTAGTTAGATATTGTTTAAGATTTACTTTATTTTAGTTCTCCCAAGTTGGTTTCTTTGAGAGATTTGGGAGGGATTGTGAATTATCCTACTTTGTAATTTTGGTATTCTTGATGCCTATATAATTATGCTAAATAAAATGCAAGGCACTTCAGTTTAGATCTATAATAAAATCCAAAGGAGGGTAGGATATGTAACTCATGTATGCAAAGAGTACATCAAAAGTGTCTCCTCCTATGCATAATTGACATAGAGAACTAGATGATGATTTGATATGTATAGTTACTGAATAAATCTTAAAAATTACGTAAGTTGTATTACACCATGATCATGTTACCATGAAATTTTAACAACCATATAATGGTATTTAATAGTAATACATATATCTCTTAGTATGATTAGAACCTAGGTCTCTACATTGAAAGTTCATTTTTTCAATTGCTTACAATTATGTCATGTGATAATATTGATATCTTTTGACCCTTCTCTAATCTTGTATTTCATTCATACTATGTCATACCTATGCTTAAAAGGGAGACATTTCTCCCTTTGTCTTTTCTACATGCACCTCATGATGAATGTATCTACATCCATGTTGAGGTCCTCTACTACCCTAGTGCATAGTGATTTGGGAGGAGGATGCTTTGTCTTCATACATCTCTTAACATGAGTACACACTAAGAACAAGAAAAGTAGTATCCTCAAAATCATGTTCATAATTTTCTAATATGGGACCTTGGTTCTAATGTTATCCAATTATTGCTACATCTAATTACTATCATAAATAATTACTAAATCTCAATATAAAAATCCAAAAAAAGGTGTTATAAATATCCAATATATTCAATCTCCATGAAAAGTCTAAGAGGAGAACCATTAGCTTGGACAGGGAGCTGCCAACAATCTAAATAACACTTTTAGTTTTATAAGATGAAAATGGTAGAAACGTGGTGAGACGTGGTACTAATTTTTTAGGTCACTTGGTCTTAGAAATAGGGAGGATATTTAGGTTCAGATTTTTTTTGCTTGTAAGTTCTAGAAGTTTAGTTAAATTGGGAGTTTATCCCTCCTAATTTTTGGTGTAATGGAAAGTTAAAACTTTCCTAGGTCAGGCGAAAGGGAATAATGCAAATGGTGCAAGTTGTATATACTCCACCCACTCCTCATATATACATTCAAATCTTAAGTGATGATATTATATTCTTTTCTTATGTCTGTCATATATTAACATTACTTGAATGTTGTCGTCAGAGCTTTAATTTATCAATAATTATTTAAAATTCTAAATTTTACTAACAATACAACTTTAGTTTTTAATTATTATTTAAACTTTCTCAGTTTAATTTACCCTTCACAATAATTCTAAAAAATCATATAAATTAAAATGAGAATTTTTAAATAATAATTAAAAACTAAAGTAGTATTGTTGGTAAAATTTGGAAGTTTAAATAACTATTGATAAATTAAAACTCTAATGAAAACATTCGAGTAATGTCAATATATGATAGACATAGGAAAGGAATGTAATATCTTCACTTAAGAGGCAACTGTATATATGATGAGTAGGTGGAGTATATACAACTTGCACCTTTTGCATCGTTCCCTTTTGCCTAACCTAGAAAAGTTTTAACTTTCCATTACACCAGAAATTAGGAGGAACAAACTACCAATTTAACTAAACTTTTGGAACTTACAAGTGATAAAAATATAAAGCTAAATATCCTCCCTGTTTCTAAGGCCAAGTGACCTGAAAAGGTAGTACCACGTCTCACCAATGTTTCTACCATTTTTGTCTCACCACGTTTTTGCAATTTTTGCTATAAAAAAATAGTAATCTTCTTGGACCTTCCTCCAAATCAGCCTTCAAACTCTTTGATGGTAATCTTAAAATCTCTCAAATTTGATTGTCTCTTATAGCTCATTTCTCATTCAATATCCTTGTCTAATTTTGAATTCAATCTTAGGTTTCCTTCTCAAGAATATGAATGTCTTGAGATCTTCAATAATCTCTAAAATTTGGTAAACTTATTTCCAAACCCTTCTTCCTTTTGGGTTTGTTATCGTATGGCAATAATTGTCCCAAATTCTTCTCTTTCAGAAATTTCTCCTTGCTAGCAATATTTCCACCTGAGGTCTCATCAAATATCCTCCAATGGCCTTCTTCAAATTCTTTAATGAGGCTTTTCTAGCCTTCTCCTTCTTTCTCCTTTCAAGTTTGCTAAAGGCCTTCTTCTCTTGGATCTTCAAATTCTGGAACTTATTAAAATATTCTCAAAAATTCAATAAGACCTTTCCTTGATATCTTCAATCTTCAACTATGGAATTTTTGCAATGAGATCTCCTTCTTGGATCTCCAAGTTTTTCCGCTTTTAAAATCTGCAATAGGACATTTTCTAGTCCTTCTCTATCTTAGGTTTCCTTCTCAAGAATATGAATGTCTTGAGATCTTCAATAATCTCCAAAATTTGGTAAACTTCTTTCCAAATCCTTCTTCCTTTTGGGGTTGTTATCGTATGGCAATAATTGTCCCAAATTCTTCTCTTTTAGGAACTTCTCCTTGCCAACAATATTTCCACCTGAGATCTTCTCAAATATCCTCCAATGGCCTTCTTCAAATTCTTCAATGAGGCTTTTCTAGCCTTATCCTTCTTTCTCCTTTCAAGTTTGCTAAAGGCCTTCTTCTCTTAGGTCTTCAAATTCTGGAACTTATTAAAATATTCTCAAAACTTCAATGAGACCTTTCCTTGATCTCTTCAATCTTCAGCTATGGAATTTTTGCAATGAGATATCTTTCTTGGATCTCCAAATTTTGTTGCTTTTAAAATATGCAATAGGACATTTTCCAGTCCTTCTCTATCTTCAATCTTCCAAATCTATAAGTTCTTCAAATTTACCTCCTTTGGGTCTTAATATTCAATGTGAAGTCTTCAATATTATATGGAGATCTCTTTATTGAGTCTCCTCAATCTTCTATCTTCAAATATGTAAATCTTGAAATGGGACATTTTCTTTAAGGCCTCCAAAATCTTCAATCTTCAACTTGTTGCTTCAAGTACTTGATTTATTCTAAAGATGATATTATTCCTAGATCTTGTAGGAAGATTATTAATTTTCTTTGAATCTCCTCTTATCTACAACAAATTATTAGAAAATAATAATAGAAATTTCTTTGAATCTAAAGAAAATGAACTTCACTAGTTGATTTGTCAATCTAGTGGAATCAATACTAAGTCCTAGTCTTCACAAGTATTTTTGCAACTCTGTGGAAAGACTCTAGCCAAATACTAATTTTAGAAACACTGAAAATAAGATTTTCTATCTCCTCTCAATCTCTATTGGGGCTCTCTCAATCTCCTATCAATCAACCTAGTGCTCTGATACCATTGTTAGCTTTTGATGCTATAAAATTAAAGGAAATGCAACCACAAGTAGTAAAATAAGCATGCAATGTTATATCTATGATAATGGCAATATAATAAGCAAGTAAATAGCATGAGAAAATTCTAAAATAACTCATGAAATAGCCATTAATGAAAGCTCACAAAAATTTGAACTTGTTACAATATGTGAAGATCTCAATGCTCCATGCTTCATACAAGTTCTACATTGTATCTACTATCTCTCTTACTATTATTCTCTCTTCTCATTTCTCACTTGTACTCTCTTATTATATCTACCTTGGACCTATATATAATGAGACATGACTCTTGGCTTTCCATATTTCTATGATTCTTTGCCTTCCTATTCTTAGGACTCATGTACATGTGGACACCATGCACGCTTACATCATTGCACATTCTAATAATACTGGTGCATTTATTACATTACATAAAGTAAATCTTAATCTAAGACACTCTTATAATCTAATGATGTACACAAGATATTACTTTAGCATGTACCAAATAATGTAATATATTCCAACATTACCATCTTCAACACCTTCATTCTTATTCTAGGAATGATGATCTTCATACTCTAGTCCCATGTTCCATAGTAATGTATGTTGAGGCAGGTGGTGAGTTTGGTTTGGATGCTTCAGATTTGGATTTTGGTATTTTTCCTTATCAATATGCACCTAGATCTTCTATGAATTACCCATAGTCCAGGTGGCTTCAATATATTTGCAAGGATGCTCAACGCATTTGTATCGCTCCAAATTTTTCACACCCTTACCTTCAGGCTATAGGATCCGTGCCCGAAAGGGGGATGTGAAAAGGATGTCGTGGTACCTCGGACTGAGAGGACTTGCGAAGGTCCCGCCTCTCAAGGGAGGTGTATATTGGTGATTTTTCGACGGATGGTGGGTTCACCAGGAAACATTTAATGGCAGTTTCCATGCCTAGGTTGGGAATGTGTTTTATGTGTTCGTTTTAGCCTTAAGCATTCAAATCCTAGGTTTGGCCAAAATGCGTCTAAGCTATTCTATATGAAGATGTAGATTAAATGAATACAAAAAATAGAATAGGACAAAAAAATAGAGAAATTAAAGAATGTTAAAAGAAGAATACCTGATCCGGATGTCTGATGAAGATTTTGATTCTTGAAGCAGTCAGGATCGTCTAGAATTCGATAGAATCGTCTGAGATCTGACAAGATCGTCTGAGATCTGACGAATTCGTTAGAGACCTACAAACAGAGAAATAGGTGCAAAACATAGAAAATACAACTATTCTAACAGAGGGAAACAATGTAAAATGACAACAATAATATCAAACTGAAACTTAAAAATAGAAACATGAATGAATTATGCTAATTAGATAATAATTATGATTTAATTATGCATTTGATCTAGATGGGTGAACTCCAAAATGCAGAATAGCATAAAATACTGAATAAACTAGCTAATTACAACACAAAATAGCAAAGAAAAGATAGAAGAAATGCAAACTTTAGGCACTGATTGCCTCAATGTTGACTGTAGTCGAAATCATCTCGCATTGGTACGAAATCGTCTCTGATTCGACAGGATCGCCTCCGATCTGAACAGGTTCATCGACGACGATGTAAGCTTGCTCCGATTGAAAAACACTAAGGTACCTGCAACAAAATTGTATAGAACTAATGCAAAATAGAAATTTGGGATGTTTTAACGTGTATGAAGTTGGGTTACAGGGAATTTCAGCCAGGGGGTGCTAAGGGAAGGGCTTAGGATTAAATAGGCTTAGGAGGGAGGTTAGGAGGTTGGAGATCATCCCTATTTGGGAGATCTCCAACGGGGGAGGGTCCCTAACGATGCAAACATGCTTCTACCCGGATTAGAGACCCGTTGGAACAGAAGCTAATTGTGCAAAATCAGTTTTGGGACAAGATCGTCTGGATGTCCTAGCCCAGACGAAATCGTCAGATCTGGGGCGATATCGTCTGATCGGCGATGATATCGTCAAATGATCAAAACAACCTCTAAAAATGGCACGAAAAGGGGGAAACGGATTACCCGACGGTTAATAGGCGATTTGGGAGGTTAAAATTTGAATTTAAATTATTTACTAGAGTAAATGTAATTATTAAGATTTCACTGCGCCAATTTTAGGGTGCTACATTTTGCCCCCTCTTTAGCGAATTTTCCGAAGAAAATGCGTTAAAGATGAGTTCTTCTCGATCTACGAGAAAGCAAAAAATTATTCCCATTTTTAGGCGACGATTCTTGGTCGAATCGTACGACAACTTACTATGGTGCCCCCTCCGTGTTTTTACCCAAATCGAACGTTTGAGGTAAAAACGCGGAAAAGCAAAATTTAAAATGTTTTGAATTATTTTTGAATAAAATTAAGAAAAATAGGGTAAAACCCTAATTCATTTTTACTGTTCATTTTTTCTGGTTTTAGAGCTCTGGAAGCAAAAATGGTGGAGACGGTGCACAGATCGACAGAGGTCCGGCGTGGGCTACGGGTAAGAGTCTAGACTTAGTTTAGAATGATTTAATTTGAATTTACATGCTTTTTAGGTAAATTTTAGATGAATTTTGAGCATCGTGGCCATTTTTGGGCCGTCGACGTCGTCGGGACGAAATCGTCCCGATTTCGATGAAATCGTCTCAATTTCGCCAATTTCGTCTAAGGGCGAAATCGACGAAAGGGGGACGATTTCATCAAATTAGGGACGATTTCGACTTGCGAAATCGAAGACGATTATGCTCAAATTTGGGACGATATCGTCCAATAGTGGACGATATCATCATTTGCATAAAATTGAACTTATTTTAACTTGCATTATTAATTACTTGAATTGTTTATTAATGATTATTTGTTGTTTTGTTGTTTATGTTGCAGAGAGGTTTGCTAAAGAGTAGGGAATGGAAATATGGAGGTTTGAGAGATGACTTGGCCGCTCTAACACAGGCAGAGTAGGATCAGCTAGCACAGGCCGGCTTATAGCATGTGGCAAAAATGCCACAAGTGTCTACAGACATGGGGCTACTGACAACCCTAATAGAGAGGTGGTATCCGGGTTCTTCTTATTTTTAGCTACCTATAGGGGAGATGACTCCCACTTTAGAGGATGTATGGAGGATTCTAAGAATCCCCATACAAGGACGGTTGATCACTCCTACGGCCAATCAGGGCCATGCTATGGGGCGGTTGTGTGGTGACCCGAGCTTCGCCCTGGAGAAGGGCGGAGTTAACATCGAGGCACTACGTCAGATGCCTGGGGCATCTAGACTCACATAGGTTTTGGCCGGAGTGGTTGGTGGACTTCTACTGTGCCACCAGAGCGGGTGCAGGGTGCCATGGATGCTAGCAGATGTGATCTGCGATATGCGAGACCATGGCTACAGGTTCTCTTGGGGCAATTTTGTGCTATGTCGACTGTACAGGATCTTGCATGGGGTCATGTACAAGGGTGACCGATGTCTGGTGATGACATCGCTCCTACAGGTTTGGTGCTGGGAGCACATTGTAGTGCGGAGGCCGATAGGGCTTCCTTTGATAGGGATTGATGGGGAGAGGCCCCGAGTTTTCTACTGGTGGCTCTAGAGAGGGTCACAGCGGTGGATCGACCTTTCGATGTCCCGAAGACTGCTGGATGACCTTGTCCCGGACCAGATCACCTGGAGGCCATGGCGAGAGCACCTAGGGTGGGTCGAGGATGGACAGGAGTTGGCTCGCGTCAGGCGAGTTTGCTGGCTTCGGATGGAGAGGGGAGAGGTGGAGCTCCACCGCTATGACCAAGTTTTATGACAGTTCGGTCTACAGCAGGGGATCCCATCTCTCAGGGATTACGAGTTTTCCTGGACTATCCGGGATAACACCACAGTGAGCGGGGCTCCAGACATGTAGCGCTTTTGGAGTCAGGACTCGGACGATGCCCCCATTTAGCCAGTGGATGGGGATGACATAGGGGTAGCCGATGGCTATGATGCCTGGTACGTAGGCATCCGCCCTCCTCGGATGATGAGGGCTCAGGGTCCGATACATGCAGTTGTGCATCGAATAGGGAGGCGGTGCCAGGAAACTATGGAGGCGGCCCAGGGTCACGGTGGGAGAGAGCTAAGGAGGCCACAGGCACAGGAGAGGCCACGATAGTGGGAGAGGAGGGAGGAGAGACCCCCTTCTCCACAGAGAGAGAGGCCACCATCGCCCGATAAGGGCAAGGGTGTCGACACAGGGGAGAGTAGTGAGACAGCGACTCTTCGAGCAGAGATGATCCATCTCCAGGCGTAGGTGTAGACCCTACAGGAGGAGGCTGCACGACACCGAGCTGAGGTTACACAGCTCAGAGATGAGATTGCACGCCTCAGGGCATGGGGCGGAGGGGCGAGCACTGGGGAGATGACACGGGCTATTGCCCAAATCACTTTCTACCAGACATTGTACTATCAACTGGTGCCAGAGGAGGATAGACTACCCCTACCAGCTAACATTGTAGATCCGATCAGGATTGGGTCGTCGAGGACTTCATCTCGATCGACGACTAGGACTCGTAGTACCACACATACTGCGATGGGGCCACCTCGTCCACCTCAGGGCGGGGGAGGAGATGAGGCTGAGAGCTCGAGGGGTTCTCGAGGCTAGACTACTACATTACATTGTATAGATTGATATGTAGTTTTATTATTTTTGATAGAGGATTGAGTATGCCGAGGTACAGATTGTGGCATACCAATCCAGTTTTGATATGATGTATATATACTGTTGATATATATAGATGAGATGTGTATTTTGATCATATGACTTGTGTCTTGTATTTTTATGATGCTTTTATGTTTGATTGATTGATTTGATGATTCATGTAATTATGTCGTTGGAAATATTATAATTTTGATGTCATGCTTGTAAAATTTTAAATGAAATAATCTGATGTAACAAATTGGTTGTTTGTGATGTAATGTGATAAAAGATAAAAAGAGACTTCTAACAATAATTTCAAAGGACATTGTTGCTATTATAGACCATTTCATGGAGTCGCCACTCACTCGGTCGTCAAGCTAATCCCAGTATAGAAATATTGTTAAAAGTAAAAGAGTGCTTAAGAGACTGTCTTAAGACTTTGGTGCAATGGTGCAAATGATGATGATGATGGTTTGTTTTTCAGATTTTCATAAAAATAGTATGCATGAAATAATGTTAAAATGATTTTTGCTAGGCATAAATTCCTAAGTGTGATAAAATTTTTGGATAATTCCCTAGGAATTATACCATCATTGCAAAATTGAAGGTTGACATAATGACATGAAATAATGATAATGTGCATGCTTTTTGTTTAAAAACATAATTGTATAATAGAATGATTTAAGTCATATGGTTTTCATGATTTTTAAATAAATGGGGAATAAAAATTGTTACAATGGTTTGCGCTAGGCATAGAATATGTAGGTATAGACTTATACCATCATCGCGAAAATCAAAGAAGAAAATAGATTGTTTTATTGCATGGTTGATTTTTTAATAAACAAAAAATATGAAGATGAGGACTTGCGCTAGGCATAAAATTCCAATTTTGGTTTTGGAACTATACCATCGTCGTGAAAGTCAACAATATATATATGTTTTGATTGTATAGTTTTGAAAGAAATTTTGATTTTTCTATTATATAGTTGTCTTTATGCTAAACAACTGTACTTGAAAGAAGAAAATGAATTATTCCAAACAAGTTGCAAAAAAATATTTCAAAGTATTTTGAAGACAAAAGTTAGATTTATAAGGAATCCCATGTGCATATGTGAATTCATTTCCAATCTTGATTTATCATAATGATACACAAAATCTCTCAAATATAAAATGTGTGTGCAATTGCATTGTTCATTTACCAGTTTTGAGCAAGATAATATGATACAAGTGATTTGAAGAAACCAAATAAGTGTTCATTAACCATGATGTAGATGCATATAACCATACTAGACTACTATGTAAGTCGGATTATCAAGAGCTAGCTAATCCATAAGCAGACATAGGTCTGTACAAAAGAAGGTCGCTAATGTGACAGACATATCGCCACGCTAGGAGTTACCCAAGGCCAAGCAGGTTGGGCACAAACCACCTGTTATGGGGCTTACCTCATAGTTTTCGAATAATTGAGAATTCCAGGGATTCAAGCTCATCAACCCTTCTTTTCTTTTCAAAGGGTAGGGAAAGGGATTTTATTGCTTTCTTGCTTTTTGCTTTCTTTTGCTTTTCTTTTCTTTTTATTTTTGTATTTTTGCTTGATTTTTGAGATAGTGCTTGAAATATTGCTGTAATGATATAAAATAACATTTTTTTTCTCTTTTTCTTTTTCTTGAACTTTTCTTTTCTGTTCTATGCTAGGGATACTTGCTCGGATTAGCTGTAGAGCAAGGGATTTTTATTCTGGGTAGGGGTGAGCTTGTCCTTTTGCCAATTCTCAAAGATTCTAGACCATGTGCATGATAGGATAGCAGGGGAAACTTTTCGCTCAAGAAACCACTTCTACTATGTAGCAAAGCATGGAAATTACAAATATAATCATTTTATTGTGAAAAGATGTGCTTGGTTTAAGTAAATAACAAGATCAATTCTCTATGCTCAAACTTTATTTAATTGAATTTTGTGGACTTTGATATAAGAGAGATTAGTAATCATGCCAGATAAAAATCAAGATATTTATTTTTGTGAGTGTGAAAGTGAGGGATTCCAAATAAATGCTAATTTATCCAAAATAATTTGAAACATATAACTGCAACATTTGTAAGAAAATATATATAAATACTTTTTGAGAAGTTTTGAGAATGTTGACTCTCTCTTTCTTCTTTATATTGTTTTGGTTTCGAAAGAGTCAAGAATATTGTTGTTTTTATATTTATATATTATATTTATATATTTATTATTATTTTTGAAAGAAATTAACAAGTGCCATAAATAAATACAACAAATAGTTTTGAAGATTTTGATGATTATGAATGTTTTTGGTGTTTTTGAATTTATAAATTGAAAGAAATACAAGATAGTGATTTTGAAATATTTTAAACAAATATATACAAGGATGAAATGACCAAATTTATACATAGTAACGTTTAAGATGCAAAATATTCATGGGTTCTTTAAGTTCTTTACCATCTAAGGTAGATAATTTGTATGCTCCTGATTCAAATTTAGCAATGATAATGTATGGTCCAAGCCAGTTGGGCTCAAATTTACCTTTAAGGTCCTTAGTTGCATTAGTATTTTTTTGATTTTCTTTTAAAACAAGGTCGCCGATCTCAAAGGATCGATGACGAAATTTTTTAGCATATGATCTTTTAAGCTTGTTTTGGTAGGCACGGAGATGCTCCAAAGCATTGATGCATTTTTCATCTAGGAGTTCCAACTGACTGAGTCTGCCAGCACGATATTCATCTCCTACTTCGGTATCTTGAAGTAGTAGAGCCAAAGAAGGAACTTCTAATTCAAAGGGAAAAACTGCTTTAGCACCATACACCAAAACAAAAGGTGAAGTTCCAGTGGGGGTTCGAACACTAGTTCGATAGGCCCACAAGGATGGATATAATTGAATGTGCCAGTCACGGCTAGTTTTATTGACCAATATTTTGAGGATTTTGATTAAGGTTTTGTTAGATGCTTCGGCTTGACCATTACCCTGAGGATAATAGGGAGTGGACCAGCGATGTTGAATCTTATATTTTTGGCATAATTTTTTAACATCTTTATTTTTGAAACAAGTTCCATTGTCGGGAGATGAGATTTGCAAGAATTTCGAACCTACAAACAATTTTATTAAAAATAAATTTAGAGACTTGTGTGTCAGTGCAGGAAGCTAAAGGGAAAGTCCCATTTTGGAGAAAATCAAGTATATCTGTATACCAAGGTTCAGGAGTAGTTTCATTGATTAGAAACACATCCAAAGGTTCTAAGCATGACTTATTTGAAGTGGGTTCCTGGAGTCAACAAATAATGATAGTGGCATATTCGTCATCTAACTCCAAGGGCCAGGAGAGATGCAAATCAGCCTATAGCATCACCGCACGGTTGCAAGTTCGAGGAATAGCTTCCAAGGTAACTTGATCAAATAGAGACATTAGTTGTAAAACATAGGCCTTATATGGGTGCAGTTTATCATCTTTGGTCTGATAAAATTCATTAATTTGGTTTATAACCAATTGAGAATCACCAAAAACTAACATATGTTTAATTTTTAGCACTAAGGCAGCTCGTAATCCGAGGATTAAAGCTTCATATTTAGCAGTATTGTTGGTGCAAGAAAATGTTAATTTGAAGGATAGAGGAATAAGATGTTTTTGCGAGGATATTAAAATAATACCCACACCAACCCCACTCATGCATCGGGCTCCATCAAAGTATAAGGACCATTGTTCAATATGGTCTGCCTCTAATTGAAGGCATTCATCAAGAAACTCAATGATGAGGGGATGGGTAGACTCTAAGGGTGCAGTAGCTAATTGATCTGATATGATTTGACCCTTAACAGACTTCTATCCTATGAATGTAAGATCAAACTCGCTTAGAGCAAGAACCCACTTGGCTGTGCGAACCGATAAATAAGGTTGACTCATGAGATACCTTAAGGGATCGTATTTAGCAATGACATAAGTTTTCTGACTAAGCATATAATGTCGTAATTTTTGCATAGCAAAAATGACTACTAGACATAGTTTTTCCAACGTTGTGTAGCGGGTTTCATAACTGATGAAGGTTCGGCTAATATAATAATTAGCACGTTCTCTCTTTTCATCATCAAGTTGAGCTAACATAGCTCCTAAGGCAGAATCTAAAGCTAAAATATATAGGAGAAATGGGCGATCAGGTTTAGGTGGTGAAAGCACAGGTGGATTAAGGAGGTATTGTTTGAGAAGTTCAAAAGCTTCTCTACATTCATCGTCCCAATTAAAAGGGACATCCTTCTTAAGGAGTTTAAGAAAGGGACCGGTTTTGTCCACCAGCTTATCGATGAAGCGACGGATGGCTTGAAGCTTACCTTGTAAACTTCGTAACTCAGATATATTAGTAGGTGCGAGCATATCAGTGATAGCCGCAATCTTGAGAGGGTCGATTTCGATACCACGTAAAGAAACTAAAACCCCTAATAGTTTACCGGACTTAACTCCGAATATGCATTTTGCTAGATTTAATCGAATAAGATATTCTCATAATCGATTAAAAACTTTTCTCAAATCATCTAAATGATTATCTTCATTAATAGAGCGAGCTATAATATCATCTACATAATCATGTAGGATATCATGCATCATATCATGAAAAATATAAGTCATAGCTCGTTGATAGGTTGCACCTGCGTTCTTTAAGCCAAATGGCATCACTTTCCAACAAAAAGTACCCCAGGGGGTAATAAAGGCTGTTTTAGCCTGATCTTCAGGAGCTATCCTCATCTGATTATAACCGGAGAATCCATCCATTAAGGACATCATCCCACTCTCGGCAATAAAGTCAATGATTTGATCCATGTTTGGAAGAGGAAAGTCATCTTTAGGGCATGCAGCGTTAATATCTCTAAAATCTGTGCAAACCCTAACTTTGGTAGCTTCTTTCTTGGTGACTGGAACTACATTTGAGATCCATTCAGCATAATCAATAGCTTGTATAAAAACAACATTCAAGAGTTTTTCTAACTCCCCTTTGACTAGCAGAGCCACTTTGGGATGCATTTTTCTAAGTTTTTGTTTAACAGGTTTAGCATCCGGATGGACCACTAGGTGATGCATGACTACATAAGGGTCTAGACCTGGCATATCTTCATATGTCCAAGCGAAGACATCTTCATACTCTTTAAGGAATGCAATGTATTGTTCTTGTTTTTCTTGACTTAATTCTGATCCAATATTGATTATGTGAGGATTATCCTCGGCTCCAATATTAATTTTAATGACGTTTTCTACCTCCATGTGTAGATCTCTTTCAAAATTAGGTGGGGCAGGTGAAACGCCCAATTCTTGTAATTCTTGTAAGGTTAATTTGGATAATTCATCTTGAGGATTAGTGGTCTCAAGTTGGGCTATAGTTGGTATAGAACCATCAAAATAAAATCCATTGTGTAACATCTCTTCAACAGAGACATCGTGGAAGATATCTCCTTCCAACTCTTCATCGGGGTCAACAATCATTTCAGGGTAAGCTATGGATAGCATGTTACATGTAAATGGCTAATTTTTAAGAGGCAAATCATCATGCCTATCCAAATAATCTTGATAACATATGAGGTGATCATCATCTTCAAAAGGAAAGGGTTGACCCTTACTAGGAAATAGGCCCACACCACAACGAGCAGGCCACGGTTCTACCTCGAAAGGTTCTTTCATGCCATTTTGGAAAGGTCCCAAGCCTTTCCCTTTATATCCCATTTTAAGCATCATGGGTTTAGCTTTAATATATTCATTGGTAAAATAACACCGAGCGTATCCCTCATGATGAGTTTTGATATTCCGAGGGATTCTTCCCTAGTCATATCCTTTATAAATGAAGGCACAACTCCCGACTTGGTAAGTACTTCCCATAGGTTGTGGGAGGCCCAAAGTACGAGGAGATGGCGGTAAGTTATTTAAAAGAATTGAATCTCGCATGAAAGCATTTGTTTTTTCTGATATTAAGGTTGTGGATAATTCTGGTAAAAGTTCATCAGAAAGGGCATAAGATGTAGAAGGATCATTCCCTATATCTTGAGATGTTGAAGGTCTTGAGATGTGGAAGGTATGATAGATGTGTCTATAGGTTTTGAAATTATAGGGATAGAACTTGAAGGATTGGTTGTAGATTTAAGATCTTTTTGAGGTTCTAGAGTGATTTGTTTAGAAGATTGTTGATCTATATAGGAGGATGAAATTAATGGAGGGGAAATAGGTGAAGTTATGGGTGTGTGTTTCATAGTTTTAGATGAAAAATAAGAATTAGGATGTGTGGATGACAGAGCAGGGCAAAATTGCACTCCAACGGGTTCTGCCAAAGCACACATATCAAAGGGTCTAGGGTCACCATGGATAGTGACCAACTGATTTTTAAATTCAAATTTAACACATTGGTGTAAAGTTGATGGGACAGCCCGCATCGCATTGATCCAAGGGCGACCCAAAAGTATATTGTACAATGCTGGGCAATGTACAATAAACATGGTGGTATCTAGGGTTCTAGGACCAACTTGCAATGGGATGGTAATAACTCCACACGTTTCTTGTGTTTCGTCATTGAAAGCTTTGATAATCATATCAGTTTTCTTCATTTCATCACTTCTAAAGCCAAATATTTGGTAGAAGTCAAAAGTGCAAATGTTTAGAGATGAGCCATTATCAATCAAGACTCGTTTGATGACTACATCTCCAATTAGAGCAAGTAATGTATAAGGGATTATCCTTATGTAAACTGTGTTGTGGGATATCTTTATCCCGGAAGTCAATACAATCAACCTCTCGAGTGATGATAGTATTGGCCATAGCTTCAAGTTGAATGTTTTGAGGTACCATCATTTGGCTTAATGTAAGCATCAACTCATCCCTATGGGTAGGAGAAGATCTTAATAAATCCAAAAGGGAAATTCTGGCTGTAGTATTGGATAATTGCTCATTAATATTGTAAGGGGGTTTAGGTTGAACATTAGGAGCATGATTCCCTTTATTGGGATTTTTCAAAACGAATGGAGCTGATCCATCATTCTGATTTGGTTCTTGTTGAGAATTTTGAGCCTGTTGTCGGGTAACAACTCCAATGGTACCTACAATGTTATATTGAGGACGCTGAACTGGTCTCGGTCGAGCATTTATGGCTTGTTCATTCGGGAGGAATTGATTAGAAGAAGGTCGAGTAGTAACTCTTCTAGGAAATGGTTCTTCTAGAACCATAGCATCTGTGATGGGTTGAATAGGATCTGATTCATTTTTAGAACTATTCGATTGGTTTGAAGTGATGTCCACTTCACTTTCAGTATCTGATTCTATATCACTAGAATCAGAAGTTTGAAAATTATGTAAGGGCCTGGTCGTAACCAGGGATAAGGTTGTGTCAAATATTTGAGGATCCTGAACAGGTAATTGTCCGCTAATGGTTCCTACATATCGGGTAGGAGGGGGAACATTATGATGTTCGATTTGATTGGCTACCTCTTTACCATGTCTTGGTAAAGGGTGTTGAAATATGTCTAATGTTTGATTAGCATTTTGATTTTGATTTTGGGGAATGGTCTTTTGAGCATTATTAGGAGCATTTTGTTTAGGTTGGAAGGCTTGCACCTCCATTTCATTATTATCAATCAAATCTTGTATTTTATGTTTCAACCTTTTACAAGCGTTGGTAGAGTGTCCAGGTCCTCTATGGAAATCACAGTGTAAGTCAGCTCTGTATCCGGGTATAGTTGGATCAGGTTCCTGGATAGCTGGTAATTGGATCAAACCTCTTTCGAGTAATTGAGGTAAAATAGTTGATAAGGGTTGATTCAATCTAGTAAATTCTCGAGGAGGCTTATCAGGAGGTTTCAATATAAATTTTTCTGTTGTCTTCGTTGCATTGATATTAGCAACATTTTTGCTGTCAGTGACTCCATCACCGACAACTTGTTTGTTTTTATATTGATTTCTAGATGTTTTCTCATCATCCTTCTTCCTAAGTTGGCCTCTCCTAATGAGGGCATCTTCTACTCTTCGAGCTAAATCTATAGCCTGATCGAAGGTAGTTAAAGTAGCAGTTGATAGCTCATAAGATATTTGTTCTTGTAAATTATTGATAAAAATGTCCAACATTTCCCTATAAGGTAGCACAAAGTGCAGTTTTCCTATCAATTGCCTCCATCTAGCTAAGAAATCAGCAAAACATTCATCCTTGTCTTGTTTTAAGTTGTATAAATATTTAATGGTTACATGCCTCTCGATGTAGGCACTAAATTGATGGACAAAAGATTCAGCTGTTTCTTCAAAGTTTCTCAAAGAATGAGTGGGCAATTGATAGTACCACTCTAATGCCATTCCACCTAAACCTTTTGGGAACATTTTTAGTAATAGCAAGTCATCATGTGATATATCATGACATGCTATCCTAAACATGCGAAGATGCTCTATGGGATCTTCGGTTCCTTTATATATAGGCAAGATGGGCATGGGAAAATGCTTAGGGTATGGTTGAGCTACAACTATGGGATCCAAAGGTTGACTACATATCTCTCGATAATTGTACGAGGGACGATAAGGATCTATCTCGGTCCATACGCGAAGCTAACTGTTTCATCATGGCTTCTAGATTACTGGTTTGCCCCACATATTGGTTCGGTAGGGCATTGACATGGGTTTTGTGAGCATATGATGGAGGGACATGAAGATTAGATGCTATGTTGCTATTGTGTAAATTATTGGTAGGAAAGGTGTTATGAAGGAATTTTGAAGTTGTATTATGTTGTATTCCAGATTGTTGAAAATTGGTGTTTGGCTTCATTTTAGGTTTTTGTTTACTTGAAGCATATTGCTCAATAGTTTGGCAAAATAAAGTAGTGAAGGAAGTTTTCTTTTGTGTGGGAATGATTTTAGGTTGAATAACAGGTTCCTTAGGAGGTTGGGTAACCTGTTGTTTTGACATGTTTTGAATCATAGTGACCATATCTGTATTGGATGGTCCAACCTTATCACTTTCTTGATCAATGAAAGACAAGGGATTAGTGCGCACATCAAACACATGTTCCATGGCTGCTTGAGTGTCACTAATTTGCCCTTTATCAATACGAACTGCCACATTAAGGGCGTCAATGTTATCATTGAGAAATTTTTGGAAATGATCTACGTTGTCAAAAGCAATAGTTCCATCTCGAGCTACTCTAGGGGATGAGGATCCATCCTCTTTAACACTTCCTTCTTGTTCATTGTCTTCACCTAGGTCATCTTCTGGTTGATCTAGAGTTTCTCCTTCCGGAATTGGATCTTCAGGAAGGACATTTGGGTCTCTAGTTTTATCTTGTAACCAATCTTCTTCTTCTCCTATAGTTTCTTTACCATTCCTAAGTTTAGGCATGGTGCTTAATTTTGATTTCAGCAATATATAAAATATATATATATAAATATATATATATATATATATATATATATGCAACAAGCTTAAGAGGTATATATTAATTATATACCTACTACAATATTTAAAATGAAATGTTTTTGGTTTTTTTTGCTATGTTTTTTTTATTTTTTCTTTGTTTTTGAAATAATATTGTAAAGATGACAAACAATACAATAAATGCAAGAAATAATAAGACTGAAAGTAATGATCTAGTTTTCTATAAACAATTTATAAATATCATTAATGGGCTCAAGTTCTTCAGGAGTCATGAAGTGTTCTTCTTCAAATTGAAAGTTTTCTTTTAAAAATTTAATGAAAAGAGCTATAGTGATATTATCTGTCTCAGATGCTAGTTGATAGAAGTAAAGCTCGTGGCAATACTCTCGATATAACATAGCTCGAGGAACTCTATTCCATATTTCCCTATCTATAAGAACAACCTCTTGGTCTTCTACAAGACCTAGGAACTGGTGTACAATGGTTGCGTTCTCGAGGTATTCCTCGAAGGTGAACAATTCTAAAGATACAAGAGCTCTCCTATAAGCTAACCATCTATGGTAGGCTCTCTGAAGTTCATGATAAAAGACAAGTTGATGAGGATCCAGGATTCTATCTAGGACAAGCCTCTTGATTTGTTTAAGTTTTGTTGACCTAGATGAAATGACACTAAGTCTTCTATCAAGTTCGTCCCACAAGAGTTGATTTCTATCTGTTTCATGCACACTAAGCACAGAATTGATTTCTATGGCTGCCAATTGGTTTTCTACATTTATAGTAACTGCTAATCTTTTCTTAGGAGCTACCATCTAAACATGATATTAAATTTAAATGATCTAAAATGCATCTATGTTTTAGTTGTTTTATTTTTTTTTTGTTTTTGTTTTCAAAAGGTTTACAATGCATTCACGTCGGGTTCACCAAAATGTATCGCTCCAAATTTTTTACACCCTTACCTTCAGGCTATAGGATCCATGCTCGGAAGGGGGATGTGAAAAGGATGTCGTGGTACCTCGGACTGAGAGGCCTTGCGAAGGTCCCGCCTCTCAAGGGAGGTGTATATTGGTGATTTTTTGATGGATGGTGGGTTCACCAGGAAACATTTAATGGCGCTTCCACGCCTAGGTTGGGAATGTGTTTTATGTGTTCATTTTAGCCTTAAGCATTCAAATCCTAGGTTTGGCCAAAAATGCGTCTAAGCTATTCTATATGAAGATGCAGATTAAATGAATACAAAAAATAGAATTAAGATAGAAAAACAGAGAAATTAAGGAATGTTAAAAGAAGAATACCTGATCCGGATGTCTGATGAAGATTTTGATTCTTGAAGTAGTTAGGATCGTCTAAGATTTGACAGGATCGTCTGAGATCTGACAAGATCGTCTGAGATCTGACGAATTCGTCAGAGACCTGCAAATAGAGAAATAGGTGCAAAACACAGAAAATACAACTATTCTAACAGAGGGAAATAGTGTAAAATGACAGCAATAATATCAAACTGAAACTTGAAAATAGAAATATGAATGAATTATGCTAATTAGATCATAATTATGACTTAATTATGCATTTAATCTAGATGGGTGAACTCCAAAATGCAGAATAGCATAAAATACTGAATAAACTAGCTAATTACAACATAAAACAACAGAAAAAGGGATGAAGAAATGCAAACTTTGGGCACTGATTGCCTCAATGTTGACTACAGTCGAAATCATCTCGCATTGGTACTAAATCATCTCTGATTCGATAGGATCGCCTCCGATCTGAACAGGTTCGTCGGCGACGATGTAAGCTTGCTTCGACTGAAAAACACTAAGGTACCTACAACAAAATTGTATAGAACTAATGCAAATAGGAATTTGGGATGTTTTAACGTGTATGAAGTCGAGTTACAAGGAATTTCAGCCAGGGGGGTGCTAAGGGAAGGGCTTAGGATTAAATAGGCTTAGGAGGGAGGTTAGGAGGTTGGAGATCATCCCTATTTGGGAGATCTCCAATGGGGGAGGGTCCCTAACGACGCAGACACGCTTCTGCCTGGATTAGAGACCCGTTGGAACAGAAGCTAATTGTGCAAAATCAATTTTGGGACAAGATCGTCTGGACGTCCTAGCCCAGACAAAATCATCAGATCTGGGGCGATATCGTCTGATCGGAGACGATATCATCAAACGGTCAAAACAACCTCTAAAAATGGCGTGGAAAAGGGGGAAACGGATTACCCGACGGTTAACGGGCGGTTTGGGAGGTTAAAATTTGAATTTAAATTATTTACTAGAGTAAATGTAATTATTAAGATTTCACTACGCCAATTTTAGGGTGCTACACCATTTTATAGAAGACTTTAGTGATTATGCTCTATGCTGATTTTCTTGTTATAGGAAATTCGTCTACCTTGATTCAAAATATGAACTCATAACTTTATGCTACCTATTAGATGGAAAATTTAGGGCTTCTACACCCCTTGTTGGCTTCAAATTGATCATAATTCCTCTAGGATCACTATCACATAACGTAAGTATGGCTTCAACCTTGTTTAGTGATTTAGGATGGAAGATTACAAATATGCTTAAACTTCTTTTACTTCAATATTGAAGTTTAAATCAAATTGCATGAATCATTTGATAGAAGACACTCTATATTGATATCTTGTGGGAGGTATTTTTTTTACCTTCCTCACACAAGATATAATATTGTATTTGACCTCAACTAATAATGTAGGTACATGCAGACACCTTAAAAGAGTCACTGTATTGCTTCTAAGAGAATTCTTTGCTACATAAGAGGTATATATATAATGGGTACTCAATATTTTATTTCACCTCTAATTTTGACAAGATTTTTAGATATATATTAAGCCATTGATTTCAAGTAATGACACTCTACTAATAGCTTTGTATTCTATGTTGGTTCCAACCTTATCTCTTGGTGTTAGATGGCAGTCTACTATTTTTTAGTATTTCATAAAAGTTGAATACTATGCCGAGGATGCCACCTTTAATGAAAGCTTATGATCTTCGAGTAGGTGGATATTCCTTAGTCTTATACAATAAATTTTTAATGTGATAATCATAGCACCATTGAAGTTTTCTATAATCCAATGTTTCATTAGTAGATGAACATTGAAATTTGGATTCACTATGTGCAATGGTTTTATGCCCATGAGATTCCTAATCCAATTTTTTTAGCAAAGTAGGTAGTGGATATTTTTATCAAGGTCATGGAAAAATGACCATATATGCATATGTAGCAGTGACTTAGCATAAAAAGGTGTCATTTAAGGGGGTGATCATTAAAGGTATCTCTCCTTGTCCCCCATTCAACTTAAGGAGGGATGCTGATATATATGGTAGTTAAATTTCACTAAAGACCACGATCAATATTTTTTTATTATTTATCTATGATCCTTGGGCCCTTATACACCATGTCTATGTGACTTTTTATAATATTTTATATTTAACCTAAAGGTCATTTCTTAACCTTGACCTATAGGTAACTTGTAATTGGTATAAATACCCCCTCATACCAACAATATGATTATTGATTAGAGTGTATTCTATTTTTCTTTAGTGAGATAATTTGAAATATAGGAGTACTCTCTGATATCACATGTTTAAAATCTATGCATTATTTTTTTGTACTTTTGGGTATTGTATTAATTACAATCATTTCTAGAAACTATCATAAATATAACACTATGCTAAAAATAATCAATTATTTTGGAGTAAGTGTAGTAAAATTCACATTCATGGATTTTTTTTTGGTAGATAAGATACTATAGCATTAATACCGGGTTTTACAGGTTGACCCAAAACCTTTTACAAAAATTAGCCCATGGTTGTTGATGAACATGTCCTTACTAAGGATCATATATATGTAAAATCTACATGCATCCAAAGCCATTACATCCGGTAAGGCACATAGGCTATTATAAAAAAGAAACTTACCATACAAAATTTTGGGTATACCTCGATAAAACACACCTACATCATAATTACAAAAAAAGAAACATACACAGATACCTTCCTTGAAATAGTGGAGAAACAAAAAGCTGCAGACACACATAGTAGAGTACTGAAAAAAACTCCCACAAGATCTGTATTGATAGTTACTCTTAATAATTCTTTGTTAATTGCTTTCTTCCGTATATGACATGCTTTGGGACCACATCCTGTCTTGGCCAATCAGCCTTGGAGAAGTGAACCTGTTGCCTAGATTCCTGGCAATGGCTATCTGGTGGTCCATGTGGCTCTGGTTTGAAGTCTTATATTGTCATTTCTTTCCTTCCCTGTGATTATCAACCAACCTCAAATTACTAAGATGACTAGGAGCCATGTTCTCTGACATGTGACTATCCCCATTAGTCTTTGTGGTATTTCCAAGTAGCATCCACCAAGATTGAAAACTCAGATAATTTTTATTGTGAGTCTATTTCAAAAAAGAGATGAGAATACTCATAGCCTTCGAACTTATAGTGCCTTCCCTTTTGGTAAATTTGACTATCATTCTTGGCATTCTTGTTGAATAAGCTCCTATAATTTTCTTGGGACATCGTGTTCCTATTTGAAAAGTTCGTCACCATCAAAACCCAAATTGACTAGCTTATCAGCAACTTTGTTAGCTTCCCGAAAGACATGTTAGGCTTTTCTGTCTTGTCTTCCTTGGAAAAGAATCCTAGCCTCTTCAAAAATTGTTTTAATCCTCCAAGGAGGTGTTTTCCAATTATTTAGGAGATTTATAACATGCATAGAGTCTCCTTCTAGGATCAAATTGCCTTCTAAGTCTTGAGTCATTTGAAGGCCTCTCCACATAGCTCTAGCTTCAACTTCATTGTTCATCCTTGTTTCCAAATATTTAGAAAATGCAAGCATCATATTCTCATTATGATCTCGCACAATACCGCCAATGCCTGCTCTACTAGAATTGTCCTTAGCCGCTCCATAAAAATTAAGCTTAAACCAACTTGTAGGAGGTGGGGACCACTTAACATTGGCTCTGGGGTTGACTACCCTAGGCATAGACTCATCTAACAAGGTTAAGCTTAAATATTGAGCAATCGTGGTCTCCTGTAGATGAGGTTTACGACTATCAAAAGGGATAAGATTCACATTCTCGTTGGCAAAGGATAGGATCCTAGAAATGATAGTTTGATGATCATGGATAGACTCATTAAAGACTCTATGGTTCCTTTCTAACCACACCTGCCAAAGAAAGTGATTGAAACAATTTTTTCACTTGTATCTAAGTCTTTGGCTTGAAAAGGGGTAAGGCCACTGGATGAAAAAATCAAGTACGATGGCTAGTTTAACCCAAGAAATATTGAAGGCCTGAAAAACCCTACTTAGGATAGTCAAGGAAAAAGGGCACTCAAGGAAAATGTGATAAATGGTCTCCCAAATAATAGCGATTAGTGATACAAATACCTTTACGCATCATATTATCAATGGTTAGAATTCTTCCTTGGATAACCAACCATGAAAATACTGTAATTTTTGGAATTAAATTTTTTATCCAAACTAAGTCCTTTTGGAGGACAAAATCCTCATCATCAAGAAAAATCTTGTAAGCTGATTTAACAGTGAACTACCCATTTTTCCTAGGATCCCAAGTCACTTGATCTTCCTTTGGTCTCAAGGGGATAAACTGTTGCTCGAGAATGTTACAAAGATCATTTGATTCCGCTTGAAATCCTTGAATCTTTATTTGTTTCCACTTCATTTCACCTCTGTCCTCAACCATATAATCGAAGACTTTTCTGCCAATGAGTTCTTCCGTGATATCTTTGATTTGGGATAAGTTAGGATATTACGTCAGTGTTTTGTCCTTAGCCCACCTATCATTCCAAAAATTTATCCTCTCACCATTGCCTAAAACACATCTTAAACCTTTTTTGATGATTTTTACAATTGATAATTGCTTTCCAAGAAGTAGAACCTCTAATTGGAACTGAGTCACTTAGAAATTCCATATTTTGAAGATACTTTTGTTTGATGATAGCTGTCCATTCATTTTCTTCACTAGAAATGAGGCGCCACACTTGCTTAGCTAGTAAAGCTAAATTTATATGAGCAATTCTCCTCAGAACTAAGCCTTCATTTTCCCTGGGTCTATACACTTTGGTCCATCCTACAAGGTGTATCCATTTTTTATCCTCTGATCCAGTCCATAAAAATTCTTTTTGGAGTTTCTTAATTTTCTAGAAAACCTTCATAGGGGCTTTAAAAATGGAGAGGAAATAGATTGGAATGCTTTGAAGAAAGGCCTTAGTGAGGGCCAACTTTCTTGCTTGATATAGAAGATGACCATTCCATCCAACAAGTTTTTTTTGAATTCTTTCAATAACCCTGTCCCACATTGACTCTCTCGGAGAACCAATGAAAAGAGGGAGACCAAGATACGAAGTGAGGAGGTTTGTTATATCACAACCTAAAATTTTTGTAATCCTTGCCTCTGAATGGGGGTGTTCAAGAATTATAACTTGCTTTTACTGAAATTAACTTTTGACCAATAACATCCTCATAGAGTTGCAGGATGTATTTAATTCTTTTGGCCTCAACCATTGATGCCTTAGTCAATAGAAGGGTATCATCGATGAATTTTTGGTGAGAAACAACCCTAGTGAGAGATGTTGCCTTGATTCCTAATATTAGCCTTGAACTACAAGCATTTTTTATGGTTCTACCTAAATATTCTGCCATAATGATGAATAACATGGGGCTGATAGGGTCCCCCTACCGAATTCCTCTACGAATTTGAAAGTAACCAACTATTGTTCCATTAACCAGAATCAAGAACCATGCTTTAGAAATGCATTCTTTGATCAAATTAACCTATTGGTGGTGAAAACCAAACTTAAGGAGGACAACAATCATAAAGTCCCAATTTAGCCTATCAAATGCTTTGTTCATATCAAGCTTGAGGGCAAAAACATACCTATTAGTATTATGACCAAAGTGTAGAGCTTCATGAAGTGTGATAACTCCATCCAATATTGACCTACCCTAGACAGAGCTTCCCTGGCATGGATCTATGATGCGGGGCAAAACATCTCTCATTCTATTTGCAATGGCTTTAGTTAGGATCTTGTAAGAAAAATTGCACATACTGATTGGCCTGAAGTCAACCATAGATTCAAGGGTTTGCTTCTTAGGAATTAGAGAAATAAAAGTAGAGTTGAGACCTTTTGGGATATGATTTCTTGCTTAGAATTATGTGATAGCAAAAATTACATCCTTACTTACGATGTCCCAAAAAGCTTGATAGAAACGATGGGGAAAGCCATCGGGTCTCGGGGCTTTGTCTGGCTCCATGCTAAACAAGGCTTCCTTAATTTTCTCATCTAAAAAGGGATCTAGAAGCTTAAGGTTTATATCCTCATTTATTATGCTAGGAATGGATTGCAAGAGAATAATTTTGGCCTCACCATTGCACTGTGATTATTGACCAAGGATAGAATTGAAATAAGTTACTATCTCCTTTATGATTTTTGTTAAGTCCTAAGTAATAGAACCATCTACTTTTTTTAAATTTTTTATCTTGTTATTGCTTTTGTTTCTAAGCGTGGTGACGTGAAAAAACTTGGAATTTGAATCTCCATATTTTAACCAAATAGCCCTTGATTTTTGCCTCCAATAGATTTCCTCACAAGACAAAATGTTATGAAACTCTGCTAGTTTTATCCGTTCCTCCTGCCTAGTAGTTTCATCAACATCACCATGTTAAATCCTTTGATCAGTTATTTTCAAATTTTCAATAACCTATTTTTTATTTTCAAAGAGGTTCCCAAATATCTCTTTGTTCCAAGTTTGAAGCTTTTCCTTAACAAACTTTAATTTGCCAGCAAGTTTAAAAGCTGCACTACCCCTGACAGGCTGCTGCCACCACTGAATTAAGTTATCTCTAAAACTGGAATGTTTGATCCACATAGATTGAAATCTAAAAGGTTTCTTGAAGGATAGAGAGTTAGGGATCTCCAACAAAATGGGATTATGATCAGAGGTAATTTTAGGAAGGGCTTGCAGGGTAGAATCACCAAACAAAGTTGTAGCCTCCTTTGATAGAAAAACCTGTCAAGCATTTCTTGAATGAGATGACACCCTATCCGTCGATTGCTCTAGGTATAATTCACTCCTCTAAGTTTTACATCCATGAACATGTTGGAGTTCAAAAAGTCATTGAACTCATCCATGCTCCTGATAGGTGGTCCATTTCCATCCATTTTTTTTGAAGGGTAAAGAGGAGTGGTAAAATTCCTAGCCAGAATCTAGGGGACATTATGGAAGATTTCACTCAGATTGCCTAAGTACTCCTACAGTAGAGCTCTCCCTTGAATTGAAGTCGGGGTATAAATATTTGAAAGGATCCATGACCTATTGCAATATTTTTATTTAAATAAAACACTAAGAACCCTATCATATTTTTGAATAATTGTGCCTTCTACTATCTAGGGATCCCACAAAGTCATAAGGCTTCTAGACGCTCCTCTGGATGATTTGTAAACCATCTCCCCTTGATTCCAGATTTTTTTTGCTACTTTTTTTGATTGGATCTCATTAGTTTTTGTTTCTTGCAACATGATAATAGTTTGATTCACTTGATTTCTTATTGCACTGACTTACCTATGTTTGGGCTGGCCATTGAGGCCTCTCACATTCCATGAGAGGAAATTCATTTAGATTTTTTGGGCTTTATTCCTATCCTCCTCCCATGAGGGGGTTTTCCTAATTTTTTGTTTTTAGAACCCGAAATAACCTGTTGAAACAATGTTCTCTGTTTTCCATTGGCAATGTCATTATCAGTTTTATTTTTTTGATACTCAGCATTTGATATTCTCCCCCTTATTTTTTCATTGCCAAAATATATAGGAGACTTCACAGTGCTCCTGGTTTGTTTAGGACTAAATTGGGGGGAGGCAATTTGTTGCAAAACTGGACTGCCATATTCCTTAGTCTGAAGAGTTTCACATATCTCCATCCCTACATCCAAATATTCTCCTTTTTTCCTATATTCCCTTGGTTTATGGGACATCCCCTCAGTAGGATTCACCTGGCTCCTAGTTATGATGTTAGGGAGATGAGATTTTTTATTTTCCAAAGCCTCAACTTTCTTCCTAAGTTCTCCAGCATTAGGGTTTGGCTTTGGGATGCCCACTGGGCTTGAAGTATTTTTAGCATTGGGGTTTAAGGATCCTAACTTGGATGGGGATTTTAGATATCAGGTATTAGGGTTTGGCTTTGTTATACCCACAGAGCTTACAGTAATTTTAGCATTAGAGTTTGAGGATCTTGACTTGGATGGGGATTCTAGAGAGTCAAAAATGTTAGCTTGAAGGTTCTGGGCTTCCATGTCTTTTGATAATCCTCCTACTCCCATATTGGATAGAATTGAAAATTTATTTGAAACTAGAGGATTGGAACTTACCTGAGTATTTTGGTTGCCAACAACCTATTGTTTTCCTTTGTCTTGTTGGGACCCTACACCCTCTCTTTTATTTTTTTGGCAGGCATAGTTTGTGTGATTGAAATCGCCTCTGCCAGGGAAACTCCTCAAATTTCCTCTGTCTAGTATTCCCTGCTTCTGATTTTCTCTATTCATTATCAGGTTAGGGCACTGATTGCATATATGTTCTTGATTTTTGCATTCTACATAGAATGCCGGTCTATTCTCGTATTCTACTAGTTGTTTTCGATAGTATTTTCCATACTCTAGCTCCACAAACCTTGGCAATTCATTATCCAAATTAGCATTTATGCAGATTCATGCATGAGTCATCCTTGTCTTGGCCAAGGTCATATGGTCAATGGAGATTAGGTCCCCTATAGTTTTTTCTATGCCCTACAACTAATATTCATTGAAGAACTGGGAAGGTAGACTCGAGAGATGAAACCAAATAGGGGCAATGTTAATATTTTGCTTTTCAAGGTTGAAATATTCACCCCATCGTATGAGAAAAAGGCTCCTTTTGTCCAAAAACCAAGGACCTCCTGTTAAAATGCGGTTAGCATCCTCTATATTATTAAAACAGATAATGAAGAACCCTCGAGTTAGAGCTACCAACTACAAGCTGCCTACCGATCGCCATTTACCCATAGCCCAAGCACTGATAGTCTCCATGTCTGGCCTACCTCCCAAAAAATTACCTACCAAGAAGAATTTTTCCATTGAAAGAAAAGGGCTCATGGAACTTGCTGGGGCTAAAATTTTATTATTTACTGGAACTAGGGGTAGAAGAGAGAGAACCTCCTTTATTTTTCCTCTAAGATTCTCAGTAAAATACAACCACTTCTTGGGCCCTGCATTGGCCTTCATATCTTTTTTATCGAGGTCTTTTTGAGGATGTTTGGGCCCCCGCGTGATGCTCGCCTCCAAATCTACCATAGCCTAACCGCATTCCTCTAGATCCTCGCTTGATCCATGCTCAAGGTTCCCACCCGCTCCTTCCATACCTGATCTACCTCTATCACCTTGGCTGAGATTCCTACCTAGAAAATTCAAACCCTCACTCCCACCACACCCGCTAAACCTCAGGTCACTCATTTCGTAACTTGAGTAGGCTCACTCATTTTTCAATATTTAACAAATCTTGTTGGTTTTCCTTCATTCTAGACCTGAGGCTTGTGTGATATATTTTTCTAAACTAGCGTGGCCAAGAGCTTAATCTAGTTTAGACTGTGATAAGTGCATTTTCTTCTATTTTCATCTCGCTTAAGGATTTATTTAATTTAATTGCAAGCTTGTGATTGCTAAGGTTATGTTAGGTTGTTGAGCTTCGTTCTATTTTCTATATGCTTGAGGGAATTATAAGTTTAAGGTTCAAGTTGGTGTTCTAATTGCTCTATTCTCACTGTACGAGCTAGAATGCTGGTGAGAAACACCAATTACCATTAACCTCCCTTCTGTTTATAATTTTATTTTACCTCTGTATTATTTTGTCCCATGCTCAAGGTTGAAAGTGGTCTTAGAAAGCTGGATACTTCTTTTGATGTTGTCCTATTGTGAAGCTAGGCAATTTAATCAATTTTAGTAGTTATAATTTGTAATTGATCATGCATCCTCTATTTTCTGCCCTACCCTACTCTCTCTCTGCGTTATTTCTAAAAGGTTCTCATTTTTATTTTATTTAAAATTCTTTATTCATTTAATATGCTAAAATTTGAAGAGCTAGATCAAACAAAATATAAATATGATTGATAAACCAAAAAAACAATAGATGCAAGTTGAATCCCCTTGCAAGTACATAGGTAGTCCACTTGAAACTATTCCAGAAGTGGAAAAGAGTGTGGACATTTGACCCAACCCTGTAACTCACACCTTGGATAACCAAAAATATCCTAAAGTGAGAGGAAATTTATTCCCATTAAATGTTACTTGTATTTTTAGTTTACTCTTCGCAGGGTGTGCATGAAAGTCAAGCCAACACCACTTAGAGAGGTAAAGTCTCATAGCCACTTGGAGAGGGTGAAGTATCACATACACGATAGATGTGACTAAGATCTGAATACTAAATATTCTCTCAACCATAACCTGAATCTTACTATTTATAATTAAATAAATCGCTAACCATAACCCTAATGCTCAAGGATTGACTATCTAAACCTAAGTCCCAAGCTAATAAAAATGAAGATAACCTACATGGCTATATTGGATTTGTTACAAAATATGGTATAATAAAGAGAAATTTAGTTATCAAATAGTCTATTAGTGAACTCTAGATCCTCACCAAGAATAAAGTAAAATGTTCAACTCATAAAAAATTCCTAAAAGGAAGGTTGGGAAGTTGAAATTGAGAAGACTTTAAGAATATGTTTAGGTAAAAAATAAATTTTGAATAATGGATGTGGGTTATACATAGTAATTCAATCAAGTGAACTAGATGAAGTTATAAAACTAGAAGAAAGTAGCCTAAAGGAGAAGATATGCAATACTTATGGACAGAAGAGATTTTAGAAGTAAAAAGAGAAGAACAATTGGTTAAAGGAGGGCAATAGAACCATGTATTTTTCACCATGTAAGTCTAAAAAAGTGATCATGGAATAAAATAAGCTTCATATATGAGAAAAATAATTAAACTATAGAATACCAAGTGGCCATCAACTAGGATGTTCTTAACTATTTTGAAATATTTATCATGGACAAGGGAGAAACCCATGGGAAATACAAGAAGAGATGTTTTTAACTATTTGTTAGGTCATTACTAAAAACCAAAATGGTATCCTAATGAAGCAAATTATAAACAAGGCAATTGCTCTTTTCTAAATGAAAAGAGATAATGCACTTGGCTTTGATAGTTTCCTAATATGATTTTACAAAATATATTCAAAGATGTTAAAAATGAGTTAGTAGCTATAATTGAATAATTGTGACATATCACTAATGTATTGAAATCCATGAATGTAACGAATATTCAATTATAGCTACTAACTCATTTTTAACATCTTTGAATATATTTTGTAAAATCATATTAGGAAACTATCAAAGCCAAGTGCATTATCTATTTTCATTTAGAAAAGAGAAATTGTTTTTTTTATAATTTGCTTCATTAGGATACCATTTTGTTTTTTAGTAATGACCTAAAAAATAGTTAAAAACATCTCCCCTTGTATTTCCCATGGGTTTCTCCCTTGTCCATGATAAATATTTCAAAATAGTTAAGAACATCCTAGTTGATGGCCACTTGGTATTCTATTGTTTAATTATTTTTCTCATATATGAAGCTTATTTTATTCCATGATCACTTTTTTAGACTTACATGGTGAAAAATACATGGTTCTATTGCCCTCCTTTAACCAATTGTTCTTCTCTTTTTACTTCTAAAATCTCTTCCTTCCATAAGTATTGCATATCTTCTCCTTTAGGCTACTTTCTTCTAGTTTTATAACTTCATCTAGTTCACTTGATTGAATTACTATGTATAACCCACATCCATTATTCAAAATTTATTTTTTACCTAAACATATTCTTAAAGTATTCTCAATTTCAACTTCCCAACCTTCCTTTTAGGAATTTTTTATGAGTTGAACATTTTACTTTATTCTTGGTGAGGATCTAGAGTTCACTAATAGACTATTTGATAACTAAATTTCTCTTTATTATACCATATTTTGTAACAAATCCAATATAGCCATGTAGGTTATCTTTATTTTTATTAGCTTGGGACCTAGGTTTAGATAGTCAATCCTTGAGCATTAGGGTTATGGTTAGCGATTTATTTAATTATAAATAGTAAGATTTAGGTTATGGTTGAGAGAATATTTAGTATTCAAATCTTAGTCACATCTAGTGTATATGTGATACTTCACCCTCTACAAGTGATTATGAGACTTTACCTCTCTAAGTGGTGTTGGCTCAACTTTCATGCACACCTTGCGGAGAGTAAACTAAAAATACAAGTAACATTTAATGGAAATAAATTTCCTCTCACTTTAGGATATTGTTGGTTATTCAAGGTGTGAGTTATAGGGTTGGATCAAACGTCTTCGTTCTTTTCCACTTTTGGATTTGTTTCAAGTGGACTGCCTATGTACCTACAAGGGGATTCAACTCGCGTCTATTGTTTTTTTGGTTTATCAATTAGATTTATATTTTGTTTGATCTAGCTCTTCAAATTTTAGCATATTAAATGAATAAAGAATTAAAAAAAAAAAAAAACGAGAACCTTTCAGAAATAACGCAGAGAGAGAGTAGGGTAGGGTAGAAAAGAGAGGATGTCTGATCAATTACAAATTATAACTACTAAAATTTATTAAATTGCCTAGCTTCACAATAGGACAACATCAAAAGAAGAAAGTATCCAACTTTCTAAGACCACTTTCAACCTTGAGCATGGGACAAAACAACACAGAGGTAAAAGAAAATTATAAACAAAAGGGAGGTTAATGGTAATTGGTGTTTCTCACCAGCAATCTAGCTCGTACAGTGAGAATAGAGCAATTAAAACACCAACCTGAACCTTAAACTTATAATTCCTTCAAGCATATAGAAAATAGAACTAAGCTCAACAACCTAACATAACCTTAGAAATCACAAGCTTGTAATTAAATTAAATAAATACTTAAGTGAGATCAAAATAGAAGAAAATGCACTTATCACAGTCTGAACTAGATTAAGCTCCTGGCCACGCTATTTTAGAAAAATATATCACACCAGCCTCAGGTCTAGAATGAAGGAAAACCAACAAGATTTGTTAAATATTGCAAGAAGTCTTCAATTCCAAGTTTTTGCATCTTTCGATTACATTTTATGGGAGTATTTATAGACTCAAGATATGCCCTGATTTTTCATAAAATATCTTCCCCAGGGAATTAAAAACAATTTAAAAAAACCATCGCCGAAGCTTTACAATATAAAGTATTTTTAAATAGAGTTTTGATCAACCCCAATCACTCTAAAAATTTGCTTGGGGATCTTGCCATAAATGGAGAAGATAAGATCTAATTTTATCTTCATCAAATGGATACTGCGTGCAAGTGTATCTTCACCTTTCGACAAGTTGTAAGAGCATCTCATTAATTCCTCATCTGCAAAATCTGGATGGATCACTGACTTCCCAGGTCTTCTATCCTTGCACAATCCCTTTTGCTTGATTCGCATTGAAATTCTCTGCCCACCATCACTTTCGCCATTAATTTTGCCATTAAATGCATCCACCGGTAAATTCCTACAAAAAATTAAAAAGGGCAAATTTTAGAACATTAGTCTTAAAATTAAATTTAATTAATTTAATTTTCCTAAGGTTTAAGCTTTAAATTTTAGGTTTTTTTTATTACTTTTCCAAAGTTTGCCATAAAATATTTTTAGGGTCTTAATCCCTAGGGTTTGACATTTTAATATCATTTATTTTTCCATCGCCTTGGGAACGTCACAAATTTTTTTATTCTCTCTTCTTTCTTCTTGGAAATATTGCGATATCGCTACATTTTTCATTTCCTTATCTTCCAACCTTAAAATATCGTGAAATCTCGACATTTTCATTTTCTCTTCCTTTCTTCCTAAGAATGTTGTGAATCATGAAATTTTTCATTTTCTCTTCTTTCTTCCTTGAAATATCATGACAATGTGCTAGACAAGCACTTTTGACACCTTGGTGCAGGCAAAAATTAAGGACTTGATGCGAACAAAACTTGGATTAAAAATAAAAACGAAATTTTCAAGATGGTCCCCTCGAAAGCAAAAATTAAACATTTCAAAGGAATCAAAATTTTATTTTTTAGTGGGGGCATGTTGTTTCTCAACAAGTGGCTAAGGATTTGTATTGATATGAATTTGGAATTTGATTATTGTATATTTTATTTTCTAGCAAATAGATCTAAATTATTATCACTAGGGGAATGTTATTTGAGCATTATTGGATTACTATTACTATTACTATAATTTGTGAAGGTGTTTTATAAAAAGTGGTGTTAGAGCTTTGATCTCAACTCCCTTGGAGTGCAAATTTGTAGCATAAGGGTGAACAAACCATTCTAGAACCTCTATCAAACATTATTGTTGCCTATTTCCTAGAATGTTTTTTGTAATTTTTGTGGTTCATATTTTAGTGCAATTATCTTCTAAAATATTGTATATTTATTATTGTTACTTCCTTTTTCTAAACCCAAAAAAGTATTGGCCGTCATTCGACCCTTGTGAGAGACCTATACCATTGTGATTGTCTCTTCAAGATGGTCAAAACAAAGGGTATCTCCAACAATACTTTTTTGAAGGTGAGTGTCCTTGGACCCTTGTGGCATATCTATTTATTTGCAATTATCTCTTCAAGTTGATCAAAGTAAGAGGTATTTTTCACAACATTTTTTTAGTAGCATTCCAAGTATTTTTTGGGTTTTTCAATTATCCCTAGTATATGAATAAACTCGCTACCACTACTGGTTGGATGTGAGTTAGTGGTCGATTGTGAGAGACTTATACCATTGTGATTGTCTCTTCAAAATGGTCAAAACAAAGGGTATCTCCAAAAATACTTTTTTGGAAGGTGAGTGTCCTTGGACCCTTGTGGCATATCTATTTCTTTGCAATTATCTCTTCAAGTTGATCAAAGTAAGAGGTATTTTTCACAACATTTTTTTAGTAGCATTCCAAGTATTTTTTGGGTTTTTCAATTATCCCTAGTATATGAATAAACTCACTACCACTACTAGTTGGATGTGAGTTAGTGGTCAATTGTAGTGTCCTGTTCATTTAGAGGATGTGTATATGAGTAAAAAGAAGCACCAACCTAGAATAGGCATTGGTACCTTGAAACCAAAATCCTATCGAAATGGTATCAAAAGCATACTTTCTAAGAAGCACTTTGAACCTTGAACATCCATATAGAATAAATGAAAACATACCCTCAGTAGTTGATAAAATCTATTATGACATTGAGAGAGAGAATAAAATAAAATCGGTAAGACACCTTATCTAGAGCATTAACCTAAAATCCATGTCCAATGATCAAATAAAAAAGTCAAATCCTTTTAGGTGGAGGGATAAGAGGATGGTGGCTCTTCTTTTTCAATTTTTGAAATTTAAAATTTGAAAAATATCCTCTAAAATGAAATCCATAACCCATATACTTGTCTTTGAGACAAAAGAAAAGTATATCCCTCTATTGTTGGTTATACATTAAGGCTTATCATCTATTATATCCCCCTTATGACCAGAAGGATATAAAGGGTCCAAATAGATATTTTCCATGACCAAGCAATGACACTCTATATATGCTCTATTACCATGTTGGATTTCATCATACTTTGTTATAATGAATTGAATCATACATAACTAAATTCTTATAGTAGGAAAAATAGAGAGGAATAAAAAACATAATATTAGAAGCTTCATGTAGATGTCCATACAAAATGATCAAGATAAATATTACACCAATATAACAGATTAGGAAGGAGGTGTATACATGCATTAGTAATTGATTATAAATTATATAGTTCCTTTAACCAACATAATGTTAGGATTTGGGTATGATAAGGTTAACTATAAAAAGGTTAGACTCTAGGCTTATAAAATAAATATATATGTCCTCATTAAACATTATACAAAGCTTGTCCAAAAGCTTACACAAGTGGTTACATTATACAATATCAACCTTGGCCAAGCAAGACTAAATTACATATTTCAACACTAATGAGAATGATGACAATGAACCACCAGTCAATGATAGAGTTGTTATAGCTTGGTAAATATATCCAAATTAGGCATTAATACCCTTCAATTTTATCCCACATAAACTTGTATAATGATGCAATATTTTATTTACTTTGCATTTATGAATTTTGTTTTGAGGGTGTTAGTTGGTAAATTATATTGCTCTATTATATTGAATCCTTCTGAGATTTACTTTGCATTTATGAATTTTGTTTTGATGGTGTTAGTTGTAAACTATATTGTTATATTATATTGAATCCTTGTGATATTAGACTATTTGAAATGATTTATTATTATATTATAGACGCATTTACGCATTTTTAATGCTTTATAGATAATTAAAAAAAATAATAATAAAAACATAAATTAAAATTACACATTTAATTTTTATAAAATATTTAAATTTATAAATATTTATAAATTTTATAAGCATTTGAAATATATTTAAAACTGCATAAACCTCTAAACAAATAATTGAAATCTCACATTGTCTTTGACTATTCAAGAATCTTTACGGTCAAACCATACCAAAACCTCCTTCCCCCACTTCATTCACGAAGTTGTTCATGAGCTGAGAATATGAATATGTGGTAGGTATTTGATGACTGTAGTCTTGTAGGAATTCCTCCACTTTCAATATAGGCCTTAAGTTTCCAGATTTGCCAACAACATAAAGCTGGAGATTCATAAAAAAATTTGAATATTTGAAATATTTAAAACTACTAAATAAAACGTGAGGGGCAGGTTAATAGAAGGGAAGATGCAGAGCGGAAAGGACAGCGAAATCTCAGTGAGAAGAAAACAAATACGAGACTCCCCAGTCAATACGGCAATTTGACTATTCTCAATAAGAAACTCGACTGAGACATTAAAAAGCCAAGTTCATTGATTTATTTCCAAGGAACTTTCGTGACCTTATCCCCTTTGGGATGGCATTGCGTTTGTTGCGAGCTTCCGTCTTCCACAGGCCTTGTTGACATTTTTAAAGACACGCATTCGTATGGAAGTCGAGGAGTCCACGACTCCGTGATCATAGAGTCTGTACATTGTCATGTCTACATCGTTTTCAAAACTATTCAACTAAAATCAACCAACCATATTAGGAATAAAAGCAGAATAAAATGAGGTAATAGTCCTCCAATCTCGAGTTTCAACTCCACATCTAAACATATATCCTTTTTTTTAAACAATTATCTTGTATTGCTCTCACTTATGCAAATATTTCTTAAATATGTGTTCCATATTTTGAATTCTATGATCTAGTGTCACATGAATCCAATGTTTAATCAGCACCATCTCATTATACATTTATTACTTGGGAGACGTATTGATTGCTTATGCCTTTTCCAACTTCCTCACATTTTATTTATTGATAGAAAAACGAAAGGAGTTTGAAAGGATCCTAAACCTTTTAGGAATATAGATCTGAGACGAGTTGTCTTAACCAAGCACACCAAGAGAAAAGATAAACAACACATCAAATACTGCACACACAAACACAAGGTGAATCATCATCTAGAAGCCACCAACCAGACAAAAGAAAGACAATAAAACAAAACAACCAAAGGCATTAAAAGCCAACACCACAGGGTCCTTAATCCTGATTACGATTCTCCACGAGATCCATCTCAATGGCCTCCTTATCCTATTTCAGCTTCCAAGAGATCTTCTTAGCATAGAACACAATCATTTTGACTGATCTTTTCAGATTTTTTACCAAATCCAAAACAAAGACCACAAGATTACTTGGAGATCCTCTGGAACCAAAATGGGCAGTTCAGAGGCGAATCATTAAACTTCAAACTCTTATTAGAGTTAGGGACCGAAAAATTATCCTCCGAGGCCTCAAAATCCTCAATTACAATAAACGTCTTCTATCTTTTCTTCTGCTTTGACTTCAACCGAATAGACCTTCTTGCACCTTTTTGCTCAAATTTTACTACCCTACCATGTGGTATTTATTTAAGAGACTTCATCTTCTGAAGGAGACAAGTCTTCAGAAAATAGAGATTTAACAACAACCCTGGGGTGGTATTAGGGATTAAGCCATTATTACTCTTAGGCGGGTCACTAGGACTAGAAGGACCACCATCACAGGATTTCAGGCCCTTAATTACATTCATAACAATGTTTTCCAAGTTTTTGTTCGCTTCAATCTCCCCTGGATCAGCCACCATAGGGACATGCTGGGGTCTACTAACCTCTTTTGCATCAGAAATACTAGTCACAATCTTCGAATGAGCATTTTGGGTATTATTCAAAGGAGCCACAGTGATATCATCCGTCCCTAAAACAGGGTATTAAGAGAAGTTTGTCTACCATCACTTGGAGTCTCATTGTCACCATCAATTGAACTTGATAAAACCATCGATCTAGAAGGAGAATACGAGCCAAAATTTGAGGACTCCGAGATAGAACCAGACCCAACACCATATTTACCCTCAACAATGGCCCTCTTCCTCAAGAAAACATAATTAAATATTACTTTAAAGAGACCTCGATGATTAATGAGAGAAGAGTTACCTTGTTTAACATTGATTGCAGTTTTTTCCAATTCTTTAAAGAGGAAGTTGGGGATTTTCATCACCTTTTTCCTAAAAATGATTGAGCAGAGCCAAATGGAAGCTCCCAAAAATACCTATGTTGCATTCTAGTGTGAAGAAGTCCATGATTGCTAGAATGATTTGGTTCCAAGGCTCATGGAAGGAGGACCTTGAAAACCATTATGGTATTTAATTGGCTGCCTTACCCTGTGTTTAAACAGGTCCATCTCCTTTGTCAGAGAGTGCTTTTATTTTAGCACACATTCACCATATATAGGTACCCTAGTGAATTCTGACAAAAGTTGAGTCATAATTACGAACTCAATGCCACCAACTAAGATTAATCCTTTGCTCCATGACAGGGCCATGTCTTTGGCTATCTTGGGATCATGCCCTTTAAACAAATTAAGGAAATTCAAAATCCTTCCTCTTTCAAAAAACTCTACAACATCTGAGTCCAATGAGTCCACCATCGATTCTACCCCTTCCAATTTGACTTCCATGACCACCATAATTCTCTTCTTTACTCGAAGCAGAAAGACAAGAAACAACTTGAAGATAATTCCAAAAAATCTCGACCACCAGAGAATAATCCAGAGCCTTAAGATATAATAATGATGATTGATTCTATAGATCTTAAAGCATGCACCTTCAGAGGTGTGATCTCCCAAATTTCTAAGTTTTTTATTAAACCTTCTAAAGTCTACCCTCAGAGTTGATGAAAAACCACCTAATCCTCAGCATGAATATATTTAACAAGGTTAAAGTTTATTTTATTAAGATGATGCCAAAAAAAACTCGAAAGGGTACTCATAAAGCACTGATAGCATGAGAAAACAACAAAGGAAAAGAATATATGACCTTCACATGGGTTTCTTCGATCAGAGGCATGAGTCTTAAGTACACCTGGGCTAGCTATGATGCTCCAATAATCATGCTTATTAAAAAATCACTCCCAAAAAATTATTGCATCCAAGTGTTTGGATATCATCAAACAGTGAGACCATGAGAAGAAATGTTGCCCTCCCTAATGATTATCGATTTTTAAAAATATTGGGGTTGAATTCCCATGTCGACTCTTGAAAACAAGTAGGCATAGGTGATGATGGGAGATAAGAAGATCCATAAAAAAACAACCATTGATGCTAGTCAGTCGAGGACAAGGACTTGAAACTAAATTCAACCAATCACATAGAACCTTCCATATACAATTAGCAAGATGTCTTTCATTCCAAATCTAAGACTAATTGTGCTAGGCAGACCAGAACCCAAAGCACCAAAGGTACCACTTGTCAAGACAAGAAAAAAGGATTCTCCCATAATCAAAATTAAAATTTGATATCCTTAGAATAATATTTTATTCCCTCCAAACAACATATCCTTCCCACCACTTGAAGAAAAATATCCCACTCTTCCCACACAACTTTCTCTTAGTTGATTTAAATAATAAGTTGATCATGAGTGTGCAATTGTTTCATTCTGAGTTATGCTTAATATTTCCTACGAGAAATTATTATGCCAAATGGACAACCCCACCTGAGTGATTCCAAGGTTTGATAAAATATTAGTGGCACAGTTCTCTTCTTTGAAAACATGAGAGCATCTATGAGCTTCAAGGAGTTCAACACAATATTAGTTTCAACCATCATAAACTCTGTGTCCCAACTTGCTTTTTGGTTTCCTGAAAGAACATTGATAGTATTTAACGAGTTCCCTTCAAAGATGATACTTTTATTATGAATATTTCTAACGAGATTTAACCCTTGGAAAATGACTGTTGAATCAACAAATTGACTTGTCCGAATACCTAAGTTTTCAAAAAAGGGCATGATAATCTCCCCTTCATTGTTTCTTAAAATCCTGCCAGCACCAGTTGGGCTTGGTTTCCTTTGGAGACCTCATAAAAATTTAACTTGAGCCAACCATATTGTGGGAGATTCCAAGTAGTTTGAAACTTGTTTCTTCGATTTACTTGAGCTTCCACCTAAGAGTCGAAAGGGATGCCCAAATATTTAGCTAACTTCAACTCAAGAAGGGGTTCATTTTCTTTATAGAAATCGATGTTTAAAACATTTTCCACCAACCCCAAAATAATTCTAGAAGAGACATAATCCTAGCATCATGAGAGCAGTCCTTAAAATACCTATTGTTCCTTTCTTTCTAGATTACCCAAAGAAAATGGGGAAAACATAGAGCCCAAATTGACTTGCATATTTTACTGTGAAAGGGGGAAGTCCATTGATCAAACGTTCCTCAAATAGTATTTGGAAAAAACCATACCACATTCATATTCTGCATTAGGAGGTGCAGGAATTCACAAGAAAAGACACTCAAAAAAGATATGGTTAGTGGATTCTTCTCTTTCTGCACAAAGATAACATCCATTAATGAGAGTTAATCCTCATTTTTTAAGATTTTCAATTGAAAGGATTTTGTTATGAATAGTAAGCCAAAGAAAGAAATAAATTTCTGGCATTAGTATCTTGTTCCAAACTTGTCTACTTGAATCCTAGCATGAACCATATTGAAATTCTAGTATGTATGCTAATTTTACTGAGAATAGACTATTGCTTTCTTTGGCTCAGATTAAAGAGTCTTCATAGGCAAATTTATTGATCACTTGTAGTCTTAACATATTATCTAGATTTTGCAACACTTCATCCTCTTTTTTATCCAACCTAGGGGTCGATAGAAGCTTCCATGATTTTCTACCATTAATATCTTCAATAATATTGGCCACTTTGGGACCTAATAAGGGATATAGGACCAAATTCATTCTATAATATTTGGGAATGTTGATGAGTGAAACCTCCTTCAACAATGGATCCTCCCAAAAAGTTGATCTTTTGACCATTTTCCAACTTCCACCTAGCCCCTTTGAGAATAGTCTCATTGGCTTTGATAGTGTTGTTCCAAAATGCAAAACCTAGAGGATAATCTTGAATGTCTAAAAAGGAAGAGTTTTGGGTAAAGTATTTGGCTCTAATAATAGGAGGCCAACTATGATTCCTAAGTGTGATAAGTCACCAGTATTGCTTAGCAAGAAGTGCATCATTCATCTAGTTAGACCTCCTAAATAAAAATTAAGTTCCCAAATCTATTTTTGGTTTCACAAAATATGAGATGATGATTGAATGAATGCATGGATGCAATGTGGAGTAATTTTGTGGAGGTAAGCTATGTTTTGAAGCATTGTTTATATTTTTGTAAAATTTTGAAGCCAAACGTCAGCTAGCATCTACATCATGCACATACATTGGAAAGTTTTTGTCACTCTATAAATTGTCGTGAGTGTTTCAATGTGTCATGTGAACATCCATGGGCGTTTAAGAATGCCAAAAATAATTATAAATAGTCTACAGAGGTAAAATTAGATTTATTCTTGCGTTCACTGTAGGTAGCAAATCCACCTCCTAGAAGAAGAAGTGATAAAAGGATTTGCCCAAGTTTGACAATTTTGACAAGTTTTGTAAACCGTACAGGTAGGAGTAAACCATACAACCAGAAGGACAAAACCTACAAGGTGAAGGTAAACCGTACAATGTGCAATAAAATGAAATGAAATGCATGGAAAATGTAATTTTAAGTTGTAATTGCACATGTATTTGATTATTAAGGTGTTAGACTTAGTAAAAGTCTTAATTAATGCATTCCATTATGCATGGGTAATTGTAAATAACTAATTATCTCAGGAACCACTCTGGAACAGCCTGGGTAACATTATATAAGACCCCATTTTCAATTTTGATAGTCTGGTTAGAATCTGGATTATGATATAGTGATATTTTGGCTATGGGAAAATACTATGAGTTTTGGTTGTGAATTGTTATTGCATATATTTGATTGTTGATTGAAATTGTTGGTCAATAATAAATATTGAGCATAGTTTATGGTTTCTCTCACGTATTGTATGATCCTAGAATGGAAGAATAATAATTTCTAGTTTAATTCTATTGCATGTACTTCTTTTTGGTGGTTATGTCTATCTTATGCATTGCTATGGAGAAATTGGATTAAACCAGCACTGGTGTGGTATTGGGAAATGATATGTGATGATGATAACATCAAGGGAGATGTATTGAACACTGATGTATGATTTTTGGATGTCACCTTTGGATATTGAACTCTCTCAACCTTGATAAAGTACTTTGCATGTTGATAGGATTAAGGTGAATTGCCCTAGTAAATCATTACAAAAATTATCTAAGAGAGATTGGTCCAGGAGAATATCCAATTTGTCACTTGGTTGTATGAAACATGTACATTTTTTTCATACAAATTGTACATCAAAGCCATTACAAATTGTATAGAAGATAATTACCCAATTTGGCAGTTTAGGTGATTGAGAGAAATTTACGTAATTTGGTAGCATTGGGAAATCAAACTGTTTAGTTATAAAACTATGTATGAAAGATTGTAAAACCAAATTTTAAGGATTGGCTAAGTGTAAAATTGTACAAGCACTATCACTGTATGATTTGGAATCGTACAATGGTATGATTTGGGTCCGTACAAGTTGTTTAGTTGTCGCACATTGCTAGTTGTAGAGACAGTATGGTGGTACGATTTGGTACATCGATTGGAAATAGAAATCTGATCATTCCAAGTCTTGTAAAACACATCCCCAATAGGAATACTACACCCCTATGCTACATTTGGCACTATTACCTTCTCAAATTTGGAATTTTTGTTAAAATGGGTCAAATTGAAAAGTAAAGAATATTATAAACTTGGAGGTGAATAACAGACACCAATGTACAAAGGCGTAGGAGATGGGAAGTACGAGAGAAAAATTTAGTAAGAAATACCATAAGGATTGCTCAAAGAGAGAGTGCAAGTAACTTAGATTATATTATACATGAACCAAAAGTAGAGCAAGTTTGGGCATTTGAAGAAGGAGATTTTGAAACACTACTAATAGAGACAAAAGAGGAGGTAATATAACCACCTAGTGTAGAGGCACGAGTTGAAAGAGAATCAGTGCACGAGGAAGGTGTAGACACCTAAAATGCGTCATGTGTAGGGGACTACTCATATGGGCATGCTAACAGACCATATGAAGGATCTTGGACAACTCCAAGGTGAAGCAGTGGTTTTAACCACTCAATTTGGGTAGTTTTGGCCTAATCAGTCCTGACCGCAGCTGACACCCATGGCTAACAGAGCTAGCTGCACCTCAGACCCATGGCTAGCACTGAAACTATTTTGAATCCTGGGCCGAGCCAAATTTAGTTGCAATGGTCTGGGCAATGAAGTTCAAATGGTTTTGGGTGGGGAAGCTTCGAGAGTTTTCCTCCCAACTGATCCAACCTCCTGGATCTTGATCTTGGCTTCCCAAGCAAGCCAAGATTAGGGATTAGGAGTGCTATAAGACCCCCCTTCAAATTGGGGAGAAGTCTGGAATGATCTTGAGTTGGAATGCAGTGAAGCTCTACCAAAATGGATAGTGAAGTGACAACCCCTTGAGGAGATGCAATGCTGGCCAATTGTGGAGTGACAAGCATGAATCCATCAATGAAGCTTCCAAAGGACTAAGAAGCATCAATCACAAAATCAAGCCAATCGAATGTGAATCTTATCAAATTCAACCACCAATCCATCTTGGGACACAGAGGTGACCCTTGATCATCAATTCCATGGAGGGAATCAGAGATCCAAGCCCTGATTACAAGAGCAAGAATACTTTAGCCTCAACCTGGCTATCAACCATGGCTAATAGTGCCAACTACACCTTAGACCCATGGTGAGGGTTTGATCTTTGATTTCCTTTGTTTTAGTCGTAGATTTCCATTTCCAGTTATGCAATTAGCTTAATCTAGCATAGATTAACATTGTAGTATACATTTGTACGGTTAAATTTAGGATTTAGAGGTAGATTTGCTTCCATTTCCTTGTAATTATCAATTTAGACTAGTTTCTTGAAGTTTCATGCTTTTCAAGTTCTAATGGCTAATTAGGATGCATAATAGTTAGATTTCATGCTTTCTTTACATGCTTTATAGTAATTTGGTGATTTCTTGCATATCTTCATAGATTTACATGCTTTCTTGCTTTCTTTATCATCAATTTATGCAATTGTCTCAAAAGCCTCATCAAGAGAGGCCTCCTTTGTTATTAACCCCTTTCATGTTGTTTCTTGAACGTAGGGTTTATAGGACCTAATCATTTTCAAGGCATTCAAGGTAGCATATACCTCCAACCAAAGGAGAAGAAGGCTATCTTTGGCCTTGAGCAGTTCGTGTACCTTCTAAAAAGTCTACGGATTACACCACCCCCTCGTTTAGAGGGTCTTCAAAATTGTATCAATTGTATCAAAATTGAGTATCCCTAAGAGGGACGTATATGTAATCGGGATTTGGCAAATTTTTAATAAAAGAAACCTTACTTTCTTGTTAAATTCATTGTTGTCCATATTTTATTGCTTTAATACTTGATTTCAATTGATGCACTAGTTAGGTGTATGCTTTTTAGATCATTACAGATGGCGATCATGATGGGAACCCTACAAAATTTATGAGAACTGATGGATTTTTGAATGTTTTTTGTTGCAGGTGTCAGCCATGCTTGATAGCCATGGTGCATAGTCTCAACCATGCTTGATAGCCATGGCTAGCAGCAGATCAAAAAAGAAGGCAAGATGCAAACTATCTCTCCATCAGATGAGGAATCCAGGTAATTTTGATCCTCTATATTTTTTATTTTTGCTACTTTTACTACATTAGGTAATCAAAAAACCTAGAAAAATAGTAAGGGTAAATGAATTTCAATGAAATTTTCATGTTATCTATCATCCATACCTAACATCCACAACTAGATCTATTAGCTACGCCTATCAAACATAGCTAATTTCTTGGCTCACAGCTCTGTCCTATGGCCAAAACTATTACCTATGGTTCTATCCCATAGCTAACAGTTAGAGTCTATTTGTAGAGATTTCCTATGGTGGCCCAATCAGAGGCCAATTGCATCATTTAACTACATTCTCTAAAATCATTCAAATAAATTAGATGCATCTTTCTAAATATTAAAATGCTTTTATCATTAGGCATATAGGAAAGAGCATTGTATGCTTGGTGATGCATTTTCCCTTTTTTGCAAAGTATAAAATGAACACACACACACCAAGCAACACTTAAATGCTAGTGAGTTGGAAGTCATATCCAACCACTAGTAGGGTTCAATGATGGTGGCAGTGATTTCCATCCATTGGCCCAACTCCCTCGAACCTTGTACTATTGGCCAATACCGACTCCAAGATCTATCCTAACCATGCAAAATAGCATGCATTCCTCTTCGAAGGGGTGTATCACTACACATAGGGTGTTGGGTGAGGATCGATAGGACCTATGCTCCCTGCTCAGGTGTGGATTTCATCTCCACATTTTAGGGGGTTTACGTGACCATGAATTTCATTGCCGATTGTCGAGCTATGAGCATACAGGTGAAAACCTTAAACTATTTGAGCATTACATCAACAATTTCAAACATGATGAGAGTAGTTTAAGTTTTCAACAAATTTCAAACACATCAAACTAGTGTAGGGCTCACAAATAAAATTTAAAAGAGATAATCATTCTTGTTTGCTTTGTTTGCTTTAAAATCTACATACGAGATAATACACATCATGGTTAGAACATGGAGAGGTTGATCTCGATGTAGAACCAAGGTCAAGTCAAAGCTCCACCCAATGCACAACATAATGCATCAAACCCTCAATCACAAGATCCTCCCTAAATGATATTCGATGAGCATTAGAGGGGATAACTCTACGTATAGGGGTTCTCATTAGAATACCCCACCTAGAGGAGGCAATGTACATACCTCATGAGATAGATCCGAGTATGGAAGATCCCAACATGGGGCCTTCAAGCATGGGAGCATATATCATGATCATACACCTCATGGATCCACTAGATCCACTAAAGAGTACATCATGGAGGAAGGAACTATAACCAAGTTGGTTCCCATCCATACTCAAGCTAAGGGTGGCTCAAGGCCCCATAAGTTCAAAATAGACAAGTAGAAAATCCACCCATTCAGGGGTAGGAAGAGAGGGCTACTTCAAAGCATAGGCCCACATAGACTCCAAACAACAATGAACTTGGTAAGTTCACATTTGATATGTCTAAGGTTGGAGTCAATGGTACGCCACCACATGAGTCATGGTGCACTAGACAATTGGATGGTCTTGATAGAGTCCTAGGGTAGCTAGGGTATAAACCTTAATTGTACACTCTCATTCTATGAGTTCTCATAGTGAGAGCACACATAGGACCATCAGAGAACTAGGAGAATTCTCTAAGCATTCTCATAGTATACTTGCCCCATCGACCCACATGAGCATAGAGCACAGACAACACCAGAATGCAAATGTCATCTACATAGACAAAGGCAAGAGCATGGCAAACAAGTCTATTGGAGGTCACACCAACAAAGCTACTCGAATAGAATAAATCCACCAGAGACCACATACGACCGATCTTATAGATCGATCACAAAACAACAGATCTTCCAAGATCAATTGGAAGATATCCATGTAGAGCATGAGCACCTCAAAAATGAGGATACTCAAAGATAGAGGTTTCTAAGGTAACATATTTTTGAGCAATGCATGCATGAGCAATACATCCTTGATCAAAAGGAGTATGCTAAGAGAGAGGATCGATTGGCTCATGCCAATTTACCCCCTCAGAGTGAATACAGGGAGCACACTCAAAGATGAGCTACTTCACAGCCCAATTTACACCCTGAGCACATTGAAACTCATACTCACCACATGACCCAAAACATGATGCAACGCCAAGTGCTAGAACATCATGGGCATACATAGTATGAAGAAGTAGCAGGAGATGAACAAGAATAAGAATATCTTGAGATCTCCTTAGTGGACGTGGAGGATGAGCCTAGTCCTCCACCTCGACCGAAGAAGAATTTACCTCCAAAGGCTCCTCAAAGACCTCTCAGAGAAGAGGAAATTCTATCTTCGAAGGCCTATCAGGCCTTGGCAGACAAGGTTCGAGCAATAGAGAAACAAGGGATGGCTTATCAAAAGCCAACCTTGAACAAAATTCACAATGAGCCTTTATGCCCTTTAGTGCCCATTCTAGCATATCCCGATCACTTCGAGATGCCAAAGCTAGAGAAATTTCAAGGAGAGGAAGATGCTCAGGAACATGTTATGAGATTTATGGATATGTGCTTTCAGATAGAAAGCAATGATGCTCTATTGCTGAGAACCTTCATCACAACCCTTTTAGGCCCTGCCTGAGAGTGGTTCAATCAACTTAAGAGGTACAACATAACCAAATTTGAACAATTGGCTAATGTATTTCTTGAATGCTTCTCCTTTGACATCAAGAAGAAGGTAAACCTATCCGATCTGGCTGCTTTAATGCAACATGATGATGAGTCGATCATGGATTATGGGAAAATATGGAGAAAGTTAATGGTAAAGTTACCATTTTCTATTCTGACCATAGAACTAACTCGGATGTTTACAAAGAGTTATGTGAAGCACATCTCATTACTACTATAGTTGCAATAGTATCAAACATTTGAGGAGGCCTTGGTGCAAGCCAAGGTAATAGAGGACATCAAGTTACAGGAGGGTAACTTGAAGCTCAAAAAGAAGGAATGGAACAAGAAGAACACCCAACATCAAAATCAATAGGCCAAGCTAGCCCATGTCAACCAAGTGGTGTTAAACCTCCAAAAAGGGGATAAGGGGCAACAATAGAATTATCAAGCCCAACCTCCTCCTGCATGATACGATCAATGCAATAATAACAAGAAGGGTAAGAATAAAGAACAACCACCTCACTAGTTCACACCTTTTTCAGAGTTGATGACATCGATATTCCATCAACTATGTGAGGCCAAGGCCCTTAACTTACCAGAGATCAAATTAATAGACCCTAATCAACCCAAACCAAAAGGGTATAGGGATGATCTATATTGCACTTTCCATAGGATGAAAGGACATGACATCGAAGGATGTTATAGTTTCAAACATGTAGTGCAAAACATGATAAAAAAGGTGAGCTAATTGTGGACAACCCTCAGGCTCTAGACAACCAAAATATGGGGATCTTCAAGAACCCCTTACCGAATCATGAGCCATCGAGGAACAATGTTGGTCATGTGAATCAAGTGCGGGTGGAACCGCCAACTCAAGGATTCATCGGCATGGTCAATGTTGTCACAAGACAAGGGAGGTATGAGTGACCAAATCTACCTCTAGCTCCAATTAGGGTTCAAGTTGTGCCCCCTCAAAGGCCAGCGCAAAATATTCTAGGCCCACCAACTAGACCGGTGGTGACAATCAGGAGTAGGCTAGTTCAAAGCCTGCAGACAACTCCAATGAAGTTGTCGATATATGAACTGATTCAATAGTCTCCTAAGCATAGGGAGATGCTCATGGACATCCTAAGGTCTATCGAAGTTTAGTCCTAGGACCTTGAAGCATTTATAAACTTCATGGGACATGTGCAATAGTGTAGTGAACCGATGATTCAATTTAATGATCATGAGATTAAGATGGTCTCCACTGCTATAGCGGACCTATCGCTACATATAATTGCATGTGTTAATCACACACCATTCAAATAAGTTTTTATTGACATAGGGTCATCAATCAACATTATTACTACCAAGGCATTGACACATCTGAAGTTGCCAAAGTCACACATTGTACCTTCTACCTTCACCTTGAGAGCATTTAATGATGCACTATGCTCAATGGTAGGTACTATAGTTCTTCCGATTCAAGTTGGACTGAAGACCATCCCTATGATGTGTCATGTGATAGAAGGTACCATGCAATATAACATCCTCCTAGGGAGACCTTGGATTAGAGAAATGTATTGTATTCCCTCGATTTTACATCAATGTATTAAATATATACATGAGGGACAAGTTCACATGGTTCCTTCCGATGAGGAGCCATTCAAATATGTGAACTTAGTAGATTTTCCTAGAGATTTCATTCTCCCCTCAATGCATCTAGATATATGATCGACATCACCAATCAAACATCTAGAAGGTAAATTAAAAGGAGTGTGTGTAGGACCTTCCATGATAGCACCACAACTATCAGAGCACACAACAATAGCTTCAACAAAGCCTATGACATCCAAGATGCTTAGGAATGACAAGAAGCTTAAGGTAGTTATGGGTGAAAAAGAGCCAAAGCAAGCACCCAAGGTAGCAACTATCGAGGTTCCTAGTCCCATGGATGAAGGGGATGCTCAAAATCAAGTCGAGGAGGCACCTCAACCTACCTCACCTACTTCTTCAGTAGGGTCATCTGCACCATAGGTGACCATACATTTGGTTAATCCTAGATTAGTAGAATATATCATGTAGAATATGACATTCATACCATTTATCAAAACTGCATAGGACATGGGCTGACCTCAAGCCCATCACTTTCCCATAGGGATGGTGGTACCACTAGGGGTGCCACCCAACCAAACAAACTTCATTTATGGAGGGCTTGATCAACTTGCAAATCGCATACCCATAGATGAGGATGATGATGAACCATTCATGGTGAATGTTCATTATTTGTCTAACCCTGAATTCACCTTGCACTACTTTAAATGTTACCATTGGCATGGTTACGGTTTAGGCTTATTCGAGCAAGGGTACCGAACTCCTTATGAACCATAATATCAGCTACCAACTGATAGGTTTAGGTTAGGCTACCATATAAGAGGATAGGATGAGCTCTTAGCAGCATCTCTAGATCATCTAAACCTTAATTTAGGGGATGATGTGGATTGGAATCCTTATCACCCTAACCCTTCTCACATACAAAGGGGTAATAGGTTGGTAACCTACATCTCTATTGAGCCACCTGAGATCTATCATGATAACATCATGGTAGAGGTCAATCCAAGAGATATTCCAAGAGCTAACTTGGACATTGAAAGCCATGAAGCTACCGATGACATTGGTATGTAGATCCAAAATCTAGGTATAGCAATAGACACTAAATCAAAAGTTGCTTCTGAGGAAGTGCAAGCAGAGTCCATTATCAAAAGTGATGGACCAGATTGTGATTCTAGAATAGATGATAATGAGAAATCCTCAAACAATGAATGATATGAGGATGAAACTGAGTTGGCTTACTTAGGTCCTCTACATTTACATCATCTATTACCCATGGAGATAGTGGGTGAGAATGAGGGAGCCCTCATTGATGATAGTGGCTATGAAGAGTGGGCCTACCTTGGGCCTCATATTGCTAATCACCCGATTCCAGTCGATAGGGTGAAGGACTCATATATGATAGTGATGATGAGGATGAGACCGAGAGAGCCTATCTTGAGCCTCACTACTTACATCATCATCATGAGCTAGTTGACATCGATGAGATGTATCAGAGAGTCTATCCTAGCCCACACCTCAGAGGGAGACCACCCAATTTAGATATGATTTATCATATAGTCTTCCCTGATCCATCGACATACATGTAACTCCTTGAGCCAAGTGATCCCACTTTCTAGTCTATTCATAGACTAGATCCGGAGATCCCCATACCCCTAGAGCCACATCTTGGGTATGGGAATAGCACAGATAAGTTAGAATTGCACACACATGGTCCTAGAGATCTAATCCATTCCATCAATATGATCTCCATTGATTTGACCACTCCACTTCACAATCCAGTTGATCCTTCCAAACCATTGTATCTTAATGTAGATGCTATTGATTGGGATCATATTGATTCACCACTAGAGCCTAAATATTTCTTCCCTAACGAAGAAATGTTGCAACCTTTCCATTTTGTGCTAGGATGTGCACATGATGTTTATCACACTGAGGGAAATTTTGATGTAGGACCTTTAAACCCAATTGATGACATCCACTTGATTCCTACACCTCACCAGCTTGAGGAGGGATCACATATGTCAATAGAGGAAACCTTCGATGTGGATATCAGTGATGATCCCACTAATCCTAAGAAGGTTAAGTTTAGAGAGAGTCTATCTCTTGATGAGTATGCCAACCTCATCCCTCTACTGAAAGAGAGACCTGATCTCTTTTCTTGGACATACAAGGATATGCTAGGACTAGATCCAAAAATGGTTACTCATAACCTTTCACTAGATCCCTCTAAAAGGCCTATCAAGTAGAAGCTCAAGAAGATGCATCCAATAATCACTTTAATGGTTAAATATGAGTTACAGAAGTTGTTGGATGTAGAGTTCATTATCTCCATCGACTATCCAGAATGGGTATCAAACATGGTACCTATAGGAAAACCTGATGGAAGGATCCATATCTGTATGGATTTTAGAGACCTCAACAAGGCAACACCAAAGGATTCATTCTCATTGCCCAACATAGATGCTCTTGTAGATGCAACTATAGGTCATGAGATGCTCTCCCTTATGGATGGTTTTTCTGGTTACAATCAAATTTAGATTAAAGTTGAAGACTAACACAAAACCATGTTCACAATGCCATGGGGAACATTCTATTATAAAGTTATGCCATTCAGCCTTAAAAATGTTGGTGCCACATATCAATGAGCCATGACATACATTTTCCATGACTACATGCACAAAATATTAGAATATTATATCGATGACTTATTGGCAAAGTCATTGCTGCATTCAGAGCATGCAGAGGTCCTGAGGAAGGTCTTCGATCGCCTGATAGAGCATAATGTCAGGTTGAATCCCAAGAAGTGCGTATTTGGTGTAACTTCAGGAAAGCTCTTGGGATTCATCATTTCAAAATGAGGGATCGAAGTTGACCCAATGAAGGTCAAGGCCATATTAGAAATGCATCCTCCCATAAATATCAAAGAGTTAAGAAGCCTACAGGGCAAAGTAGCATCCATAAAGTGATTTATCACACAATTATCAGATAAATGTTGACCCATGAATCGACTGCTACACAAGGGGGTCCCATTCAATTGGGATGAGGACTATCAAGCGGCCTTCACTAAAATTAAGCAATACCTAGCAACGCCACCAGTGCTAGCTCCACCAAGACTAGATGTGCCTTTCTTGCTATATATATCAGCTACTAACTTTGCATTGGGAACCATGTTAGCCCAAAAGAATGTACAAGACAAAGAGCAAGTGATATATTACATCAATCACACCTTGGTGAGTTATGAGCTAGGGTATGCATACATGGAGAAGTTATGTTTAGCAGTGGTGTTTGCAATGAAGAAGTTGCATCATTACATGCTAAGTCATACGATGTATGTGATATCCAAACAAAATCCTTTGTAGTATATGATGAGCAAGACATATCATAATACACGTACTGCAAAGTGGATCATGCTATTGATAGAATTTGATTTGGAATTCATCAGCCAAAATTCCATCAAGGGATAGGTCATAGTTGATCAGCTGGTAGAGGCACCTCTCAAGAATAGTAGGCCTCTCACCATAGAGCTTCTTGATGATGCAGTCTTTGCATTATCAAAATCTCCAAACTCGAAGAACCAGATAACAAAGCTGACATGACTTTGTTCTTCGATGGTTCGAAGTGTGAGCAAGGGGGTGGTGCAGGAATTGTCTTCTTCATACCACAAGGTGCTCCAATGCCCTTGTCATTTAAGCTAGACTTTCCTTGTACCAATAACAATTCTGAATATGAAGCCCTAATCTTGGGCCTCCAAACAACTATCACCATGAAGATTAAAAGATTAAACATCTTTGGTGATTCCCTTATCATAGTCAATCAAGTGAAGGGACTTTTTCAATGTAGGTGTCCTATCCTAAAAGCTTATAAGGATCTTGCTGACACTTATCTAGCCCAGCTAGAGTGGTATGACATCGAGGCAATCCCTCATACATCAAATAGATTTATAGACACTATGGCATATTTGGGATCTTTAATCCCTTAGAATCTATCTACTAATTTTACTACCATTCATGTAAAGATGCTATCGCATGTCATGATGCAACATGAGGCTTTTGATAACAAGGAATCAATCAACATGATTCATATAGAACCAAACCATGAGTGGTTCTATAAAGCCAAATACTTTCTCAAGAAGGTACCCTAGGGGTCTTTGATCTCATAGGGTCCTATGGGGAATGGCACCACCATTCACCACAAGGTTGTATCCTAGTCTGCATTCATGCACAATAAACCACTAGGGAACAAGTCATCTTATCAATCAAGGTAGAAGCTTATCAAGATTGGATGTCACAATTACATGACTTCCTTAAGCTTGGTTTAATCCCTCAGGGATTATCGCATGTCATAAAATGCACATTCAGATAGAAAGTGATAAAGTATGTCTTGCTAGGAGATATCTTGTACCATCGAAGCTATGATGGAATTCTCCTTCATTGTCTTGAGCCCCAAGAATCAGCTTGGGCAATTTTATAAGCTCATGATGGTACATGTGGTGGCCATTTTAGTGGCATGGCCATTATCAAGTGCATCCTTCGAATGGGTTATTATTGGCCCACTATGGAGAAGGATTGCATCACGTATGTCAAGAAATGCATTAAATGTCAGCATCATGCTAATCTTACGCACTTGCCATCATAGGCCTTACAGCCCATTCAAGTGGCTTGGCCATTTTCTCAGTGGGGTTTAGATCTAATCGGTAAGATCTCTCCCCCATCATCAGGCTGACATACATTTATTATAATGGCTACTGAGTATTTTACAAAGTGGGTGGAAGCAATCCCTTTAACAATGACAACTGGAGCACGTATTGTGGAGTTTATACTTCACAATATCATTAGTCATTTTGGGATACCATCCAAAATAATCTCGGATAATGGAACATCATTCAAGAACAAAACTATAAGGGCTTTGACATCCAAGTACAATATACAACATAGTTTTGTGACTCCATACTATCCATAGGCAAACGGGTAAGCTGAGGCTTCAAACAAGATAGTGGTAGCCATATTGAAAAATATGGTACAAGAAAACCATAAATATTGGCACATCCAGCTACCCCTTGCATTATGGGCTTACAAGACTAGCATACGGATGCCCACTAGGGCAACCCTATTTTTACTAGTATATGGCATTGAGGCCATTATGCCCTTAGAGTTGGAAATTCCAATGTTATATGTCACATTGAAAGAGTTCATCGATGATGACACTGCATGGCAAGCTCACCTTGATCAATTGATGCTTCTTGATGAACATCATATGAATGCCCTTGAGCATCTCCATGTTTATCAAGAGTACTTAAAATGAGCTTACAATAATAAAGTCCATCTGAGAGACTTTAAAGTTGGTGATCTTGTGCTGAAAGAGAACCAACAGAACTCAAACCTATCACCGCACTTGTGAGATAAATTTATAGCTAACTGGTTAGGTCCATATATCATCTCAGAGAAGATTGGACCTAGAACGTATCACCTAACATCGCTTGAAGGTGTTGAAGAGCCTGAACCTCTCAACATCCTTCATATTAAGGTATTCCATACATAATAATTCAAAAATTCAAAAATATGGAAAATTTCAAAATCCATAAAAATTAAAAAGCAATAAAATCTAAAAATATTGCAAAATATTCAAAACTTCAAAAATATTTGCATCATGCATTTTCATTTTGCACATGCATTTCATTTAATTGCATTGCATTTAGGCATTTCCATCCATCACACCTTGCATTAGGATAGGTTGTGTTTACAATCTTACAAATGACACCACGTTTGTATTTCAATCATGCATCTATGCATCATCATCATCCATCACCCTTGTGAGTAATTGTGTTTCTCAACACAACCCCTCCTATTGCTATGAAGAATATACTAGGGTTTTCTAGTCATTCAACCATACCTAGTGGTCTTCTCAAATTTAGTAGAAATCTTGCTTTGCTTTTGTAGATGAGGTCTAGTTTTGATAGCACTTAGCATATCAGAATCCCATCACTAATCAAACACATTAACAATCCTAATTAGGGTAAGGAAGGATGAACACTACAAAGTGGTCCGAGTCACCTTAAGCGAAAGGTTTTGTTACTTGCTCATTTGTGAGGTGCAATGGTCTAGAGTAGTGGTCATTGGAAAAAGGACAAGTTCCCCCTACCCGAAGAAATCCCTTGCTTACAAAAAGGAGCAAAATCCCAAAATCAAATCAAATCCCTTGCTCAAAAAAAAAAAAAATACAAAATAAATAGTGATTTTTATCACTATATATGAGCAAGTATCCCAATAAATTGAAGAAAATAAGGGGGTGAACTTGAATCCCTGGAATGGTCAATACTCAAAAATCATGGAGTGATCCCCAATACAACAATGGGCTGAATGAATCCCGCCTGACATTGGGGTAGGTCTAGAAATTTACAAATGAGCTAGCTTTAGGTGGCTTGTATTGCCTAGTGGTCTAGTCCAACTAAGTCCAAACCTAGGATCGGGTGGACATGTGGTGATCCTCATTACAACAATGGGCTGAATGAATCCCACCTGGAAATGAGGTAGTCTTATGTCTCATCTAATATATTCATTTGCACACACAGGGATAATGAATAGCTTGGTCTTTCATAGCAAAAACTTTCATCTTTCAGAAGTCTAGTATAGTCATTATACAACTTTTGATAAGTCAACTAGGGTGTTTGAGTCTCATGGAAAACCTCAAAAATTCCCAAATAGCAACAAATCACATCAATCAATCAATTATCAACTTATTTTTATAAGATTTTATTTATTAAGGGGTGTTCATAACATAGGTTAGATACCGGATGGATATCAACAATGATATTTAGATGACCACTGACTATGTTGTGCATATATTTTAACTTACAAAAGCTTATGAATAGAAACAATATCATCATCTCATCTCACATATGGATGTCTAATTGATTAATTCTTATGATAAGATATATCAATTACATTTCATGATTGTTATACATTTTGTGGTGTCATCCATTAGATTGTTAACTCATATTGCATTCATTCCTTATGTTTTAAGTGATTAAAGCATACAAGTTCATTTACATTAGATTACATCATGTAAATAATGCATTACATACATTGCATTCATCATATCATAACATCATAAATTAAATGCATACAAGTAAATCAAATTAAACATGCATTTAACATCTAAACATTGCATCCATATGCATACATCATAGTAGTCCATCTACACATCTAGATCACAATATCTAGTCATACATCCATCATCTAGCTAGTGCATGTCATCCATACATCACATCATATAGCATCAAATAAACATAACATATAAGCATTGCATCCATATGCATCTCATAAACATAAAACAAATAAATGTACACATATAATGAGTCATAAATCCAATGTCATATCATATAAATATGTGTGTCTCAAAGAGTACATAGGTGTGCCCAAAATTCCCATAGGCTACAAATGTGTAGGTCCTCAGACCTTACACTCAAAAATGATACAATATGCCCAATGCATAATCATGACTGGCCTGCACCCCCTATCTGTGAGGCTCCTCCATCACCTCCACCCTCTCGGTGAGTCCACCTAGAGCTGGTACCGGTGGACCTCTCAGACCTATGAGTCCTATGGCTAGGCCGAGATGAGGACTACCCTATCTCCCATGTCTGAGTCCCCTGAGTCCCTAGAGCTATGGATCTCTCTAGAATCTCACCACCATAGAGTGTGACCTCTCCCTCTAGGAGAGTGATGTGGGCAGCATCTGAAGCACGCTACCTGATATGAGTCTAAACCAAAGCCTACAATCTTCTGATCTCTATAGATGGATCCAAACCTGTGGGTCCCTATACAACTAGAGCCATAGGAGCAGCCTATGAAGTTGAGGTCTCACCTCACATGATCTAGATCCCTCTCTTGAGTCCTAAAGTCTAGCCAAGACTGTAGAAGATCTCGCTCAAGCATCATCTTCTCTAGAGCTAGAGTGGCACTCTCAATCTATGCTAGGTGAAGAGTCCTCTCCTCCTCGTATCCACACCACTGAGCCTATCCCTCTACAAGCTGATCTTGAGCTACTCTCAATTGTGCCTATAGAGTGGCAATGGAGGTGTCCCTCCCAAAATCTACATCTAGGAGGTCCCCAACTATGTTTGCAAGCTAGCCACCTAGGCTCTGAGCTATGAGATCTCATCATCTAGCTCCTCCTCACCCTCCTCCTCAGCCTAGGGCTCCTCCTCTATCAACTACACCCTCACCCTATCCCTAGCTCTGCCTAGTGGGCCACCACCCTACCATATCCTAGTAGTCCACCAAGCATCATAATCAGTAGTGGTCCCCACATCCACTAGTCTAGAGTCTTGGAAGTCATCATCCTCATCACCTAGTGGAGTCACCTGAGGCCAAGTCAAATCCTTCTCCACCTTAAGGTGATGGTAGATAATAGGTATATGGAATATCTTGGTAGATCCCAAACTACCTAGTAACACATGAGAAATGGAAGAACTCATGCATGTCAAGCTTACACCCAAGGAGCCACCTATCCCATATCATCTACCTCAAATAATTATCTACCTCCCCCCATGCAAGATAGTCCATGTAGGGTCACCATAGAACCTACCCTGGTCATAGTGCAATCAATCGATCTAAGTAGTACTAGAGGTCCCCTACATGAGACCTACTCCTAAAACCCTTGACCTCTCTAGGCCAGCAAGCAGCATAGCACTAGGAAGCCTCTATAATATCTCTAATATATCATGGAAGTCCTCTAGGGTGGTCAATGGTGATGTGCTACCATACCCATATCTAGAGAAGCAGACTATAGGCAACTCCCATGCGGCCTCATTGTGTGATCTGATACAACTCATCATAGAGCTATGCAAGGAGGGCGCTACCCCATGAAAGAATCAATGGCTACTCTCTAGTACTACCTAGAAGGTCCTACATCCTAGCTAAGAGGTTCCAAGGGAACCTCACTCTAGACATATCTAGGAGTAGGACATGTATGCACAGATACATGAGGATGGCCTATCACTCTATGAAGACCTACACCCTATACCAACACTCAATGGGCACACCCCCATGGTCAATATCCTCAAGTGCCTCATCACTCTAAGCACCAAAAATCCACTAAAAAACTACAACCTTCACCATGGTAGGTGAAGAGGTGATGGCCTCACCATCGATAGGGATGTGAAAGATGTGGTAAACATCCTCCAAAGTAATCATGATCTCTTCGATCGAAAATGAAATGTGTTGGTCCATGCATCCCAATGATGGGCCAAAGTAGTCATGTAGGCCTAGTCAACCCTAATGGTAGGCAAGTGGATGACATAACCAAGGCCTATAGTGGTGAACCAAGTCCTGATTAGCATCACTAATATGATGAAGGAGGTCACAAAAGAGCTCGGACTCCCTCACTCTAGAAGTCAGCTAAAAGGGTAAATAATAATACATAAAATCAATCAAAAACATCAAAAAATATACTTCAAAAGTCAAAAAAAAAATCTTCAAAAAGATAAAAACATTCATAAATGCATGAAAATTTAAAAAAAATCAATTAAATAAGTCAAAAAAAATTGCAAAAATTTTCTAAAGTTGCTCAATCATGTAGGACCCACGATCGATGGCAACGATCAAATTTTTGATCATTGGGATTTGAATCCCACCATGGCTAACAGACCCCAATTTACCAATTGGGAGCCATCTACCACCCATGGCTAAGAGAAGCACCCCTTTCGAGGTCACTTCCCATCTCAAGCAACCCCAAAAATTAAATTCCCACCCATCTAAGCTAACCTAGACTAATCCTAACTAGGGTGAGGTTCTTTACCAACAATTTAATTTGGTTCATTTAACCCATTTCTTAATGTGGTTCATTTTAAGTTGGTAATAAAATAAGTGAGGTTTGTGATGCTACCTTTGTAGCATCAGCTCCACCACTAGTAGATACCTCTAGTTGATCAGCCATGGGTGAGTGTGCATTTTGATAGCATTTCGAGTCAAATTTTTAATTTCACCTCTCAAAGCTCTAGTTTCACAAGTTGGCAATGGAAAATAATGAATTGAAAATGCTAAATTTTCTTTTATATTTCCAATTTGGCCCATAGTACCTATCAGACACGAGCATAGAATTAGGGTTTGTCGATCGCAGGTCAGAGCTATGGCTAAGGAATTTACAAAAATAGTTACGGCTGACAAGCACGGTTAGCATCCAACAATAAATGCTCTCAAAATTCAACCATGAGGAGCTTCAAAATGCAAAATAAAAAATATCTAATCGTCCAAAAACCTCAAAATTTTCAAAAATAACAAAAATTTACATAATTCAAAAATTCAAATGTGCCTCGTATCCAGTTATTTACCCTATACACTTGGTGGTTGCAGCGACTTGCGATCCATGCAACCTGACAAGATGAGTAAATTACTATAAGGCCATTTGGGGTAAATTAGTCATCGTTGAATTGATATGCTTCACTTCAATCCCTAAGAAGGCCATAACGGCCAGACTGCCCCACGGGAATGAGGATTTATCTCAATTCTTCTATGACATTTTTAGCAGATCATCGAACATTGTGATTCAACATAAACCTAATTGGAATTGCTATCATCTTGATTCCCCAAGAAGGCCATTGCGGTTGGACTGCTCCATGGGATAGAGATGTACAATTACTATTAATAGTTGTAATCATGGCTGAATTAGGCCTTGCCAAGTAATATCAAAGTGCAAAAGTCTTCAATTGTTCAAATCAATCATGTTGGTCAAGCGACTCATCACTTCATTAATTGTCCTACCCTCATCGACTCATCGCTTGAGGGGGTAGTCATAATATCAATAATCATAATCAAATTCAATAGGAGATCACTCGATCTTGTCAAATTGCATTCATCTTATGAATCATTGCCAACAACTATCATAAGCTTACCCTTTGCTGGGGTAAAAAGCAAATATGATAGTTAAGCTAGTAGCTCTCCACCTATCGGTATGATTGTAGCACTAACGCTACCCGATCACCGTGGAGCTTGCAAATGCTTTGCAAATTAAGCCTTCCCTCAGTTGGAAGCAATGATTCTAAGATGCGCATCCTTTTGTAGGATTGGGCATCTAATGTTGATCAGATCAATGATCATCATTCGACCTACAACATGGTTTTAGGAGGTCTATTTTTGCTCAGCATTGTTCGTTCTCACAACGCATCCCAAAAGGGGCATCTGTAGACACCTAAAATGCATCATGTGTAGGGGACTACTCATATGGGTATGCTAATAGACCATATGAAGGATCTTGGAGTTGATTTGCTTCCTCAGTTTGAAGCAAATTGACTAACTCCACAAAGGTGACAAATCTTTGTGAAACATTAAGGGATGTAATAAACATTTTATAGGATTCATAAAGGGCTCTCAAGATTACTAAAGTCAAAATGGTGTCTTCAAATTTGGCCCCTAAAGAATTAAGCTTAGACTTAAGATCTTCCACTCTACAGAGGAATAGTTCTACTGATTCACCTAACTTCATATGGAGTGTATGAAGTTGTGTTTGAAGGTTTAGAATAGTTGATTGATTCTTGCCTTCAAAAATGGTACAAAGAGCATCCCATGCCTCTTTACCAGTTTTAGCTTCACTTATGTGAGGTTGGATCTCATCAGTAGTTGCTAGGAGTATTAACATGAGAAGATTATTGTTTTTTTTGTCCCATGATTTTTGATCTATGCCTGATGTTGTAGGTCTTGATTCAGTGCCATCAACTAAATCCCACATGTCCTCTACAATCAAGATGGCTTTCATCTTATTTTTCCATGTTGAATAGTTAGGACCCTTTAGAAATTGTGTATCACTTAAGTATTTATTGATAGTTTCCATGATGAAGGTCCTACAATTTTGTACTAAGATGATCTTTCTTTCACTCTTAAGTGATATTTAATGGCACCTGCCTAAAAATTCTCTTGAAGAGAGATAATCAGTTGGAGGAAATTAAGCCAAAAAATAAGAGATGAAAGATAATTCACTCAAAAAGATATTTAATGGCACCTGCCTAAAAATCCTCTTGAAGAGGAATAATCAGTTTGAGGAGATTAAGCCAAACAAATAAGAGTGAATTAGGGGTTTTGGTTTTAGGAGAGAATATCAAGTGAAAGTGGCTTTAAATATGTGCAAGGATTTACATAAATTTGTAAAATTTTGGGGTATGGAGTGATCTTGATTCTATGACTTATTATTACAAAAATAAATAATGCAATAATCAAACAAAAATGCCCTCAAGATTCTTATCACTTAGGTGTCAGATGCAACCGAAAATGCACCTAATTTACCACTGAAGGTGTCAAGTAAAATAAAAAATGTACCTTTTAATTTTTGCAACAAAATGTGGATTTGTGTTGTGCAAAAAATTGATATTTTATGTCTCCTCCTTGTTTTACAATTTTAAAAAAGAAGAACAATGTTGTCTTCCCCCCTTTATTTTGCAAAATGAACAAATCAAGCACTCCTTCCAAGACCAGTCGACACATGACCCATGTTTGAAAGGCTTCTTGACCAGTCGACATACGACTTGGTTTTGTTTTCAACACTCAAAGATGGGTGGTGCATTAGGATAAAAAAGTTCACGAATCCTCATGGGACCATAGCTTCTGTCCAACCTTTTCCATGGATCAGTATAGATAATTGAGTGAGGAATTGATTTACAATATTTATGAAACATATGAAGAAAATTTGATCTAGGATTTTACCTTTGTAATTTATTTCTCTTCCTTATGATTCTTTGATGACGAAGAGCTTTCCTTACCCAATTTTTGATCTTCATGAAAAAATGTCAAGAGTTTTGTTTATGGTTTGCAACAAAAAATGTGTTTTGTTTCTTTGTCTCTATTTTCCCAATGTGTGGAAAAAAAAACATAAGAAATCTATTTGTTATAGTTGCAAAAGAAAATTTGGTTTTAAAGAATTTCTAATTTAAATGCTAAAAAAAATAATTTTAGAGATGTAATTTTAAATAATTAAACATAATTTAGGCTTTAAAAATCAAGTTAATGATAAAAATGATTATATAAAGCTTTAATTATATAAAATCATAAAAAATAATCTAAAAAAAATTAATTTTAAGCAAGTAAAATAAAAAACTATTAAAAAATGTACCAAATATGAAACCATAATGTAATTTTTCCAAAATTGAATAGCGCGGGGGTTGATCCGATGACCTCACGCTTGTCAAGGATGTCCTTGACCACTGCACTGCTAGGGCGGCTTTGAAATCAAGCCCTGCATGTAGCTAAATAAAGCGAGGGCGAGCTAAAATTGTGTTTTCATGGGTTTTATCCCACATGCATCCTGAAAGGGATGCAAGGGTGTTTAAAATCCTCAACGTGTTGTAAAGCTCTTGATTACCTATGAGTAATCATAGACCAATCCACGTTGCCCCATTTTTCCACTTGTCACCTGTTGAATGAATGCATCCTTGCCACATCGTAGTTTGATGCCCAAACAAAAGTTTTCCCATCATACACATGTCACTACTCCACCAAACTGGCCTCGCCATGTGTCATGTCTAGTACCTTGCCATGTGTCACCTCAAAACTCATGTCACCTAAAAAATTGTGCCATGTATGTGGTGAGTCAGAGGCTTAGGTGTCATAGAATATCAGCCAGGCTTTTGTGTTTCCAAGTATCATGATCTAGGATCACCAAGTGTCTGGTTCAGTCTACTCCATTGAGAGTGTGAGGGCGCTCTTGCCCTTGTGGCACTCCTAGTCTAGATAAGCCACGTGGTAGCGTGAGGGTGTTCATGCCATCTAAGCGCTCCCACTAGCTAGCTCCACCATGTGGGAGCATGAGGGTGCTCCTACCCTTGAATCGCTCCCATTGGCTTGCCATAGGGATAATAGCCTTGTGGACTAGAGCCTTAGGAAGGCTCCTTCCCAAGACACCACAAGGTGATCATCGATAGGATAAACTACCCGGTTGATCGACGGTGGTAGCCTGAGATCACTGAGAGGTTGACCTAGCCGATGATCCATCTACGAGCTGTCCTATGGGCTATCCTATGGGAAATTTTATTAATAAAATTCAATTGAAACTATAGGAACTTAGGAATTTACGAGGGAGAAAAAAACTAAAGTCACCAATTGGTTCTTCCTCTTGCAATCGCCTTCGCCTTCTCTAGTGGAATGAAGGTGATGCATTTCCTCCTCCCTCCAGTTTTGTCTAGCTCTGATACCAATGTAACCACTTAGTCAAAAGAATATGAAATGAAATAATAATAATATTCAACATTAGGCTAGACTTAGGAATGTCGTAGCCTTATATAGGTTACAAAATAGGATAATTAACCAATTAGCATAAGTAGCACTAACAAAGTTGTTGGAATAGAATTATGCTAACAACCTAGACTAAAATATCTTGACATAGGATATTTTAGTTACTAACCTAAATTAACCACAAGATATTATAGAACAGTAAATATCTCCTATGGTAAAAATTAAATGTAATAACCTATGTAGTATAATGCAATATACTACCTATTTTACCTAGTTGAGTAAAAGGGTAAATATCCCAAAGAATGGAATATTACTCTAACATAGGCTGAGCTAAAATTGGTTGCAATGATATAGGCAATGAAGTTCAAATGGTTTTGGGCAGGGAAGCTTCAATATTTTTCCTCCCAACTAATCCAACCTCCTAGATCTTGATCTTGGCTTCCCAAGCAAGCCAAGATTAGGGATTATGAGTGCTATAATACCCCCCTTCAAATTGGGGAGAAGCATGGAATGATTTTGAATTGGAATGCAACGAAGCTCTACCAAAATGGGTAGTGAAGTGATAACCCCTTAAGAAGAGTCAAAGTGTTGGCTAATTGTGGAGTGATAAGCATCAATCTGTCAATGAAGCTTCCAAAGGAATAAGAAGCATCAATCGCAAAATTAAGTCAATCGAACGTGAATCTTATCAAATTCAACCGCCAATCCATATTGGGATATAGAGGAAAACCTTGATCATAAATTCAATGGATGGAATCATATATCTAGGTGATAATTACAAGAGGAACAATATTTTATCCTCAATCGCGGCTATCAGCCGTGGCTAACAGTGCCAGCTGTGCCATAGATCCACGGTGAGGGTTTGATCCCTGATTTACTTTGTTTTAGCTGTATATTTCTCTTTTCAAGCATGTATTTAGGTGAATCTAATTTAGATTAACTTTCCTTTATACATTTGTATGGTTAAATCTAGGATTTAGAGGTAGATTTGCTTCCATTTCCTTGCAATTATCAATTTAGACTAGTTTCTTGAAGTTTCATGCTTTTCAAGTTCTAATGGATAATTAGGATGCATAATAGTTAGATTTCATGCTTTCTTTATATAATTTATAGTAATTTGGTTATTTCTTGCATATCTTCATAGATTTACATGATTTCTTGCTTTCTTTATCATCAATTTATGCAATTGTCTCAAAAGCCTCATCAAGAGAGGCCTCCTTTATTATTAACCTCTTTCATGTTGTTGCTTGAACATAGGGTTTACAGGACCTAATCATTTTCAAGGCATTCAAGGTAGCATATGCCTCCAATCGCATGAGAAGAAGGCTATATTTGGCCTTAAGTAGTTTGTGTACCTTCTAAAAATTCTGTGGATTACACCACCCCCTCGTTTAGAGGGTCTTCAAAATTGTATCAAGAATTTGGGTATCCCTAAGAGGGATGTATTTGTAATCAGGATTTGGAAAATTTTTAATAAAAGAAATCTTGCTTTCTTGTTAAATTCATTGTTTTCCATATTTTGATGCTTTAATACTCAATTTTAATTGATGCACTAGTTAGGTGTATACTTTTTAGATCATTACAGAAGGAGAGTGGATGGTGACACTTGAGAAAGTGATAGAAGGGTTGCAAGGGAGTGCAGAGGATGAGAGTCACACACTAGAGAAATAGGGTACAAGGTCTCAAGAGGAAGGATCGAGACCATATCCCTCACATCAGTGAAGGAAGTCACAAAGTGAAGATGCGCGTGAGTTTGTTCAACGATTGGTGGGATAGAATAAGATACCTCAGATAGAAAATTCTAACGATGACCATAGTAAAACACCCCCAAGGAGGAATCAGACAGAGATTACATGAGAGACCTCAAGTGATGAGGATGGTTCTCCAAAAATGGCTAATAGGGCAGCCAAACAGAGATGTCCACCATTTACAGGTGAGCGTAAGGAAGACCCCACAAGACATATCGAGACTTGTATAACCATTTGAATGGAAAATGGTGTAGACTATCCAGATGACTGGGTAACTTTATTTCTTGCTATCTTGTGAGGATTGGCAATATATTGGTACCTAAAGAAGGAAAATATAGCAGATTTTCAAAATTGGAATCAAGTGAAGGAGAAATTCATTAAGGAATTTTACCCTTTGAAGGATGATGGAGACATTGTGAAACAATAAAAAAGACACTATAACACTTCATTCAATATTATAGAATCTACTGCATTTGTATTGATAATCATAAAAGGGTTACAAGAGGTGATATCCTTTTACAATCTTTCCCTGAAGGCTACAATGGGGCCTTCCCGTAGGAAGCCCTCTCAGATGTGGTACAAAGACAACAAGATTTGTCTTTTTGGGTTCCTCAATGTAGGTGGGCTTCTTGCTCGTGAGCCACCGCTTGTTGGAGATGTTTCTTTGAGCTTTGCTGGACCTGTAGAAACCTGCAAAATCCTATTAGTGCATTGGGGGGTCTACCTCAGTCAAACCCCATAGTTATGAAGACAAAAGACTCATAAAAACTAATCAAAACATGAAATAAACTACTAAAAATAACATATGATAGAAAACTAATATATTCTTACTTGTCCGGGTGATTCTGGTGCCTGTTGTAGAGGTTCGCACTCCTAGGGTGCGAACCGGGTGGTTCACATGTGTGAGGTGTGAACCGGTCCTTTTTCAATCGTATTGTTCAGATGGGCTCTATGGATGCTCAGGATTGGTTGTTGATGATGATTTGTTCGATTTTCCTTCTAAAAGTGCACTCTTGGTAGTATTCTCAACCTATCTCATTCACCAAATAGTATTGTGAGGGAGACAGATTGATTGTGACGCTCGTATGATGGTTGTGTAATGGATGTGTGATGGATGTAATGGCAGTAGTGATTTTGGCAGAGTTTTGATATGCAAAAGTGAGTTGTTGTGAAATGGTGAAAATGGCCTTCTATTTATAGAGTGGGCCAAGGTGAGAGAAAGGGGATGAGGTGTCCCTTGTGAGGTGGCAGTGGTGAGGTGTCCACCAAAGAGGTGTCCCCTGAGGTGTCCTGGGTCATAAGTGAGGTTGGGTGAGAGAATCCCTCACCCATCCATAAATAATGATGATTTTCAAAAGATCTTGATTTGTCATTAATAATCACCTTTATTGAAATATCTTAGGATTAAAATTACCTTTTTAATTGCAAAAGTCTCCATCTTGCATTAATGACCCAGGGGGATGTGAGGTGGAGAAATATCTAGGTGGAAAGGTGGTAGGGCTAGGCTAGGCTAGGCTAGGTGAGGTGGAAGGCTAGGCTAGTCAAAGTAGACTAGGTGAGGTGGAGGATTTAATTAAATCAGGATTAGATCTAATTAATGATGAGATTAGCCATAAAGCATAATTTGACCATAAAGTGCTTTTTGACCATGGTGAGAGTTTTCAACCTTAGTTGAGTTTGCATGAGGTCATATGAAGATCCATGGTTAAGCGTAGGAAGGGGCTTGGTTAGCCCAAAGGGGCTAATGATGATGAATAGTAATTTTGATTAATGAATAGTGTTTTTAGCCAATTTATGCAATTTTTGAGGGTTTTGCAAATTGATTGACCATGGAAATGGGGAGAGGGACAATGTGCGACTTTTAGGTGTCTACATTTTACCCCTTTTTGTATTGGATTGTGTGGAAACATGGTTTAGTACAAAAACTGATGATGTGGATTGATGAAGTGATTTGGAAGGCAAGGGATTTGTGATTTGGTGAGTTGTGGATGATTGTGAGAGAGATGCATTGATAAAATGGTTTGTGAATGATTGCTTTTGGAGGAAAGCGTATGATTACCTTGCATTATGATCAACTATAAATGCTTCAATTTTGAATGAACAAATGCCTTTGTTAAAGTTTTCTTTTGATTGATTGATGAGTTCTTTTAACAACATTTGATAGATTGTTGGAGCCGTAGGGTAGAACTTTCAGGAGCTTCATTCACAAGTGGTCTTACGACTACCACTATGAATATTGGAATCCATGAGGTGTCTACAATCAGAGGCATTTTGGAGCCTATCAAACGTTGGTTTGTTTTTGGATTGGATTTTGATCAAGAAGAGAAATTTCCTTGTTTCGTATCTATCCTAGCATAAGGACTTGAGATAATCTTAAGCAAAATTTTTCTTGGGACATTTTTTGTATCGATGATTAGATGTTTGGTTATTTGATCATGTGCAAGGTAGCTTTTGATATATTGAATGATTACCCCCTCAAGCGATGAATTGGCGATGGAGGAGACGAAAATCGATGATGAAACGGTTGATGAAGAGAATGATGAAATGTATAAAATTGGGCATGAAAATGAATGAAAATGATGATGGGGTAAGTTTTTGGAGGCAATTTGAGGTGAATGGCAGATTTTGGAGGTCAGGCGGTAGGTTCACACGGCTAGGGTGCGAACCGGGTGGTTCGCACGACTGGCATGTGAACCGGTGCAAAAATGGCTTTGAAAAGGATTTTTAGGGTTTTTTACGTCATTTGATGCGTGACGGTGATGGCGACGAGGTGGAGGAGAGGAGGAAAATGGAATGGGGTGCTACTAGAGGGTGAATCGGATGATACAGGATGGTGAGCACATCGGCGAGCACAAGTTCGGGAGCGGGAATGCCTGAGGTAAGTGCTTTTTCTTTCTCGACATGTGTGCATTTTGGGGAGGGTTTGAAAATGAAACGTTTTGCTTTTTATGCCATGAAATGAGGGTGGGGGTAGAAAATGATGAAAATTTATACACAATGTGGAAGAATAGCCAAATGGGTATCCCGATATGCTGCTTGTTTTTGTATGTGACTACTTGGCATATGGAAATGCGTGTAAGTGACATGATGTGAAATATGACGTGAGACCTAAATGCATGTGAAAACCGATAAATGGGGTGTGCTAATTGGCCAAATGGGTATCGAGAATTGTGCTTGCATGGATGATTTGACCTTGTTTTGACTACTTTGTGCCAAATGTCGGGGTAGGGTTTTATCTCATTTTTTGTGATGTTTTGACATGTGTGGGCATGTGGGGCCTGTATCGAGTGCATGAGTGTGACGGTTGGGTAAGTGCAAACCGGGTCATGCAAAGTTTTTCCTGGTTTGGGTGGTTCACATGGCTAGCATGTGAACGGGTGGTTCGCATGCCTGGAGTGCAAACCACTGGTTCACATGTGTGAAGTGCGAACCACTATTTTTGTGTGTGTGTTTTTTTTTTGTGTGCATGTGGAATATATATAGTGAATTTGTAAACATGCATGTACAAACTAAATTGGTAAAATGACGAAAAGTAAATGTTTCTACTTTGTTATGTTCAATGATTATATAAGATCCTGAATGGCTGCTAACAGGTGATGTGTTTGTGATGGCAGGTGAAGAAGATATTTACACATCATCATCTTTGAAAGTGTAGGAAGTCTTTGGAGGATGAGTGGTAGGTAGATGATGTGGCCTGGCTGAAGGCAGTGGGATTTTATGGAGTGTGGGTGATGCGCGAGGTTCATGTGAACCACATGTATATAGCTGCATTGTGTGAGAGGTGGGATCCGGATAGGAACACCTTTCATTTACCTATAGGGGAGATGACGGTGACCCTGGAGGATATCTATCGCATCTATCGGTTGCCCATAGATGGGGTGATAGTGATGACGATAGAAAAGGAGGCGAGGGAGGGTATCCTGGAGTGGGCATTTGGGCAGTGATGGCGGCAGGTGGATGCGAAGAAGGGAGTGGACTACATGGCATATTGGAGGAAGGGGTGGCTCTCCCTTCGCCATGCGATGGCCATGTTATTGATAGCGAGCCATGCACTACCAGATGCCTCAGGGGTTAAGTTCCCCTAGAATATGATGGGAGTGGTTTGTGATATGGTGGAGCAATGGCGACGAGGTATGCATGGGCACCTACACTACTGGCATAGGTATATCAGGAGTTGCATGGGGTGGTGAGGATAGAGAGGACAAGACTCAGTGTTAGTCCCTTGCTACAGATATGGGCTTGGGAGCACTTGACCATATTGAGGCTAGTGCAACTACCTTATGAGGCACATGTTCATGAGGGAGATGAGGTACCTTACGCCATGAGGTGGAGAGCAGACAAGGAGAAGAAGAAGAGGACCCGCACAGGTGAGCTACTATATCATCAGGAGGAGCTTGGATGACTGACGATGGATCAGGTCAGGTGGAGGCCATGGCGAGGAGGACCAAAGTGGGGTGAGGATGTAGTGCACTTGGCATGCATTCAATGTAGTTGGTGGTTGGTGGGGAAGTACACATCGTAGGTTGAGTACTTTCCATTTTCCAGAGTACAACGATAGTTTGGGTTGGTGTAGGGGTGGTCGAACCCACCTGTAGAGATTTATAGGGTAGAGGGTGACACAGGGCCACAGCCCATAGTGCCTCCTCTAGATGTGATTCTTGATGAGCCGATTGTTGTCCCGAATGTGGACAATGCAGGGACCATGCCAGAGTATGATGTGTGGTGGTCAAGATAGAGCTGGAAACCAGGGCACGATGTGGTAGATGAGTGGGTGGATGTAGTAGGAGCTCTACCCTATGTAGGTCTACCAGGAGGGGCAAGAGCAAGGTCACAAGTATGGGATGTGGAGGATTAGGAGGATGCAGGATCACCCAAGATGGGTGAGGAGGAGGAGGAGGAGATGGATCAGTTGGTTAGGCAGGTGAGGCCACGATGCGATGACCAAGATAGGTTGATGAGTGATAGTGGTGTAGGGCCATCAGCTAAGGGTGGTGAGGAGATGAGGGTTGGGGTGGAGGAGAGGGAGGACATCCCTTTGATGGATGTAGATGTGGTGGTTGATGAGTGGTTGGTGAGGCCGGTATAACCTCATGAAGAGGGTAGTGAGGAGATGGGGGTTGGCATGGAGGGGATGGAAGATATTTTGATGATCGATGTGGATATAGAGGAGGATGACATTGGGGGAGATGTAGTAGTGGCTAATGATATTGAGGGTGAGATGGCGGTATTGAGGAGAGAGGTAAAGAGGCTGAGAGACATGCTATTTGATAGGGAGATATATTGGGTGATTGATCGCTCAACCTTGGAGTAGGAGAAGAGAGAGGTAGAGGTAGACCTACGGGCCACCTTGGAGGAGTGGGATGAGGCCAGGGTGGGTTGGCAGCTGGCTATGGAGGAGAGGGATGCTGCACGATGGGAGTGTAGTGAGATGCAAGATGCACATGATGAGAGTAGGGTGGGTTGGTAGCTGGCTATGGAGGAGAGGGATGTGGCATGGCAGGAGTGCAGGGAGATGCGAGTTGAGCGAGATGAGATGATTGAGGCCATCGAGTAGGCACAATAGTTGGTGGATGAGGTGAGGGCTGAGACGGAGGCCATGAGAGCTAGCCATGTTGCTAGGGTGGCTGAGCTAGAGCAGACTATGCGAGAGGCATTAGCCTTGAAGGCATGGGTGGAGTGAGATATTGAGGGATTGGGGGATGTGGTGTCATAGTTGGAGGTATCATAGAGGGAGGTGGCATAGCTAAAGGTGGTGAATGCAAGGTTATTGGCTATGAACATGAAGGAGGCAGGGAGGAGGGCAAGGTGTGAGGGTGAGTTGATAGTGCATGGGTTGGAGATCCCAGAGTACTCTAGATCATTGGCCTCATCACAGGTGCAACCACAACATAGCACACCCTTAGTTGGTGGTAGGATTCAGCAGGTAGTGGCACCTATGATGTCACAAGTGCCAGTGAGGATGGGGCCACCAGCACAGGTGGAGAGGGCCCGATTGGTAGATGTTGGGGAGGCAGAGTCATCATAGTGAGGGTGGTTGGAGGAGGTCGAGCTGGCGAGGGGAGTGGCAAGACATCTGGGATGTAGCAGCCATGAGGGTGCGTGGTAGTGGTGATGGAGGATGGTTTGCAGTTTTGTTTAGTTGTATATGGATAGATATGTACATGATGATGTATGTTTTTTTGGTAGCGGTGCATCAGCATGGATGCATATCGCATTGTAGCCATATGGCATTTTTGAGATGTAGATGTACAACGATGTTGTATTTTTATATGAGGAGTCTGCAAGGGCAGTCACATATGTTATTGTACCTTATGGTATCATTTTTTGGAGATATATATATACATATTATGTTTGGCAACACTTGTGTCTATTTGTATTTTTGTGTTTGCTTCTTTCTGCTTATGGTAGCGTATGATTAGCGTATATGTGATAATAGATAGTTGGATGGAAATGGAATAATGATATGCTTAAGTAAATATGAACTAAAAATGAGTTGTGAGAAGAAAAATAAAATGATATGCGTAAAGTTGCATGATATAAACAATTTGCTTAGGGATAGCATTTGCATCGTTACATTACTCAAATGATGTGATCCATTCCATTATTCCAAGGAAGTTGGATATGAGGAATGTCATGAGGAGATTCAAACATTACAGTTTGTAAAATCAATCCCATTGACTAACTGAGCAAAACTTCTTGACTCACTTGGAGGCTATCTTGGTAAACAAGACCTCTATCCTGGACTTGTGTGTGGAAAGTGATGTTCATTTAACCATTCTAGAATAGGGTGGGTCATAACTGCATGCCACCTTAGCCTGTATGCTAGCTCATTGGTAAATACCTGAGGAATGCAGGGATTCAAGCGGGTGATACTCTTGAGGCCTTTGCTTTTGTTTTCTACCTTCTATGATATGACTATCTTCTGGTGGGAAGTATTATTTTTATTTTTTATTTTTTTCTTCTATTTCTCTCTCTATTTTTTTATGGATACATGCTCATATTAGATGTAGAGCAAGGGATTTTTCTTTCTTTTTCTTTTTTTTTTGGGATACTTGCTCAGATTAATTGTAGAGTAAGGGATTTTATTTTGGGAGAGGGGGGTCTTGTCCTTTTGTCATTTCTCCGATTCAAGAGACATCATGTGAATGATTCAATGAGCAGAGTAATTTTCTCTAAGCATCAATGGTCATGCAATGTAATCAACTCCGTTTCTATAATATTATTAGTATGTGAGACATGCATGTAAGTCCAGGAAAGAGAGCAAGGTAACCAAGGGAAGCCTAAAAGTATTTCTGAAATATGCCAACTTTGGATGGTGGTTGATTATGTAACTTTTTGTGGTCGAAGCAATCAAAACATAGCTCTAATCTTGTCTCTTGAAAAGGGGTTTTGGACATCAATCTGGTATGCTAGCATGTGCATTTTTAATTCCCTTTGCATGTTATTTACAATGAATATATGTAGATGCCTACATGGATGCAAAAAGCAAGTATTTATGTATAAGTTTGCCTCAGTGTTATAGAAAATAGAATGGGGTATGAGGTGGAATGGTATGCAAATGGAGAATGGAAGGAAGAAAAGAAGAGATAGACAGGGGAAAGGAAAAGAAATGAAACTTATCAAAGGTATGTAGCCGCTCGAAGCATGACCATACAACATTGAAAAGTAACAAGAAGAAGATAATATAAGAAGGAAAAGAAAAGAAACCCATCAAAGGTATGTAGCCACTTAAAGAGTGACTGATGAGGCCTGGAAATGCCTCAATAATAGCATATTTTGAACATTGAATTTGTCTAAAAACTCGTATGTTTAATATGATATGCTAGTTAAGTTGATTCAATATGTTGTGTATTAACTGTTTGCATGATCAATGTATTAGAAATACTATATTCTGATTTTTATAGTTTTTTGCATAGTTTTATGTTATTTTGTTATGACTTGCTAAATGATAAATATGCTTAGGTTGATAACAACATTTCAATAGTTTTTTTTAATATATCTCAAGCATTTATTTTATCTAAATCTAGAAAACAGTGCAAGCAAACTGTTACTGTGCAGCAAAAACTGGTTTTCCAATGTAAATTCTAGCCAGTTGCCAATAAATGGCAAGGCATGGAATTCACACATGGAAAGAGTTGAAGACCATTGAAATCCGATCCTAAGAGATAACCCACCTAAGAAATGCAGATGAAATAATTTGAAGAGAACACAGTTGTTCATTTCGAAGTCTCTTCGGAATGAACAGACATCTTCAGAATGAGAAAACACAGTCTCTTCGAAATGAGCGGACATCTTCAGAATGAGAAATGCAGTCTCTTTGAAATGAGCCACTTATCTTCGGAATGAGAACATATTGTACTTTTTGAATTGTTGAACAATTTTTGACGATGGAAAAAGGGAAATAAATATTGAAAAGGGTAAGGGAAAATATCTCCCATCTGAATTTTCCGTCCTTGCCGACCAAAGCCACCATTGATGGAAAAGATCAAGTTTGATCCTCTTCTAAGATAAACCTAGAAAATGCTGCAGCATAATAGGATTAGATATTTAGGATAGAAATGAGATATTCTAAGTTTGTAAGTAGATCTTAGGACATCTATAAATATGGCTCCCATCCAGGTTGAAAAAGGAGGGGAGAATAAGAGGAATATAGTAGAGGAAAAGTAAGCAAGTAGTATAATAATTGATTGTTAGAGTTCTGTAATAAGGTTTTTAGCAACAATATTGTAATTATGTTCTTGAATCAATGAAGTGCACCATTTTTATTCATGTTTTTGTGAATGAATGAGTAATATCTAGAGAGAGAGAAAGAATCATACCTTCTTCTGGACAAGGAGGCTATCCACTTCCAGACCTAGGAGGAGGACTAATAGCAGGTTTTTATTTTGATTTTGCTGTAGCAGAATAAGTTGTAAAACTTGTCATTTCATTTCCTTGTAAGAAGCTAACAATATTTGCAATCTTAGTTTATTTCATGATTAGGATAATCTTGTGATTAATTATAAGTTTGGTTGTAATTTCTGTTTTCAGAAAAGGTTTCAAATTACTACAAAGTTGTCATTTCCAGAATTTACTGTTTTCTGCAATTTACTGAATTTTGTGTTTTGCTGTCAACCCCTACACAGAAGATTGACAAACTTCTATTATAGAGCATTGACAGGACTTAATTTCCATGCTATAATTAGGTTTCCATTACTGTAAAAGTAAATAGACTTCCTTTCTGCAATTATAATCAAATTTCTAATTCTAATTATTTCTGCAACATAATTAGATCATATTCTACAATTGTAATTATGAATTCATTTCTGCAGTTAATGATTAGTTTTCATTTCTGCAATTAGATTAAAGTTCAATTTATGCAATTTAGAGATAAAAGTATCATAAATCCCCCACACAATCAATTTTCACCAATAAGACCTGTTGCTCCCAAATGACCTAAGTTATAGCCCTGTTCACTCCTGCAAATAGCCTTGTACACTGCCCTGGATTGAAAAATTCATTGAGAATTAATTATGTGCATAATGAAAATGCATCATTTTGGCATCGTTGTTGGGGAATAGTGTTTCTAGAAGGTGACAACAATCCAATAGTTGTTAATTAGACTGAGCTATGAAATTTAGGATAAAATTTGAATATAACAACTAGTTAAAGTAACAACTATTGACCTATAATTTATATCATTTAAGAGTAAACATGAATGAGTAAGCCTAGGGATGAAAAAAGTAGAATTACCCAAAAGGATCCCTGGCTTGTTCCATTAAGAATATCTTCATGCCTAAGGGGTGAATCACCCATGTTTGAACTACCAGAAAGATTGAAAGAAAAATCACTAGTCTCATCATCATTAGAACATTATAAGAAAGAAAAATCACCAGCTTCATCATCATTAGAACATCCTAAGAAAGAAAAATCATCAACAGAGGATCTTGGACATCTTGAGAGTGAAATTTGGATAGGTTTAAATGTTCCCAAGGAACATGAAACTATGGCAGAGGGAGGCAATCTAGCTAGGGATGGACAACATGGCTATGTCCATAATGAAGGAGATGATCAGGATATGCCCCAAACTTCTAGAACATTTGAATATCCTATTCGTTTGAATCCAACACAAAACTTCCCCATGAAAACCATTTCACATTCAGTACTTCCAACCTTTCGAGGTGTTGTATCTGAAGATCCTGATCAATTTTTGTTTGAATTCAAAGTAGTGTGTCAAACCTATGACTATGTAAATGACAATTAGAAACTTAAGGTTTTTCCCTCAACACTCAAGGACTCAACATTACGTTGGTTCATGAGCTTAGAGCCAAATTCCATCCGAACATGGGATCAAATGGAAACTGTGTTTTTAGACAAATATTAGGAGTATTGCCATGTAAGGAATAGGAAAGATGAGTTATTCAGGATTAAACAGGAAGATGATGAAACATTAGAAGACTATCTTGATAGGTTCTCCTTTGTTCAAAGGAGATGTGGACTTGTAGAACCATAGTTATGCAAAACCATATTTTTGAGAGGATTACAAGATGAATCCAGAGAAGTATTGGATTTGATGGGAAAAGGGGATGTAAATACCCTCAGTAATGAGGAAATTATGGGTCTCTACAGGATTTACTCTCGCACTAAGCATGGAAGAAGAAAAAAAAGTACAAATGGCACTGATGTGAAGGACCTAATATAGGAAATTGCAAATTTTAAAACTAATAATCTGGTGCAATTGAACACAACTTTAGGAGAAATGTATGCAAAAGCAAAAACTATAGAACCTTTGGAAATTTATTGCCCAATAAGTAGAAATAAACATTCTTTGCTGGAGTGTCCTTTGAATAAAACATCTATCTCATCCATTTGTAGTATTTGTTCAAAGAAGCATTTGACTGATAAATGCCACCTACTACCACAACTCAAAACTATGTTAGAGATTGAGACTAAGGAACTCAACTATGTTGGACCAAAACAAGGGGGCAATTTCTCTTAGAACCAAAACCCCCCTCGTTTTCCTACAAATTGGGGGCATAATCCTTAGACTATACTTGGGGACAATCAGAACCACCCCAACATCCTTGGAATTATTCTTAATGGAAAAATTCCCAAGAATGGCCACAAATAAGTTGGAGTAATCCAACCTGGAATCATAATCAGAATAATCCATCATGGAATCAAAACAACCCACCCTAGAATCAAAATCAGAATAATCCACAATGGAGTCAGCAATACCAGTCCTATCCAAGGTAGTAAAGAAATCAAGGTCAAACTCAGCATTTGCTACCTGCACCTAGTAAATTTTTTTAAGAAAAACAAAACCAACCACAAAAAACACAATAGGTGAAACAACCTCAACTTCCAGCTCAATCAATCACTAATCCAAAGAACATGAGACAGGCATCCCATGTCTATGTGGCTGAAGCTGAAGAAAATGCTGAAATAAATGTTCTTGATTGTAGTAACATCCAAATTCGTTTAGGAAAAGTTGTACTTGAACCTATTTCAACTAAAATAAAGGAAAATGAAGAGCAAGAACCTTTGGAACTAGTTAGAGTTAGACCAACAATAGATAAACAAGAAGAAAAAATAGAACCACAGGCTGAAAAATTACCTTCATCAAGGATAATTCTATATCTTGAAAGATTTAATACCACATCAAAAAATTTTGAGTCATACCTGGTCAAGGAACTTAGAAGGTTACCTATATCATTGCCATTATTGCAAGCCATTAAGGATATACCAGTGATTAAAAGTACTATCTGAGATTTATGCATTAGAAGAACAGGAAGAAAAAAGAAGGCATTTCCCAAGACTGTTCAGGTTGAAGGAAATATAGCTGATCTCTTGTGTGGAAAAATAGTACCTCCAAAGTATAGTGACCTAGGGAGTCTAGTTATCACAGTTACCATAGGCTCAGTACCAATATCAAATGTCTTAGTAGATATAGGAGCTACAATAAATATAATGACCAAGGATATAATGGAATAATTATAGCTCAAACATCTTAGTTCCACATTTACAGTTTTAGAAATGGCTAATAGGTCAGTTGCAAAACCTAAAGGTATCATTGAAGATGTCCCTATAGAAGTCTATTCTTGGGAATTCCTTGCAGATTTTTTGATTTTACAGCCCAAAAATTCAGCATATGGATATCCCATCATTCTAGGAAGACCCTGGCTTGCAACTACAGTAGCCTTCATAGACTGTAGATCTGGAAAAATGACTATTTCAAATGGTATTGATCTAAAATAGATCTTTCTGTATCCTCCTACAAGACCCTCCAACAATTTTTTAGGTCAGTTATGATTTCCTGATTCAGATGAAGAACCAGAGGAGGTTATTTCCACTAGCCACCTTGGTAGTAAGGGAACACATAGAAGACCTCTATGACACAAAAAATTTAGAGAATGAAACTATCCTAATAAATGTTCTACATGAACAAGGGTTAGAAGAGGAAGTAATAAATATCCATCAGTTGTTAGGGAATGAGGAGAACCAAAATTCTAAAGGTGAGCCATCTATACTATCACAGGAAACATCAGTTTCACTACCACATAGGTGGCATCATCACCTGATTTTCCCTTCTCACTGTTCCATATAGGATATGCTTCCATTAGAAATCAATGAAACAAAAACTTCTTATTTCCTCCCATATCATCATTGCCCTCTTAACTCCCTAATCACCAGGTATGAAGAAGTGAATTCAGTACTTCCAAATACAAAACAAATAGAAGTCCAACCAGGAAAATTACTGAACATTAATAGCTGGCTCCCTAGGGAAGAGGAAGAAAAGTTGATAACAATTTTGCAGAAGCATGTTCATGATTTTGCATGGGACTACAAGGATATGTCAGGAATTCACCCTAATATATACACCCACAGGATTTATACTGAAGAAGTCAAGCCAGTAAGACAACCCCAGAGAAGACTGAATCCTACCTTGAGGGATATTGTAAATGAAGAAATTAAAAAAATTCTGGAGGTAGGATTCATTTACCCAATTTATGATAGCCAATGGGTCTCTCCATTGGTTAGAGTTCCTAAGAAAAATGGAAAAATGAGAGTATGTGTAGACTATAGAGAGCTGAGAAAAGTGACATACAAAGACCATTTTACATTACCTTTCATAGATTAGGTGTTAGATACCCTTGCTGGAAAGAAATAATTTTGCTTTCTTGATTGATTTAGTGGGTATAATCAAATTCAGGTTGCACCCGAAGGTCAAGAGAAAACAAACTTTACCTGTCTATGGGGAACATTTGCCTATAGGGTTTTACCTTTTGGTTTGTGTAATGCCCCAACAACATTTCAACGAGCGGTCTTAGCAATTTTTTTTATTTGACTACCAATAGTGTTGAGATATACATGGATGATTTCATAGTATGTGGACAAAATTTTGACTTTACATTAGAAAATCTTGACAGATTTTTAACTCGTTGTGAAACATACCAGTTATCCATAAATCCAGACAAATGTTTTATGATGACGGAGGAAGGAATTGTTCTTGGTCATAACATCTCTCTTCAAGGGATCCAGGTTGATCCAAAGAAGGTAGAAATTATCAAGAATCTTCTTCCCCCTAAAACTCAGATTGATGTCAGAAGCTTCCTAGGACACATTGGTTTTTACCGCAGGTTTATTCCCAGCTTTAGCACAATAGCCAATCCCATGTTTGCCCTTTTGACTAAAGATTTTGAATTCTCCTAGACTACAAGGTGTCAGGAATCATTTGAAGCTCTGAAAGAGAAACTAGTATCTCCACCTGTGTTAAGAGGGCCTAATTAGACATTACCATTTCACATACAGGCTGATGCTTCCAATACTGCAATTGGAGAATCATTACGACAAATTGAAAATGATGAACACTATGCCATCTACTACATTAGCAAGAATTTGACAGGATCTGAGAAAAAATATACCACAACTAAGAAGGAATTTTTGGCAGTAATTTATGCCATCAACAAATTCAGGCATTACATCACAGGTTATCAAATATTCATTCACACAGATCACACAACCATTAAGTATTTAATGAATAAGCCTATGGTAAGTGCAAGAATTATTTGTTGGTTACTCTTGCTGTAAGAATTTTATATCACAATAATCAACAAACCAGGAAAAGCTAATGTTGTAGCAGATTTCTTGTCCAGATTGTAGAACACAGATGAAGGGGAATTAGTTGAGGACACTTTTCCTGATGAAAAATTATTTGCTATATCATTCCAATGACCTTGGTTTGTAGATATAGCCAATTATTTGGTCATAGGGAAAGTTCCTCCACATTTCATTTCAAAACAAAAAAAATAATTGATCAAATAAAGTTCTTCCTTTAAGTGGATTAAGGGTATACTTTTTAAGTGCAGTCCTGACCATGTGTTACACAGGTACATCCGAAAGGATGAGGTATATGATATCCTTAGGGCTTGTCATGATGAACCCTTAGGTGGACACTATTATGTAAAAAGCATAATTAGAAAAATTTTAGGGACATAATACTATTGGCCATCTCTTCACAAGGATGTGAAAAAGCACATCAGGCATTGTGATGCATGCCAAATAATGGGGAAACCCACTCATACAAATGAAATGCCACTACAACCTCATTTGGTTTTAGAGCCATTTAAGAGGTGGGGGCTTGATTTTGTAGGACCTATTGATCCACCTTCTCAAGGAAAGGTGCATATTGTAGTATGAACTGATTACCTGACAAAGTGGGTAGAGGTGTATACTTTCAAACATGCTCATGAAGAGAAGGTCGCTGATTTCTTGTATACTCAATTTTTTTAGAGATTTGGAGCTCCACGGTCTATCACCACAGAACAAGAACCCTAATTTGCATCTAAAGTCATTGAGGCTTTTACAAAATTATATGAAATCAAACATAGGAAATCATCACCTTACCACCCACAAGAAAATGGCTAGGTTGAAGTAACAAATAGGGAACTGGAACGAATCTTAACAAAAATAATAGCTTTTCATAGGAGAAATTGGCTAGATAAATTACCTAAAGCAGTTTGGGCTTACAATACTACTTGGAAACCCACTACTGGATTCATACCTTATGAACTAGTTTTTGGTAAAAAGTCCCTTCTACCTATTGAATTTGAGCTACTAACATTGCGCACAACATTGGAAATTGGGATTGAATTATCACAGGCACAGACGAACATGATTCTATAGCTGAATGCATTGGATGAACTTCGGTTGGATGCTCTGCACCAAACTAAAGTAATTCAGGAGCAGAGGAAGCTGTGGCATGACAATCACATTCAGCAAAGGAAATTTTAGCAAGGAGATTGGGCTTTGCTATTTTATTATCGCTATGAGGACTTCCCTGGAAAGATGAGATCTAGATGGCTTGGACCTTACCAAATTGAAGAGGTATTTGACAATGGAGTAGCTTGTCTATCTCCTATTGATGGGTCATAGAGGAAGTTGGTAGTGAATGGATATCACCTCAGGGTGTACCATACACCTATGACTAAAGAGGAATTATTACAGTAGCTTGACAGTTTGGATGCACAATAGGTGGAAGAGATTTCCTCTTCCACTTCAATACAATCAACATGATCATGGATTTCAAGAAAAGCAAAAAAAAATAAAAAAAATCAAAAAAAGTAGAAAATAAAAAGATGAATAAATTTTGATTGTGAATTCCTTCATGGGCATGATTTCAGGGAAATCATGAATTCCTTCACGGGCATAATCAAAATCAAGAAAAAAAGAGAGAGAAAAGGAGAGGTAAAAAAAAAAAAAAAGAGAAAAATGAATAGCTCAGTAGTGAAAACCTTTCCTAAGGCACTACTAGGTTGGTATGCATGAAAACCAATTTTTTGGCATGCATAACCTTGAAATTTTTTGAATAATCATTGTACAAAATCACCAACTGTACTTGTTTTGAAATATTATTAAAAATCTCAGTAGAACATCAACAAAAGCAGTCATTCTTCAAAACTTGCATTAACTTGTTTTAATCAGGTATATATTTCTTACATTTCTTCATTGTAAATGATTGGTATATAGTATATAACAATTAACCATTAGCATAAAAGCTATCCATAAAAGTTGGCATACTTAAAACATGTTTTGAGAATGAAAATATTGGTTTTTGCCTAATCTTCGGAACAAGTATGCCAAAAACAGTGCCTGCTATCTTCTTCAGATTAATTTTTGTATTGCCTTTGGATTGAAATTATCTTTGAAATGACAGAAAAATGAATGTTGCACTTTATCTTCGAAATGAATATTTATCTTCAGAATGAGGATTTATCTTCAGAATGAAGCTTTGTCTTCGAAATGAGGATTTGGCTTCGCAATGTGTTAGGATTCTACTCCTAACCACCATACTAATCACATTATTAGTAAATTATTTAATCACTCTCTTTCACAAAGGTTGTGACCTTTGATCACACCTTCACACTCGTAGAAATAGGCATTTCATTTGGTATAGTTAAGGCATTGAAAAATATAATTATTAATTAATTGTTGGGTTCCCCATACAATACAACATTGATTCATTAATAAAAGCGATTCCTTTTTATTATTCTAGCATTATAATCAATCTTTCTCTATTGGGTTCACTACATCTGGTATCAGAGCCTCGTCAAAGGGGAAGAAATAATCAAACAAATTTTTTTTCCTTCTTCATTTTATCTCGTGGTGCTGATTGAAATTTTCTGGCGCAAATATACAAATCACAGCATCACGAATGCCCTGCATACGTGACAGCCCAGTGAGCAGAAGAAACCAACAATTTTTAGGCATCCATTTTTGACTAAAAACATCTAAAATACCTTCCACAAATCGAAAAGAACTACTATACGGTTAATCGGATTCACAAAACGTCGCTGCTCATTGAAAAAAAAAAAAAATTCCAACCAGTCGCTCACCCTATGTTTTTGGCAAGCGCATTTGAAAATTGATGAAAGGAAAAATTAAATAACCTAAGGTTTAAATAATTCTAGCATCATAAATTCATTTAGAATTTTTTTTGCATGAGCATCATTTTTCGACGGAGCCTAAGAAACTGGTGATTTTTTTTTTATCAAAGTTATGACGAAGGTTATCAAAATTTCCGATCATCGAGAAAGGTTTGTCAACATCGTAGACAACGAAGAGAAGGAAGTTTAAAAAAATGGCATCAAAAATTAATATCAAAAATTTCAAGAAAAATACGGCATCACAACGTCTTTGTCTCCTTTCCCTGCTCCAGAATACCAAGACTTAGTCATCGACAAAACTCAGTATCCTAAAAGCTGGAACTACATTTATTCGATGTCCATGTATTAACTAGGACCTCACCTGCAACAAACAACGAGCCCCTACAGCAAAAAGAGAACCACCAATGAGCACAGGTGAAAAAATAGGGCAGTTAGGTAAACTAAAACCCAACCGCAATGGCCGAAGGATGACTTCTACGCAATTTTTAAAAAAATATTTTTTCAAAAAATTTTGTGACGACTATCAACACTTTTTGTGACACCTTTTCGCCAAACGACTATGCAAATGGCTGATGGAAGAATATCTCACGACCCTAACCTGCTTTTGCTACTTAATCTTGCCCACCTACATCAAATCACATCAGTGAGTGTATATAAAATTCAATTCCAGGATATCGCCAATCACATCACAGGGTTGGATGAATCAGTCCTCATAAGTGGGTTCATTAATGGATTGAAAGAAGAAATTAGAGTGAAGATCATGATGTACACTCCTCGCACCCTAAAGGTAGCCATTGGATTAGCCTTGTTAGCCGATGATACATTCAATGTTCAACATCAACATGCAGAGCAACCTATTGATAAATTGGCATTCATGCACACTATTCCAAAACATAAACCCTTGCCAGTTAAGTACCTTAGCCTACAAGAAATGGAGGAGCGACGAGTGAATGACCTCTGCTATACTTGTGATGAGCAATTTGGGCCCCTTCATTGTTGTGCTACATAAACATTGTATTTATTGAATATAGTTGATCCCTGTCACTCCATAGAGGAAGAAGGTGAGGAAGATGTGCACGACATGACCAAAGCACCTGATCATAACAATGAAGGAAATGAGGTTGATGTGCAAGAAGTGATCGATGCACCATGAAAATATGAGGTAGACATCCATGCAGTAAACAATGAAGGCAAGACATACACTCTCAAAGAACTACACACAAGTTCATCATCAATAGTGAGTTCTCATCGTATAGGCAACATGATTCAGAAAGGAGGCAAAAGAGTGAGTGCACCCTTATTTTCCCTTCATTCTACACAGGAAGAATCAGCTAAAGTGGAAGCCTACCGTCATCACAATTCTCCTAAGGAAGATTCTACTATTATTTCTAGCAACCCCCCACTAATGCTTTGACCTTCAATATATCCTTGCCTCCAAAAAAGTGACATTAAAATAGTAGAAGAACTTGCACAAATTCAATTGGGAAAAAAAGCAACGAAGTTCCTTACTTTGAGCTTTGAGGACAAAGCTATTTTTAAGGAAGGTGGCATGTTAGGATTCTACTCCTAAACACCATACTAATAACATTATTAGTTAATTATTTAATCACTGTCTCTTTCACAAAGGTTGTGACCTTTGATCACACCTTCACACTCATAGAAATAGGCATTGCATTTGGTATAGTTGAGACATCGAAGAATATAATTATTAATTAAATTTTGGGTTCCCCATACAATACAACATCGATTCATTAATAAAAGCGATTCTTTTTTATTATTCTAGCATTATAATCAATCTTTCTCTATTGGGTTCACTACATCTGGTATTAGAGCCTCGTCAAAGGGGAAGAAATAATTAAACAACTTTTTTTTTCCCTTCTTCATTTTATCTCGTGGTGCTGATTGCAAATTTTTGGCACAAATATACAATTCACAGCATCACGAATCCCCTGCATATGTGTTAGCCTAGTGAGCAGAAGAAACCAACGGTTTTCAGGCATCCATTTTTGACTAAAAAAATCTAAAATACCTACCACAAATTGAAAATAACTACTATACGGTTAATCGGATTCACAAAACGTCGTTGCTCGCAGAAAAAAAAAAATTCCAACCAGTCGCTCACCCTGCGTTTCTGGCAAGCGCATTCAAAAACCGATGAAAGGAAAAATTAAATAACCTAAGGTTTAAATAATTCTAGCATCATAAATTCATTTCCAATCACCGTTAAATCTTTTGTCATCACCGTTTAGAAGTTTTTTTGCATGAGCATCGTTTTCCGACGGAGCCTAAGAAACTGGTGAATTTTTTTTTTTAATCAAAGTTCTGACTATGGTTATCTAAATTTTCGATCACCGAGAAAGGTTTGTCAACATCATAGACAGGGAAGAGAAGTAAGTTTAAAAAAAGGGCATCAAAAATTAATATCAAAATTTTCAAGCAAAATATGACATCACAACGTCTTCGTCTCCTTTCCCTGCTCCAAAATACCAAGACTTAGTCACCAGCAAAACTTAGTATCCTAAACACCAGCACTACGTTTATTCAATGTCCATGTATTAAATAGGAACTCACCTACAGCAAACATAGAGCCCCTACAGCAAACAGAGAACCACCAATGAGCACATGTGAAAAAACAGGGCAATTAGGTAAACTAAAACCCAACCGTAATGGCCGAAGGATGACTTCTACGCAATTTTAAAAAAAATATTTTTTCAAAAGTTTTTGTGATGACTGTCAACACTTTTTGCGACACTTTTTTGCCAAATGTCTATGCAAATGGCCGATGGAAGAATATCTCATGACCCTAACCTACTTTTGCTACTTAATCTTGCCCACCTACATCAAATCACATCAGTGAGTGTATATAAAATTTAGTTCTAGGATATCACCAATCGCATCATAGGGTTGGACGAATCAGTCCTCATAAGTGGGTTCATCAATGGATTGAAAGAAGAAATTAGAGTGAAGATCATGATGTACACTCCTCGCACCCTACAGGAAGCCATTGGATTAGCCTTGTTAGCCGATGATACATTCAATGTTCAATGTCAACATGGGGAGCAACCTATTGATAAATCGACATTCATGTTCACTATTCCAAAACACAAACCCTTGCCAGTTAAGTACCTTAGCCTACAAGAAATGGAGGAGCGACAAGCGAATGACGTTTTCTATACTTGTGATGAGCAATTTGGGCCCCTTCATTGTTGTGCTACATAAATATTGTATTTATTGAATATAGTTGATCCCTGTCACTCCATAGAGGAAGAAGGTGAGGAAGATGTGCACGACATGACCAAAGCACCTAATCATAACAATGAAGGAAATGAGGTCGATGTGCAAGAAGTGATCGATGCACCATGAAAATATGAGGTAGACATCCATGCAGTAAACAATGAAGGCAAGACATACACTCTCAAATAACTACACACAAGTTCATCACCAATAGTGAGTTCTCATCATATAGGCAGCCTGATTTAGAAAGAAGGAAAAAGAGTGAGTGCACCTTTACTTTCCCTTCATTCTACATAGGAAGAATTGGCTAACGCGAAAGCCTATCATCTTCACAATTCTCCTAAGGAATATTCTACTATTATTTCTAGCAACCCCCCACTAATGCTTCGACCTTCAATATATCCTTGCCTTCAAAAAAGTGACATTAAAATAGTACAAGAACTTGCACAAATTCAACTGGGAAAAAAACAACGAAGCTCCTTACTTTGAGCTTTGAGGACAAAGCTCTTTTTAAGGAAGGTGGCATGTTAGGATTCTACTCCTAAACACCATACTAATAACATTATTAGTTAATTATTTAATCACTCTCTCTTTCACAAAGGTTGTGACCTTTGATCACACCTTCACACTCGTAGAAATAGGCATTTCATTTGGTATAGTTGAGGCATCAAAGAATATAATTATTAATTAATTGTTGGGTTCCCCATACAATACAACATCGATTCATTAATAAAAATGATTCCTTTTTATTATTCTAGCATTATAATCAATATTTCTCTATTGGGTTCACTACATCTGGTATCAGAGCCTTGTCAAAGGGAAAGAAATAATCAAACAACTTTTTTTTCCCTTCATTTTATCTCGTGGTGCTGATTGCAATTTTTTGGTGCAAATATACAATTCACAGCATCACGAATCCCCTGCATACGTGATAGCCCGGTGAGCAGAAGAAACCAATGATTTTTAGGCATCCATTTTTGACTAAAAACATCTAAAATACCTGCCACAAATAAAAAAGAACTACTATACGGTTAATCGGATTCACAAAACGTCGCTGCTCGCTGAAAAAAAAAAAAATTCCAACCAGTCGCTCACCCTGCATTTCTGGCAAGCGCATTCAAAAATCGATGAAAGGAAAAATTAAATAACCTAATGTTTAAATAATTCAAGCATCATAAATTCATTTCCAATCACCGTTAAATCTTTTGTCATCACCGTTTAGAAGTTTTTTTGCATGAGCATCGTTTTTCGATGGAGCCTAAGAAATTGGTGATTTTTTTTTAACAAAGTTCTTACTAAGGTTATCTAAATTTCTGATCGTCGAGAAAGGTTTGTCGACATCGTAGATAGTGAAGAGAAGGAATTTAAAAAAAAGGGCATCAAAAATTAATATCAAATTTTTAAAGAAAAATACGGCATCACAACGTCTTCGTCTCCTTTCCCTACTCCAGAATACCAAGACTTAGTCACCAACGAAACTCAGTATCCTAAACGTCGACACTACATTTATTTGATGTCCATGTATTAACTAGGACCTCACCTGCAGCAAAAAACGAGCCCCTATAGCAAACATAGAACCACCAACGAGCACAGGTGAAAAAACAGGGCAGTTAGGTAAACTAAAACCCAACCGCAATGGCCGAAGGATGACTTCTATGCAAATTTTAATATTTTTTCAAAACTTTTTTTGATGGCTGTCAACACTTTTTGCGACACCTTTTCTCCAAACGACTATGCAAATGGCTGATGGAAGAATATCTCACGACCCTAACCTAATTTTGTTACTTAATCTTGCCCACCTACGTCAAATCACATTAGTGAGTGTATATAAAATTCAGTTCCAGGATATCGCCAATCGCATCACAGGGTTGGACGAATCAGTCCTCATAAGTGGGTTCATCAATGGATTGAAAGAAGAAATTAGAGTGAATATCATGATGTACACTCCTCGCACCCTACAGGAAGCCATTGGATTAGCCTTGTTAGCCGATGATACATTCAATGTTCAACGTCAACATGGGGAGCAACCTATTGATAAATTGACATTCATGCACACTATTCCAAAACACAAACCCTTTCCAGTTAAGTACCTTAGCCTACAAGAAATGGAGAAGCGACGAACGAATGACCTATGCTATACTTGTGATGAGCAATTTGGGCCCCTTCATTGTTGTGCTACACAAACATTGTATTTATTGAATATAGTTGATCCTTATCACTCCATAGAGGAAGAAGGTGAGGAAGATGTGCATGACATGACCAAAGCACTTGATCATAACAATGAAGGAAATGAGGTCGATGTGCAAGAAGTGCTTGATGCACCACAAAAAGATGAGGTAGACATCCATGTAGTAAATAATGAAGGCAAGATACACTCTCAAAGAACTACACACAATTTTATCGCCAATAGTGAGTTCTCGTCGTAAAGGCAGCGTAATTCAGAAAGGAGGCAAAAGAGTGAGTGCACCTTTATTTTCCCTTCATTCTACACAGGAAGAATTGGCTAAAGAGAAAGCCTACCATCATCACAATTTTCCTAAGGAAGATTCTACTATTATTTCTAGAAACCCCCCACTAATGCTTCAACCTTCAATATATCCTTGCCTTCAAAAAAGTGACATTAAAATAGTAGAAGAACTTGCACAAATTCAACTAGGAAAAAAAGCAACGAAGCTCCTTACTTTGAGCTTTGAGGACAAATCTCTTTTTAAGGAAGGTGGCATGTTAGGATTCTACTCCTAAACACCATACTAATAACATTATTAGTTAATTATTTAATCACTCTCTATTTCACAAAGGTTGTGACCTTTGATCACACCTTCACACTCGTAGAAATAGGCATTTCATTTGGTATAGTTGAGGCATCGAAGAATATAATTATTAATTAATTGTTGGGTTCCCCATAAAATACAACATCGATTCATTAATAAAAGTGATTCCTTTTTATTATTCTAGCATTATAATCAATCTTTCTCTATTGGGTTCACTACATCTGGTATCAGAGCCTCGTCAAAGGGGAAGAAATAATCAAACAATTTTTTTCCCTTCTTCATTTTATCGCGTGGTGTTGATTGCAATTTTTTGGCGCAAATATACAATTCACAATGTCACGAATCCCCTACATACGTGACATCCCAGTGAGTAGAAGAAACCAATGGTTTTCAGGCATCCATTTTTGACTAAAAACATCTAAAATACCTACCACAAATTGAAAAGAACTACTATACGGTTAATCGGATTCACAAAACATCGTTGCTCGTTGAAAAAAAAAAAAATTCCAACCAGTCGCTCACCCTTTGTTTCTAGCAAGCGCATTCAAAAATCGATGAAAGGAAAAATTAAATAACCTAAGGTTTAAATAATTCTAGCATCATAAATTCATTTCCAATCACCGTTAAATCTTTTGTCATCACCGCTTAGAATTTTTTTTGCATGAGCATCTTTTTTCGACGGAGCCTAAGAAACTGGTGAATTTTTTTTTTATCAAAGTTCTGACTAAGGTTATCTAAATTTCTGATTGCCGAGAAAGGTTTGTCGACATCATAGACAATGAAGAGAAGGAATTTTAAAAAAAGGGCATCAAAAATTAATATCAAAATTTTCAAGCAAAATACGACATCATGTCTTCATCTCCTTTCCCTGCTCCAGAATCCCAAGACTTAGTCATTGGCGAAACTTAGTATCCTAAATGCCGGCACTACATTTATTCGATGTCCATGTATTAACTAGGACCTCATCTATAGTAAACAGCGAGCCCCTACAGCAAATAGGGAACCACCAACGAGCACAGGTGAAAAAATAGGGTAGTTAGGTAAACTAAAACCCAACCGTAATGGCCGAAGGATGACTTCTACGCAATTTTTTAAAAAATATTTTTTCAAAATTTTTTGTGATGACTGTCAACACTTTTTACGACACCTTTTCACCAAACGACTATGCAAATGGTCGATGGAAGAATATCTCATGACCCTAACCTACTTTTGCTACTTAATCTTGCCCACCTATGTCAAATCACATTAGTGAGTGTATATAAAATTCAGTTCCAGGATATCGCCAATCGCATCACAGGGTTGGACGAATCAGTCCTCATAAGTGGGTTCATCAATGGATTGAAAGAAAAAATTAGAGTGAAGGTCATGATGTACACTCCTCGCACCCTATAGGAATCCATTGGATTAGCCTTGTTAGCCGATGATACATTCAATGTTCAACGTCAACATGGGGAGCAACCTATTGATAAATTGACATTCATGCACACTATTCCAAAACACAAACCCTTGCCAGTTAAGTACCTTAGCCTACAAGAAATGGAGGAACGATGAGCGAATGACCTCTGCTATACTTGTGATGAGCAATTTGGGCCCCTTCATTGTTGTGCTACACAAAAATTGTATTTATTGAATATAGTTGATCCCTGTCACTCCATAGAGGAAGAAGGTGAGGAAGATGTGCACGACATGACCAAAGCACCTGATCATAACAATGAAGGAAATGAGGTCGATGTGCAAGAAGTGCTCGATGCACCACAAAAAGATGAGGTAGACATCCATGCAGTAAATAATGAAGGCAAAACATACACTCTCAAAGAACTACACACAAGTTTATCACCAATAGTGAGTTCTCATCGTATAGGCAGTGTAATTTAGAAAGGAGGCAAAAGAGTGAGTGCACCTTTATTTTCCCTTCATTCTACATAGGAAGAATTGGCTAAAGCGAAAGCCTACCGTCATCACAATTCTCCTAAGTAAGATTCTACTATTATTTCTAGCAACCCCCCACTAATGCTTCGGCCTTCAATATAGCCTTACCTTCAAAAAAGTGACATTAAAATAGTAGAAGAACTTGCACAAATTCAACTAAGAAAAAAAGCAATGAAGCTCCTTACTTTGAGCTTTGAGGACAAATATCTTTTTAAGGAAGGTGGCATGTTAGGATTCTACTCCTAAACACCATACTAATAACATTGTTAGTTAATTATTTAATCACTCTCTCTTTCACAAATGTTGTGACCTTTGATCACACCTTCACACTCGTAGAAATAGGCATTTCATTTGGTATAGTTGAGGCATCAAAGAATATAATTATTAATTAATTGTTGGGTTCCCCATACAATACAACACCGATTCATTAATAAAAGTGATTCCTTTTTATTATTCTAGCATTATAATCAATCTTTCTACAAATATACAATTCACAGCATCTTGAATTCCCTACATACGTGACAGCCCAGTGAGTAGAAGAAACCAATGATTTTTAGGCATCCATTTTTGACTAAAAACATCTAAAATACCTACCACAAATCGAAAAGAACTACTATACGGTTAATCGGATTCAGAAAACGTCATTGCTTGTTGAAAAAAAAAAATTCCAATCAGTCGCTCACCCTTTGTTTCTGGCAAGCGCATTCGAAAATCGATGAAAGGAAAAATTAAATAACCTAAGGTTTAAATAATTCTAGCATCATAAATTCGTTTCCAATCACTATTAAATCTTTTGTCATCACCGCTTAGAAGTTTTTTTGCGTGAGCATCATTTTTCGATGGAGCATAAGAAACTAGTGATTTTTTTTTTTATCAAAGTTCTGACTAAGGTTATCTAAATTTTTGATCACCAAGAAAGGTTTGTTGACATCGTAGATAGTGAAGAGAAAGAATTTTAAAAAAAGGGCATCAAAAATTAATATCGATTTTTTCAAGCAAAATATGACATCACAACGTCTTCGTCTCCTTTCCCTGCTCCAGAATACCAAGACTTAGTCATCGACGAAACTCAGTATCCTAAATGCTGGCACTACGTTTATTCGATGTCCATGTATTAACTAGGACCTCATCTGTAGAAAACAGCGAGCCCCTACAGCAAACAAAGAACCACCAACAAGCACAGGTGAAAAAATAGGGCATTTAGGTAAACTAAAACCCAACTGCAATGGTCGAAGGATGACTTCTACGCAATTTTAAAAAAAATATTTTTTCAAAAAATTTTGTGACGACTGTCAACACTTTTTGCGACACCTTTTCACCAAATGACTATGCAAATGGCCGATGGAAGAATATCTCACGACCCTAACCTACTTTTGCTACTTAATCTTGCCCACCTACGTCAAATCACATTAGTGAGTGTATATAAAATTTAGTTCCAGGATATCGCCAATCGCATCACAGGGTTGGACGAATCAATCCTCATAAGTGGGTTCATTAATGGATTGAAAGAAGAAATTAGAGTGAAGATCATGATGTACACTCCTCGCACCCTACAGGAAGCCATTAGATTATCCTTGTTAGCCGATGATACATTCAATGTTCAACTTCAACATGGGGAGTAACCTATTGATAAATTGACATTCATGCACACTATTCGAAAACACAAACCCTTGCCAGTTAAATACCTTAGCCTACAATAAATGGAGGAGCGACGAGTGACCTCTACTATACTTGTGATGAGCAATTTGGGCCCCTTCATTGTTGTGCTACACAAACATTGTATTTATTGAATATAGTTGATCCCTATCACTCCATAGAGGAAGAAGGTGAGGAAGATGTGCACGACATGACCAAAGAACCTGATCATAACGATGAAGAAAATGAGGTCGATGTGCAAGAAGTGCTCGATGCACCATGAAAAGATGAGGTAGACATCCATGCAGTAAAAAATGTACGCAAGACATACACTCTCAAAGAACTACACACAAGTTCATCGCCAATAGCGAGTTCTCGTCGTATGGGTAGCGTGATTGAGAAAGGAGGCAAAAGAGTGAGTGCACATTTATTTTCCCTTCATTCTACATAGGAAGAATCAGCTAAAGCGGAAGCCTACCATCATCACAATTCTCCTAAGGAAGATTCTACTATTATTTCTAGCAACCTCCCACTAATTCTTCGAACTTCAATATATCATTGCCTTCAAAAAAGTGACATTAAAATAGTACAAGAACTTGCACAAATTCAACTAGGAAAAAAATCAATGAAGCTCCTTACTTTGAGCTTTGAGGACAAAGCTCTTTTTAAGGAAGGTGGCATGTTAGGATTCTACTCCTAAACACCATACTAATAACATTATTAGTTAGTTATTTAAACACTCTCTCTTTCCCAAAGGTTGTGACCTTTGATCACACCTTCACACTCGTAGAAATAGGTATTTCATTTGGTATAGTTGAGGCATCGAAGAATATAATTATTAATTAATTGTTGGGTTCCCCATACAATACAACATCGATTCATTAATAAAAGCGATTCCTTTTTATTATTATAGCATTATAATAAATCTTTCTCTATTGGGTTCACTACATCTGGTATCAGATCCTCGTCAGAGGAGAAGAAATAATGAAACAATTTTTTTTCCCTTCATTTTATCTCGTGGTGCTGATTGTAATTTTTTGGCATAAATATACAATTCACAGCGTCACGAATCCCTGCATATATGACAGCCCAGTGAGCAGAAGACACCAACAGTTTTTAGGCATCCATTTTTGACTAAAAACATCTAAAATACCTGCCACAAATCGAAAATAACTACTATACGGTTAATCGGATTCACAAAACATCGCTGCTCGCTGAAAAAAAAAATTCCAACCAGTCGCTCACCCTGCGTTTCTGGCAAGCGCATTCGAAAACCGATGAAAGGAAAAATTAAATAACCTAAGGTTTAAATAATTCTAGCATCATAAATTCATTTCCAATCACCATTAAATCTTTTGTCATCACCTTTTAGAAGTTTTTTTTGTGAGCATCGTTTTTCGATGGAGCCTAAGAAACTGGTGAATTTTTTATTTATCAAATTTCTGACTAAGGTTATCTAAATTTCCGATTGCCGAGAAAGGTTTGTCGACATCGTAGATAGTGAAGAGAAGGAAGTTTAAAAAATGGGCATCAAAAATTAATACCAAATTTTTCAAGCAAAATACGACATCACAACGTCTTTGTCTCCTTTCCCTGCTCTAGAATACCAAGACTTAGTCACCGACGAAACTCAGTATCCTAAATGCCGACACTACGTTTATTCGATGTCCATGTATTAACTAGGACCTCACCTGCAACAAACATCGAGCCCCTATAGTAAACAAAGAACCACCAACGAGCACAGGTGAAAAAATAGGGCAGTTAGGTAAACTAAAACCTAGCCATAATGGCCGAAGGATGACTTCTACACAATTTTAAAAAAAATATTTTTTCAAAAATTTTTGTGATGACTGTCAACACTTTTTGCGACACCTTTTCGCCAAACGACTATGCAAATGGTCGATGGAAGAATATCTCACGACCCTAACCTACTTTTGCTACTTAATCTTGCCCACCTATGTCAAATCACATCAGTGAGTGTATATAAAATTTAGTTCCAAGATATCGCCAATCGCATCACAAGGTTGGATGAATCAGTCCTCATAAGTGGATTCATTAATGGATTGAAAGAAGAAATTAGAGTGAAGATCATGATGTACACTCCTCGCACCCTACAAGAAGCCATTGGATTAGAAATGCGTGCCACCCTTCCTTATGAAGACATATTTTCTAACACAAAATGTTTACGAGGTATAGTGTCGAGATTGCAGTTCATTCCGAAGAAGAAAAACATGGCAATTGAAAACTTGGAAACAAACCCTGCAAGTTTGCAAAAACTAGAAACCAACAATCCAGCAGAGGAATAGCATTAGAAGTGAGCAGTTTTTAATGTACCAAAATAGGAAAATGGGGTGAAAGACAAAAATGAAACCAGCAGATACTACCCACCTCTGAGAAAATCCATAAGTGCTGCAGATTTTTGAAGATGGAGGGATTATGCTATTTTTGGACAAATTTAATCGGTCCTTTGAATATTTTGCTGGCATGTTTGCTCACACATTTAGAAATAATCGGGCACACATTAACGACATGACAATTGAGGTAACCCTTGAAGTTTTAAGTCAAATTACTGAGATTCCATTAGAAGGTCTTCCAATTTCTAAATCTGGAAAAAATACACTGGCAAATGTAGTTAATCAATTTATAGAAGAAAACGATAGGGAGCCAAAATACTTAATACACATCAACACATGCAAGGGGGTAAAAAGGGCCAGCCTATAGGAACCTTGGGATGAAGTGGCCACATGGGTAATCAAATTTCTAACCTATGAAGGGCAATATGTACTTTTATCAAGGCATTATCTCAAAATTTTGAACCACTTAAGACATGGTCGAAAACAACCAGAAGTTAGGGTAAATCTTCCCCTATATCTGCACTAGGAGTTGAAAATTATGGCAAAAAGATATTAGGAAGGAAAAGGGAGCCCTCGCCACAATGGTCTTATTAAATTAGTCTGTCAACACCATTTTAAAGGAAACCCTAGAAGCTTTGATAGGTTTTACTCTACCCTGAATGATGTAGTTTTTGGAGATGATGATGAAGAGGAAGAAGAAACATATGCCACTATAGATGTTGTTGCAGAAGAAGAAACATATACTACCACAGAGGCTATTACAGAGGAAGAAACACACCTAGCAGAAGTAACAGAGCACCTTTCTCTAGAACCTTAAACCTCATGAGCTAAGAAATAAAATTAGAGAGGGTCTGGAACTGGTAGCCAAAAAAAAAAATCAAAGAAAGTTCATTTTTTGAAGTTGTTACTGATCTGTCAGAACAGGGGAGTGAAATGCCTAGCCAAACAAGGGAAGAAATAACAAGGGAAATAGAAGCATCTGAAACTATCCCCACAACCCCTGCTGTCACCAGAAAAATAGCAAAAATAAGAAATTTACATCAGGAACTAGGAGGTCTACAAGACTCCACTTCAGATAAATAGCAGAACAGGTGATAGAAGAAGAAGGTGGACAAGGCAGTCCAGATGTTACAAAAGTGCAACCAGCCCCTAAAGATATTTTAGAATTCCTTGAATAGATAATTGAGGAAGAGACTGGGCAAGACAATTTTGAAGTGGCTATAGTTCAATAGGCCATAGAAAATTAGACGAAATCATAGATAGTTTCATGGAACCTCCTGAACAAGAGTAGACAGCTGAAGTAGAAGATGAGATAGCTGATGAGGCCTAGAAATGCCTCATTATTACACTATGGTTGACATATAAAAACTGCCATAATATTAAATATGACAAAGTTAAAGTGCCAAATAGTGATTAGAATATGTTATTTGTTACATGTTTGCATGATTTTATGTTTGGAACATTATACCTCTGTTTTGACTGTTTTCAACATTTTATGCACTGTTTCAATTGATTAGGTAGTAAATAAAACATGTATTGCAATTACATTCTGATGGCATGAATAGATTCCTCTCATCAAGAACTACAACTTTGCTTTTTGAAGCAAGTCAATCCGAGCTATAGATAAAAAGTTATGAAGGTTACATCGTTCCTCGCGCTCATTGTTCATTCCTGCGCTCATTGTTCATGCCTTAGTCTTTTTGGAGTCATAGTCAGGTGCAAATCTGCGTTAAAGGGAACATTGGCGGATCTACTGGGAATGATCCAGAGTGAGTTAAGGTACCAAATTCATACCAATGGTACTTCATAATATAGAGAAAACATAGCCAAAATTTTAAGGCATATGGATAAGTAACCTGGAAGTTATGGGGCCTGCAAAATGGCAGTTTCACACTTTTTGACAGCTGGAAATGCTGGTAAAAATCTGTGTTAAAGGCCAACTTGACAGCGATGCAGGGAGTAATTTATGAGGAATTAAGAGTTGAAAATTTAACCCAATGTTTTTCATATAACCAAGAACATGTGGACATAATTTGGTAAAAAATGGAGTTACGATGAACAAGTTATGATCACTCCAAAAAGGCATCTGGGCATGTTTTGGCAGCTGGAAACAGCAAGTCACAGTCCATACAAATTCCAGACCACCTGTCACTTTGAAGGAAGGCATGGAATTTTTCAAATAAAGAAGAGGTAAATGCTTGGAAATAGTTGAGGGAGAATAGGCATGACTCTTTCTCCACCCGACAACACCGCCACGTGATGCAAATGGAAGCAACAAGTCAAAAGGCTAAAATGCAAGAAATTTGGTAAAACGAGGACACGATCATGCAAATTCCACCTGTACATATACAGGGCTTGGAATTAGTCACTCCAGCACATGCCACCACAGAAGGGTGTACAAGATAAGGTAAAACAATCCAAATGGTCAACAACTTCCTCCCTATGCGTTTGGAGGCGAGATAAGCAATGAATTGTCACCCCTATTATTCGGCAAGGAATAAGGAATAGCGCAGGAACAACAAAGGATGGTCAAAAAGTAATAGATCGGTAGAGGAAAGTATTGGCAATTGACCAGGAAGTTGCCCCAGCTCATATTAACTGATTTCCTCAACAAATGCAGCTCAATGAGGTTGAATGGATCAAGTTTTGACAAAGCAAGCTCATGCATTCTAGGAAATAGTTGTGCAAACAGATTGTAAATCCCTGCAAATCAGTAACCAAGCATATCAGCATAATATTATAAATAAGAGAGCTCCCAGCACGGTTGAGCATATAGTAATATAGGCATATAGGCATATAGGAGAGAATAGAGAAATAGAGAGTGCGATTGTTTTTGTAGCAGAACAATAATCTGTAGGTTTTTCCGCATTACCGTAATGCATTTCCAGATTGAATAACAAGGTGCAGTTTTTAGTTCTCAATTGGCATGTTGAGTTGATTATTAGTATTTAGGTTTTCTTAGCATAACTCTTCACCTTCATCCGGTTCTGGAAGCAAGGGCCACTTGCAGGACCGAGAGGAAGGCATCTTCTGACAGAAATCTTGCTAATTTCTTGCTGCAGCAGGTTAGCAGAATTCGCTAGTTTTCATTTCTTTAGCAGCTTTAAATTCAGATTTCAATCTTGACAACATTTTTCCATCATTCCATGCAATTTCAACATTTTTATTCAGATTTGCAGCAACTTCAAGTTTTCTGTCATTTTCCAGATTTGCAGCAATTTCCAGTTTCTGTCATTTTACTGCAATTTCAGATTTGTGACAATTCTAGTTTTGCAATAGATGTTAGTTTGAATTTCTAGATTTAGAACATGCTCGGAGAAATTGTGGTTAGTTTATTTTTCAGCAACTGTGTGTGATTTCAATTCTGCAATTTACCTTTCTGTTAATTTCAATTTAGCAACATTTCATTTTTTGCTATTTCATATTCTACTTTTCTTGCAAGTTTTAATTTAGTTTTTATCTTCCTGCAATTTGATTTCCAATTCTAGGAGTTAGAGAACACACAAAACCCCCAAAAATGCTAACTGATCCATCAATAAAGCCTATTTTCTGAATGAACTAATCTTTAACCTTTTGGAGCCTTCTTTCGTATATAGCCTTGGACACCGCCCTGGATTGACACACATAATGATTAAATGATGAATGAACAACGACACTCATCATTTTTGGCGTCGTTGTCGGGGATAGGTGTTGTTAGAAGGGGAAAGCAGTCCAATAATTGTTAGTGTGCTAAGTTGTGAACTTCAGAGTGAAATCTGAATGTAATAACCGGCATAATTAATAGTTGTTGGTAAATTCCATTTCAGTTCATTTAGAAAACAAGCAAGTATGAATAGGTTAAAGGATGTGAAAGCACGATGTCAAAGTATGAAAAATCCTTTGCCTACCACGGGAAGAAAAATTTCACAAGAGGTTGAAAGTATGTCAAAGTTGTCCAAATTTATGATTCCCAAAACTCGTTGGAACTTTCAAAGAATTACAATCATCTATGTCCGAAACCGTAGGATCCTTTGAGAAATCATCACAAGGAGGAACAATCAATAGTTCAACACCTTTTTTTCTTGACAAATCCATACAATCAGGACAGTTTAACAGGATATCTAATTGTGATTGGGAACCTATAAGGGTAGGCTCACAAGAGAATCTAGGGAGAGCCGATGAATGTGCTCCAACCTAGTGCAACTAGTACACCTGCCAAAACTTTTCAAAATCCCATCCAATTAGATCCTAATCAAAATGCTCCCATGAAGGTCATTTCACCTTCTGTGTTACCGAATTTTAAGGGAGTTACATCCGAAGACCCTGATTTGTTTTTGTTTGAGTTTAAAATTGTGTGTCAAGCTCATGATTACACTAACGACAATCAAAAGCTCAAATTGTTTCCTTCCACTCTTAAAGAGTCGGCTCTACGATGGTTTATCACCTTAGAACCTGATTCAATTAGAACCTGGAATGAGATGGAAAATATATTTTTGGAGAGATACCAAGAATATTGTCAAGTCAAGAATCAAAACAATGAATTGCTTGAAATGAAACAAAAGGAAAATGAAATCTTAGAAGATTATGTAGACAAATTTTCTTTTGTTCATAAGAGATGTGGTAGTGTTGAACCTGAAATGTGCAAAATTATATTCTTAAGGGGACTACAAGATGAATTTCGGGATGCATTGGATATTTTAGGAAGAGGCGATGCAAATGCACTTGAAATCCAAGAAATCATTAAACTTTGCAAAAATTATTCTCATTCAAGGCATAGAAAACATAGAATTGGTAATGATAAACATGATTTGAAAGAATGCATGAAAGAGTTTGCTAAAGCTGATATTGTTGTACATCTTGATAAAACAGTAGATAAAAAGAGTAAATCTATTGAACCTTCAATTATCTATTGTTCAAGATGTGAGCAACAACACTTTGTTCATGACTGTCCTTTGAACAAAACATTTATACCAGCTACATGTAGCATTTGTCAAAAAGGACATTCCACAAATCAATGTAGTTTATTGCCAGAACTCAAAAGTGTCTTTGAAAAACAGCCTCAACCTATGAAAAAACTCAATTTTGTAGGACAAGGACAAGGAGATAATTTTCTTAAGTTTCCATATCAGAATGCTTCTCAATTTCCTATACATTGGGGAAATAATCCTTGGTATATGCCATGGTATGCTTCAGGTCCACTTCAACAATGTTGGAGTCAACCACCATGGGCATATTCCCAAGAGTGGTCTCAACATGGATGGATGAAACAACAATGGAATCAACCACATCCACCATGGTTGCAACCAAAACTGCAAGGATATCAATGGGGACAACAACAAAAATTGCACAAAGGGCAGCAACATTATCAAACACATAAATCAAATTTATTGCCCACTCATACCCATAGTTTCTCTCATGGACAACAACAACAAAATGAAAAACAACCTCTATTTTCAGCTCAACCTGTGGTCAGTCCAAACAATGTTAAACAGGTAACCCCTGTCTCTATGGCTAAATCAGAAAATACAACCATAATAAATGCTGGTGACTATCATAAAAATCAGTTGTGTTTAGGAAAACCACTTCTTGAACATATTCCACTTACCAATGTAGAAATAGGAGCTAAAATGAATGCACATAAAAACAAATCTGCACTGAAACAAGAAGAAGAAAAAGAAAATCTCCCACAAAAAGAATCATATCTTGAACAGTTTGAAATATCAAAACTAACATCTTTGAAATCAGATTTGATAAGGGAATTAAAACATTTAAATGTTATAGTCCCTTTACTTCAAGCTATTAAAGATGTGCCAATCATTAATACAATTGTTCAAGAAATATGTTTTAACAAACCAAGAAAAAAGAAGAAAATATATCCTAAAAACATACAAGTCGGTGGTAAAAGAGTAAACTTGCTTGCCAGGAAACCTTAGTCCACCTAAGTATGATTGTCTAGGATGCCCATGGTTTCGTGAAACATATAAGGAAAATGAAATGGACATTTCAATTTTGGCCTCCATCGTTGTAAAGGATAATGTAGAAGAGATGGATTCATCCAAACAGTCTGTTTTTGATGAAAATGTTCAGAATTCAGATTTTAAAGATGAACCAATCATTGTTCAACAATTATTATGGAATGATGAAAAACAAAATTCTAAAAATTTGTCATCCATTCCAATACAAAACAATTTTCTTCACTTGTCACATGGATGTCATCATTTTTTCTCATCTTTTCCTTTCCATTTATCAAAGTTAATTCTTTTAAGAATTGTTTTTGGTAAACATACACAGATTTTCCATTCTTTTCCACCATATCATTGTTCTCTTAATTCATTAATGCATCATTCTCCAAGAACCAATTCAAAACATCTTGGTACAAAACAAACTGAAATGCAGCCAAAACAACCTTTGAACAACAATAGTTGGTTGACTAAAAACCAGGAAGTAAATTTGTTTGATGTATTGATCCAACATCCTAATGCTCTACTAACACTTTATGCATCTTTAGCAGTTGGCATTGAGTTGTTGCAGGTACAAAAAAAATAGATTTCGCAGTTGAATGCAGTTAATGAACTTTGGTTGGAAGCACTTCACCAAATAGAGTTCATTCAACAAAAATGGAAAATGTGGCATGATGATCACATTAAGAGCAACAAGGATGAACCAGAAGAGTTTGAGAATGGAGTTGTTCAACTTTCTTCAGTTGATGATTCAAGAAGGACATTAGTGGTGAATGGACATCTTTTACAGTTGTACCATAAACCACTCACAAAGAAGGAATTTGCTCAATCTTTCACACAATCACATTTGCATATGATAGAAGAGGATTCCTCTTCTGACAAGGTTTCCAAATGATCATATTTTTTTAGCCTTGAAAAAAAATACGAAAAAAAAAGTTGAAAAAAAAATAGAAGTTGGTTGAAAACCAGAAATGGCAGCCTCTTTTGATAAAAAAAAAAAAAAAATGAATAATTCAGTAGTGAAAACCTTCTCGGAGGCGCTGCTGAGTTGGCTTGCATGAAAACCGGTTTTTCGGCATGCATTGCCTTGTTGATCCACCCATCATTGTTCTACCATTGTACAAATCTCACCTACTGCACCTATGTTGTTCTTATTTCAGAAAACTATCATCATCAGAAGCAGCTTGTAAGGTGGATGATAAATTTTCGGGACAATAAGGTATGTGTTTCTTGCATTTAGTCATGGTAAGCATTTAGCATTTAGTATATGATAATCAATATTTGGCATAAATTGTTCATACAATATTGGCAAGTTAAAAAAATGGAACATGTTGTTCAAAATGTCAAGAAACACCCCCCTTCTGCCCTTAGTTGCATGGGAAATTCAAAATTGTGAAAAACCTGATTTTGGGACAGATATGACAACCATTTTATCTTTATTAGTAGGGCAGATTTCAGAATAAAATGTCCCACCAATACATCATAAATCTGAGAAGGACGAAATGCACCTGAAAATTCTGTTTTACTACTACTGCAATAAAACAACAACAGACAAAAAAAAATAGCATGGAAAAAGAATTTTACCACAAGTACAAAGGAAGAAAAGAAAAAAAAAATGCAGGAACTACAATGCTTGGTGTAGTGCAGTAAGAAGAACTTTCTCGGGTAGTAGGTGGCAAAAGTATGTTGTTCATCTTACTAGGGCCTACTAGGATGCATGAGGGCATGCATCAGTTCAAGCTGGGGGGAATGATGAGGCCTAGAAATGCCTCATTATTACACTATTGTTGACATATAAAAACTGCCATAATATTAAATATGACAAAGTTAAAGTGCCAAATAGTGATTAGAATATGTTATTTGTTACATGTTTGCATGATTTCATGTTTGGAACATTATACCTCTGTTTTGACTGTTTTCAACATTTTATGCACTGTTTCAGTTGATTAGGTAGTAAATAAAATATGTATTGCAATTACATTCTGATGGCATGAATAGATTCCTCTCATCAAGAACTACAACTTTGCTTTTTGAAGCAAGTCAATCCGAGCTATAGATAAAAAGTTATGAAGGTTACATCGTTCCCGCGCTCATTGTTCATTCCTGCGCTCATTGTTCATGCCTTAGTCTTTTCTGGAGTTGTTACAGGTGCAAATCTGCGTTAAAGGGCACATTGGCGGATCTACTGGGAATGATCCAGAGTGAGTTAAGGTACCAAATTCATACCAATGGTACTTCATAATATAGAGAAAACATAGCCAAAATTTGAGGGCATATGGATAAGTAACCTGGAAGTTATGGGGCCTGCAAAATGGTAGTTTCACACTTTTTGACAACTGGAAATGCTGGTAAAAATCTGTGTTAAATGCCAACTTGACAGCGATGCAGGGAGTAATTTATGAGGAATTAAGAGTTGAAAATTTAACCCAATGTTGTTCATATAACCAAGAACATGTGGACATAATTTGGTAAAAAATGGAGTTACGATGAACAAGTTATGATCACTCCAAAAAGGCATCTGGGCATGTTTTGGCAGTTCGAAACAGCAGGTCACAGTCCATACAAATTCCAGCCACCTGTCACTTTGAAGGAAGGCATGGAATTTGTCAAATAAAGAAGAGGTAAATGCTTGGAAATAGTTGAGGGAGAATAGGCATGACTATTTCTCCACCTGACAGCACTTCCACGTGATGCAAATGGAAGCAACAAGTCAAAAGGCTAAAATGCAAAATGGAAATCTGGCGCAAGAATAAGGAATAGCGTAGGAACAACAGAAAGTGGTCAAAAGTGACAAATCGTTGGAGGAAATAATTTGCAATTGACCAGGAAGTTGTCCCAACTCATCTTAACTAATTTCCTCAACAAATGCAGCTCAATAAGGTTGACTGGATAAAGTTTTGACAAAGCCAATTGTTGCATTCTAGGAAATAGTTGTGCAAACAGTTGTAAATCCCTGCAAATCAGTAACCAAGTATATCAACATAATATTATAAATAAGAGAGCTCCCAACACGGTTGAGCATATAGATATATAGGCATTTAGGCATATAGGAGAGAATAGAGAAATGAGAGTGCATTTTTTTGTAGCGAACGAAGAATCTACAGGTTTTTCCTGCATTATTGTAATGCATTTCCAGATTTAATAAAAAGGTGCAATTTTTTCAATTATCAATTAGCATATTGAGTTGATGATTAGCATTTAAGTTTCTTTAGCATAACTCTTCACCTTCATCTGGTTCTGGAAGCAAGGGCCACTTGCAGGACCAGAGGAAGGCATCTTCTGATAGAATACATTGCTAATTCCTTGCTGCAGTAGGTTAGCAGAATTCTGCCGTTTTCATTTCTTTAGCAGCTTTAAATTCAGATTTCAGTCTTTGACATTATTTCTCATAATTCCATGCAATTTCAGTATTTTTGTTTCAGATTTGCAGCAACTTCAAGTTTTCTGTCATTTTCCAGATTTGCAGCAATTTCCAGTTTTCGTCAATTTACTGCAATTTCAGATTTGTGACATTTCCAGTTTGCAATAGATGTTAATTTGATTTTATAGATTTATAACATGCTCAGAGAAATTGTAGTTAGTTTATCCTTCAGCAACTGTGTGTGGTTTTCTGTAATTTGCTTTCTGTCAATTTCAATTTAGCAACATTTCATTTTCTGCTCTTTCAAATTCTGGCATTTCCATTTATCGCAGTTTTAGTGTAGTTTTATCTTCTGCAATTTGATTTTCAATACTAGGAGTTAGAGAACACACAAAACCCCCAAAAACATTAACTGATCCATCAATAAAGCCTATTTTCTGAATGAACTAATCTTTAACCTGTTGGAGCCTTCTTTCGTATATAGCCTTGGACACCGCCTGGATTGACACACATAATGATTAAATGATGAATGAACAACGACACTCATCATTTTTGGCGTCGTTGTCGGGGATAGGTGTTGTTAGAAGGGGAAAGCAGTCCAATAATTGTTAGTGTGCTAAGTTGTGAACTTTAGAGTGAAATCTGAATGTAATAACTGGCATAATTAATAGTTGTTGGTAAATTCCATTTCAGTTCATTTAGAGAACAAGCAAGTATGAATAGGTTAAAGGATGTGAAAGCACGATGTCAAAGTATGAAAAATCCTTTGCCTACCACAGGAAGAAAAATTTCACAAGAGGTTGAAAGTATGTCAAAGTTGTCCAAATTTATGATTCCCAAAACTGTTGGAACTTTCAAAGAATTACAATCATCTATGTCCAGAACTGTAGGATCCTTTGAGAAATCATCACAAGGAGGAACAATCAATAGTTCAACACCTTTTTTTCTTGACAAATCCATACAATCAGGACAGTTTAACAGGATATCTAATTGTGATTGGGAACCTATAAGGGTAGGCTCACAAGAGAATCTAGGGAGAGCCAGTAATGTGCTCCAACCTAGTGCAACTAGTACACCTGCCAAAACTTTTCAAAATCCCATCCAATTAGATCCTAATCAAAATGCTCCCATGAAGGTCATTTCACCTTCCGTGTTACCGACTTTTAAGGGAGTTACATATGAAGACCCTGATTTGTTTTTGTTTGAGTTTAAAATTGTGTGTCAAGCTCATGATTACACTAACGACAATCAAAAGCTCAAATTGTTTCCTTCCACTCTTAAAGAGTCGGCTCTACGATGGTTTATCACCTTAGAACCTGATTCAATTAGAACCTGGAATGAGATGGAAAATATATTTTTGGAGAGATACCAAGAATATTGTCAAGTCAAGAATCAAAACAATGAATTGCTTGAAATGAAACAAAAGGAAAATGAAATCTTAGAAGATTATGTAGACAGATTTTCTTTTGTTCATAAGAGATGTGGTAGTGTTGAACCTGAAATGTGCAAAATTATATTCTTAAGGGGACTACAAGATGAATTTCGGGATGCATTGGATATTTTAGGAAGAGGCGATGCAAATGCACTTGAAATCCAAGAAATCATTAAACTTTGCAAAAATTATTCTCATTCAAGGCATAGAAAACATAGAATTGGTAATGATAAACATGATTTGAAAGAATGCATGAAAGAGTTTGCTAAAGCTGATATTGTTGTACATCTTGATAAAACAGTAGATAAAAAGAGTAAATCTATTGAACCTTTAGTTATCTATTGTTCAAGATGTGAGCAACAACACTCTATTCATGACTGTCCTTTGAACAAAACATTTATACCAGCTATATGTAGCATTTGTCAAAAAGGACATTCCACAAATCAATGTAGTTTATTGCCAGAACTCAAAAGTGTCTTTGAAAAACAGCCTCAACCTATGAAAAAACTCAATTTTGTAGGACAAGGACAAGGAGATAATTTTCTTAAGTTTCCATATCCGAATGCTTCTCAATTTCCTATACATTGGGGAAATAATCCTTGGTATATGCCATGGTATGCTTCAGGTCCACTTCAACAATGTTGGAGTCAACCACCATGGGCATATTCCCAAGAGTGGTCTCAACATGGATGGATGAAACAACAATGGAATCAACCACATCCACCATGGTTGCAGCCAAAACTGCAAGGATATCAATGGGGACAACAACAAAAATTGCACAAAGGGCAGCAACATTATCAAACACAGAAATCAAATTTATTGCCCACTCATACCCATAGTTTCTCTCATGGACAACAACAACAAAATGAAAAACAACCTCTATTTTCAGCTCAACCTGTGGTCAGTCCAAACAATGTTAAACAGGTAACCCCTGTCTCTATGGCTAAATCAGAAAATACAGCCATAATAAATGTCAGTGACTGTCATAAAAATCAGTTGTGTTTAGGAAAACCACTTCTTGAACATATTCCACTTACCAGTGTAGAAATAGGAGCTAAAATGAATGCACATAAAAACAAATCTGCACTGAAACAAGAAGAAGAAAAAGAAAATCTCCCACAAAAAGAATCATATCTTGAACAGTTTGAAATATCAAAACTAACATCTTTGAAATCAGATTTGATAAGGGAATTAAAACATTTAAATGTTATAGTCCCTTTACTTCAAGCTATTAAAGATGTGCCAATCATTAATACAATTGTTCAAGAAATATGTTTTAACAAACCAAGAAAAAAGAAGAAAATATATCCTAAAAACATACAAGTCGGTGGTAAAAGAGTAAACTTGCTTGCAGGAAACCTTAGTCCACCTAAGTATGATTGTCTAGGATGCCCATGGTTTCATGAAACATATAAGGAAAATGAAATGGACATTTCAATTTTGGCCTCCATCGTTGTAAAGGATAATGTAGAAGAGATGGATTCATCCAAATAGTCCTGTTTTTGATGAAAATGTTCAGAATTCAGATTTTAAAGATGAACCAATCACTGTTCAACAATTATTATGGAATGATGAAAAACAAAATTCTAAAAATTTGTCATCTATTCCAATACAAAACAATTTTCTTCACTTGTCACATGGATGTCATCATTTTTTCTCATCTTTTCCTTTCCATTTATCAAAGTTAATTCTTTTAAGAATTGTTTTTGGTAAACATACACAGATTTTCCATTCTTTTCCACCATATCATTGTTCTCTTAATTCATTAATGCATCATTCTCCAAGAGCCAATTCAAAACATCTTGGTACAAAACAAACTGAAATGCAGACCAAAACAACCTTTGAACAACAATAGTTGGTTGACTAAAAACCAGGAAGTAAATTTGTTTGATGTATTGATCCAACATCCTAATGCTCTACTAACACTTTATGCATCTTTAGCAGTTGGCATTGAGTTGTTGCGAGGTACAAAAAAAATAGATTTCACAGTTGAATGCAGTTAATGAACTTTGGTTGGAAGCACTTCACCAAATAGAGTTCATTCAACAAAAATGGAAAATGTGGCATGATGATCACATTAAGAGCAACAAGGATGAACCAGAAGAGTTTGAGAATGGAGTTGTTCAACTTTCTTCAATTGATGATTCAAGAAGGACATTAGTGGTGAATGGACATCTTTTACAGTTGTACCATAAACCACTCACAAAGAAGGAATTTGCTCAATATTTCACACAGTCACATTTGCATATGATAGAAGAGGATTCCTCTTCTAACAAGGTTTCCAAATGATCACATTTTTTTTAGCCTTGAAAAAAAAAAAAGTTGAAAAAAAAAAATAGAAGTTGGTTGAAAACCAGAAATGGCAGCCTCTTTTGATAAAAAAAAAAAATGAAAAAAAAAGAAAAAAAAATGAATAATTCAGTAGTGAAAACCTTCTCGGAGGCGCTGCTGAGTTGGCTTGCATGAAAACCGGTTTTTCGGCATGCATTGCCTTGTTGATCCACCCATCATTGTTCTACCATTGTACAAATCTCACCTACTGCACCTATGTTGTTCTTATTTCAGAAAACTATCATCATCGAAGCGACTTGTAAGGTGGATGATAAATTTTTAGGACAGTAAGGTATGTGTTTCTTGCATTTAGTCATGGTAAGCATTTAGCATTTAGTATATGATAATCAATATTTGGCATAAACTGTTCATACAATATTGGCAAGTTAAAAAAATGGAACATGTTAAAAATGTCAAGAAACACCCCCCTTCTGCCCTTAGTTGCATGGGAAATTCAAAATTGTGAAAAACCTGATTTTGGGACAGATATGACAGCCATTTTATCTTTATTAGTAGGGCAGATTTCAGAATAAAATGTCCCACCAATACCTCATAAATCTGAGAAGGACGAAATGCACCTAAAATTTTGTTTTACTACTACTGCAATAAAACAGTAACAGACAAAAAAAAATAGCATGGAAAAAGAATTTTTTTACCACAAGTACAAAGGAAGAAAAGAAAAAAAAAGAAAAAAAAAAGAAAAGAAAAAAATTGCAGGAACTACAATGCTTGGTGTAGTGCAGTAAGAAGAACTTTATCGGGTAGTAGGTGGCAAAATTATGTTGTTCATCTTACTAGGGCCTACTAGGATGCATGAGGGCATGCATCAGTTCAAGCTGGGGGGAATGATGAGGCCTAGAAATGCCTCATTATTACACTATTGTTGACATATAAAAACTGCCATAATATTAAATATGACAAAGTTAAAGTGCCAAATAGTGATTAGAATATGTTATTTGTTACATGTTTGCATGATTTTATGTTTGGAACATTATACCTCTGTTTTGATTGTTTTCAACATTTTATGCACTATTTCAGTTGATTAGGTAGTAAATAAAATATGTATTGCAATTACATTCTGATGGCATGAATAGATTCCTCTCATCAAGAACTACAACTTTGCTTTTTGAAGCAAGTCAATCCGAGCTATAGATAAAAAGTTATGAAGGTTACATCGTTCCTGCGCTCATTGTTCATTCCTGCGCTCATTGTTCATGCCTTAGTCTTTTCTGGAGCTGTTAACAGGTGCAAATCTGCGTTAAAGGGCACATTGGCGGATCTACTGGGAATGATCCAGAGTGAGTTAAGGTACCAAATTCATACCAATGGTACTTCATAATATAGAGAAAACATAGCCAAAATTTGAAGGCATATGGATAAGTAACCTGGAAGTTATGGGGCCTGCAAAATGGCAGTTTCACACTTTTTGACTGCTGGAAATGCTGGTAAAAATCTGTGTTAAATGCCAACTTGACAGCGATGCAGGGAGTAATTTATGAGGAACTAAGAGTTGAAAATTTAACCCAATGTTGTTCATATAACCAAGAACATGTGGACATAATTTGGTAAAAAATGGAGTTACGATGAACAAGTTATGATCACTCCAAAAAGGCATCCGGGCATGTTTTGGCAGTTGGAAACAAAGAGGTCACAATCCATACAAATTCCAGCCACCTGTCACTTTGAAGGAAGGCATGGAATTTGTCAAATAAAGAAGAGGTAAATGCTTGGAAATAGTTGAGGGAGAATAGGCATGACTATTTCTCCACCTGACAACACTGCCACGTGATGCAAATGGAAGCAACAAGTCAAAAGGCTAAAATGCAGAAAATTTGGTAAAAGCAGGACACATATGAAATTCTTGTAATAAAAGGGTTGGATAGCACCAATGCACCATGAGAAGGGGTAAAAAATAAACAATCCAAATGGTAACAACTTCTCCTATGCGTTGAGGATAAGAAATTCCCTTATTGCGCGAGGAATAAGGAATAGCGCAGGAACAACAGAAGATGGTCAAAAGTGACAGATCGGTGGAGGAAAGTATTTACAATTGACCAGGAAGTTGTCCCAACTCATCTTAACCGATTTCCTCAACGAATGCAGACTCAATAAGGTTGAATAGATCAAGTTTTACAAAGCAAGCTCATGCATTCTAGGAAGTAGATTGTGCAAACAGTTGTAAATCCCTGCAAATCAGTAACCAAGCATATCAGCATTAGATTATAAATAAGAGAGCTCCCAGCACGGTTGAGCATATAGTGATATAGGCATATAGGCATATAGGAGAGAAATAGGCAATAGAGTGCAGTTATTTTTGTAGAAGAACAGATAATCTATGAGGTTTTTCCGCATTACTGTAATGCATTTCTAGATTTAATAACAAGGTGCAATTTTTCCAGTTATCAATTAGCATGTTGAGTTGATGATTAGTATTTAAGTTTTCTTAGCATAACTCTTCACCTTCATCTGGTTCTGGAAGCAAGGGCCACTTGCAGGACCAGAGGAAGGCATCTTCTGACAGAATACATTGCTAATTCCTTCTCTGTAATGAGATTAGCGAATACTCACTCTTTTCATTTCTTTAGCGACTTTAAATTCAGATTTCAGCATCTTGACAATATTTTTCCATCATTCCATGCAATTTCAATATTTTTGTTCCAGATTTGCAGCAACTTCAAGTTTTCTGTCATTTTCCAGATTTGCAGCAATTTCCAGTTTTTTGTCATTTTACTGCAATTTCAGATTTGTGACATTTCCAGTTTTGCAATAGATGTTAATTTGATTTTCTGGATTTATAACATGCTCAGAGAAATTGTAGTTAGTTTATTCTTGAACAATTGTGTGTGGTTTCAATTCTGTAATTTGCCTTTTTGTCAATTTCAATTTAGCAACATTTCATTTTCTTGCTCTTTCAAATTCTATAAATTTCATTTACTGCAGTTTTAGTGTAGTTTTATCTTCTGCAATTTGATTTCCAGTTCTAGGAGTTAGAGGACACACAAAACCCCCAAAAATGCTAACTGATCCATCAATAAAGCCTGTTTTTTGAATGAACTAATCTTTAACCTGTTGGAGCCTTCTTTCGTATATAGCCTTGGACACCGCCCTGGATTGACACACATAATGATTAAATGATGAATGAACAACGACACTCATCAATAGCTATTGAGCAGCCAACTATAGATGATTTGTCTACATCAGATTTTGAAACAAAAATAGAGAAGGTAGACATCACAGAACAGATGAGAGTAGCAAGAAGTATTGTCAAAACACAAACCAAATGGATTGAAGAAAAATAAAATATCATTGATATGCAGGAAAGGAAGATTACAAAATTACAGCAAAAAGTGGAAGAATTGAGGAGGAGGATGTCACAGTCTGAAAAATAGCCAATTGTATCCATTGATGAGGATTATTTGTCTCAATTACTTGTGGATTTATTTAGGGCAGATGACTCTGTTGAGGCAGACATAGGTGCTCATTCTGAAGCAACACCCTTTCATTTTGAAAAAGTGCCCTTCCATTCTAAAGCAGCACCCTTTCATTATGAAGAAGTGCCCTTCTATTTTGAAGCATTTCCTTCTCATTATGAAGATGCTCCATAATTGGTAAAGAGCATAGAAAAGGATACCGAATATGAGTCACAATAGGAAACACTGACATAGGAACAGTCCAAGCAGCAGCATGAAATTGTTCAAGTACTCATTCAATTGAGGTCTCTGTATTTTAAACTGTTACACCTTCAATAAAAGTAGAGGATGAGGGGGTACAAGTGGAATTATTGTCTAATGACCAACCAATAGAAATAGCAGAAAAGGGGGTACAAGTGGAATTGTTGTCAGATGACCAACCAGTAGAAGTACCAGAAAAAGGGGTTCAGGTAGATCTTCTACCCATATTTCCACCTATAGTTAGACCACCCAATACTGTATCCCTAGATAAATATAATGCAGACATAGCCATTTGGGTGATCAGATATGAGAAGCTTACCACTAAGGTTGAAAAACTAAAATTGGAAGGAAAATAGTTAGAGGCAAAAGAAACAGAGATCAAGGCATTAAAGGAAAAAGTGACTGATTTATGTAGATTGCTGAATTTTTGGTCCAATTTAGACGACTGGCCAGATTTTATAGTCTTATTCTGAAAGAGAAATATGTCATATGGCAGGTCATGAGGATTAGCTCAGGTCTCCCATATAAATTGGACACAACTGCAGATTTCTTAGAAGCATATTTTGACAGCCCTATAGAATAGAAAAATCTCCTATGTGAACTATTTTTACATAGCTTATTTATTCCAGAAGTAGAATTTCACCCTCAAATTTACATAGGACATGTTCAACTTAGAGTATTCATGTCCACTTTACACAATTAGTTTTATTAGGACCAAGAAAAAAGATAAAATAAAGAAATTGAATCAAGAGCTGAATTGTTAGTCAAAGCAGTTCAACCAAATCACCCAATTATCACCAGACAACACTTCACCATGATGAACAGGGATGATGTAAAGAGAATGTACTTGAAAATTTTGAGGGACTATGTGACCAGATTCTAGAATTTTTGTAATGACATTTTTTCCAGCATTATCAATCTACAAAAATAGATGGGTTGCACTTTCCTTTTCTTTATAGAAAAGGGCACCCATCTCTCCCATTAACCTAGAATGGTCTAGAAGAAGGGCAGAAGGAGTGATACAGATGATTGAAATCATGCAACATCACTAGATAGGTCTCAAATTTATGGCAAATATTCCATAGCCCAAATTGTTCTACAGATTATGGAATTTGAATATGGACATATGTGATTCCATAGCCCAATAGAATGCATGAGGACATGCATTAATATAAGTTGGGGGGAAAATGATGAGGCCTAGAAATACCTCAATCATAGCATGTTTTGAACATTGAAATTACCTAAAAAATCTTATGTTTAATCTGATATGCTAGTTAAGTTGATTCAATATGTTGTGTATTAACTGTTTGCATGATCAATATATTAAAAATACTATATTATGATTTTTATAGCTTTTTGCATAGTTTTATGTTATTTTGTTATGACTTTCTAAATGAGAAATATGCTTAGGTTGATAGAAGAATTTCACTAGTTTTATTTTAATATGTCTCAAGTATTTATTTTATCTAAATCTAGCAAACAGTTTAAGCAAACTGTAACTGTGCAGCAAAAACTGTCTTTCCAATGTAAATTCCAGCCAATTGCCAATAAATGGCAATGCATGGAATTCACACATGGAAAGAGTTGAAGACCATTGAAATCTGATCCTGAGAGATAACCCACCTAAGAAATGTAGATGAAATAATTTGAAGAGCACATAGTTGTTCATTCTGAAGTCTCTTCAGAATGAACATACATCTTCGAAATGAGAAAACACAGTCTCTTCGAAATGAGCAGACATCTTCAGAATGAGAAATGTAGTCTCTTCAAAATGAGCCACTTATCTTCGAAATGAGAGCATAATGTGCTTTTTGACTTGTTGACCGATTTTTGATGATGGAAAAAGGGAAAGAAATATTGAAAAGGGTAAGGGAAAATATCTCCAATCTGACTTTGTCGTCCTTGCCGACCAAAGCCACCATTGATGGAAAAGATCAAGTTTGATCCTCTTCTAGGATAAACCCAGGAAATGTTGCAGCATAATAGGATTAGATCTTTAGGATAGAAATGAGATATTCTCATTTTGTAATTAGATCTTAGGAAATCTATAAATATGGCTCCCGTACAGGTTGAAAAATGAGGGGAGAATAAGACGAATATAGTAGAGGAAAAGTAAGCAAGTAGTATAATAATTGACTGTTACAGTCCTGTAACAGGGTTTTTAGCAGCAATATTGTAATAATGTTCTTGAATCAATAAAGTACACTATTTTTATTCATGTTGTTGTGAATGAGTGTGAGTAAGATCTAGAGAGATAGAAAGACTCATACCTTCTTCTGGAAAAGGAGGCTGGCCACTTCCAGACCTAGGAGGAGGACTAACAACAAGTTTTTATTCTGATTTTGCTGCAGCAGAATAAGTTGTAAAACTTGTCATTTCATTTCCTTGTAAGCAGCTAGCAATATTTGCAATCTTAGTTTATTTCATGATTAGGATAATCTTGTGATTAATGATAAGTTTGGTTGTAATATCTATTTTTACCAAAGATTTCAAACTACTGCAGAGTTGTCATTTCCAAAATTTACTATTTTTTGTAATTTACTGCATTTTATGTTTTGTTGTCAAACCCTGCATGGAATATTGACAACCTTCTATTACAGAGCATTGAAATGACTTAATTTCCATGCTATAATTAGGTTTCCATTACTACAAAAGTAAATAGACTTCATTTCTGCAATTATAATCAGATTTCTAATTTTGTAAATGTTATTTCTGCAACATAATTAGATCTTATTCTGCAATTGTAATTAGGATTTCATTTATGCAGTTAATGATTAGTTTCCATTTTTGCAATTAGATTAAAGTTCAATTTATGCAATTTAGAGATAAAAGTGTCCTAAATCCCCCACACAATCGGTTTCACCAATAAGACCTGTTGCTCCCAAATGACCTAAGTTATAGCCCTGTTCACTCCTTCCGCAAATAGCCTTGTACACTACACTGGATTGACAAATTCATTGATAATTAATGATGTGCATAACGACAACACATCAGTGACCATACAACATTGACAAGTAACTAGAAGAAAATAATATAAGAAAAAGAGAAAAGGAAGAGAGGAAAAGGAACAATGAAAGGTATGTAGTCACTCGAAGCATGACCATACAAAATTCACTTAGAGAAGAACTAGGGATGGGAGGAGAGAAATAGAACAAGCAAATTTAAATGTATATACAGGTGAACTTAGTGCCGTCGAACGTAAAAAATGGTGAAGTTTTTTTTTGTTTTCGATATATATTTGTACACAAGTAATGATGAGCTACAATTCCTACAACTAGGTGTAAAATGCTTGCAGATGAATAATGTTAATGGGCTCAAGTTTAGCTATTCCTTCCAACATGGCCAGATGATATACCCCAGATCCAAATTTATGAGTAACCATGTATGGGCCTAGCCAATTAGGTGTAAATTTATCATAGAGATGACGCGGTTGGCTAGTAATTTGTTGGTTTTATTTGAGGACTAATTCTCCAACTTGAAAGTCACGTTGATGTACCTTGGAGTTGTAGGCACGTCGAAGATGGTCTTGATAAAATCATTTGTGTTCAATAACATGAATGTGATGTTCATCCAACAAGGTCAATTGGTCAAGTTGAGCCTAACGGGTTGTTTCATCATCAATGAATTCTTGCATGGAAACCCATAAAGATGGTATTTCAAGCTCCAAGGGCATGATGGCCTCAGTGCCATAGAAAAGTGAAAATGGGGTTGCCCCAATTGGAGTATGAATACTGGTACGGTAGGCCCATAGTGCTAGTGGTATTTGATTGTGCCAATCACGGTGTGACTATGCAACAATTTTGTGAAGAATGGCGCAAATGGTTTTGTTTGTAGCTTCTGCTTGGCCATTACCCTATGGGTAGTATGGAGTAGAGAAACTATGTTGTATGTTGAATTTTTCACATAGTGTGTAAAAATTCTTATTCTTAAATGGAGTGCTATTGTATGTGATGATTTTGGATGGGATTCAAAGACAAAAAAATGATATGTTGAGTGATGAAATCAACAATTTTAGGACTCATCGTTTGAATTAAAGGGATGGCCTCAACCCATTTTGTGAAATATTTGGTTGCAGTAATGATGAAATTATGATTAGCAGATGAGGTGGGTGTGATTTTTTCGATGAGATCCAAGCCCCATTGTGAAAAGGGCCACATTGACTGAATAGGTTGTAGATCCTGAGAAGGTAAGTGTGTAATATTGGCGTGATGTTGGCCTTTGACACATTTTTTGACATAGGTGCAGCAGTTATGCTCCATTGTGGGTCAGTAATAACCCATCCATAGAATGTGTTTGGTGATGGCCATGCCACTAAAATGGCCACCACAAGTACCATCATGAGCCTCTTGAGTAATGTGTTGGGCTTCGAAAGGCTCAAGACAGTGCAATAAAATGCCATCATAACTTCACTTGTATAGGATATCACCTAGCAATGTATAGTGAATGGCACACAATTTAAAAGCTCATTTGTGAGTATGATTTAGATTAGGTGGGAGAATATTGAGCTTGATGTAGTCCTTGACTTGGGAAAACCATGGGTCATGTGGATGAGCTTCGATGATATGGATGCCATCATCATGAGAAGGCGAATTGGTGGAGATGGTAGAATGGAAAAGGGTGTGGATGGACATGTGAGTTGTGTTAGAAAGTGGGTTTTATGGGATGAGGGAGCCTAGTGAGGCCATGGTATCGGTAAAATGGTTTGTAGATCATGGAGTAGCGATGATGTCATACCACTCAAATTGAGCCAAGATATTTTTAGCTACTTGTTTGTATTGTTGCAAGATAGGGCAATGACATTGCCATTCTCCCTTGATTTGATTCACAATGAGGAGGGAGTCACCAAAGATGTCTAGGCAATGAATGTGCATGGAAAGGGCTTGCTTGAGGCCGAGGATAAGAGCTTCATACTCAGCATTGTTATTTGTGCATGGAAATCCTAACTTGAAGGAAAAGGGGAGAGGCTCCCCATGTGGTGTGAAAAATACTATTCCTACACCCCCATCATGTGTGCAATGGGAGCCATCGAAGAACAAGGTTAATTCAATGGTGGATTCGGGCTCTACTAGCTCTTTGGCTTCACTTACATGAAATACTGAATCATTGAGAATTTGGATAAGCAATGGCGCATCACTGGGTAATGGAGCCTCGACTAGTTGATCAACAATGACTTGGCCTTTGATGGATTTTTGACTTATGAATTCGAGGTCAAATTCCGTGAGGAGCATGATCCATTTGGCCATTCTAGTATTGTGGTAGCTCTTACTCATCATGTAGTGGATGGGATTATCATGGGCAACTACGTAGGTAGTATGGCTAATCATGTAGTGTCGCAACTTTTGGGTAGCAAAGACAATAACAAGGTAAAGTTTCTCCATGTAAGCGTACCGCATCTCGTAATCAATTAATGTATGACTGATATAGTATACAACTTGCTCTTGGTCATGTTCATTCTTTTGAGCCAGAAGCATACCCAAGGTGACATCGATGGCAGAAATATACAGGTGAAATGGGCGTTCGAGATGGGGTGGAATGAGGATGGGTGGAGATGTGAGGTATGACTTGATGGTATCAAATGCGGCTTGGAATTTACTATCCCATTTAAATGGGACTCCCTTCTGTAAAAGGTGATTAAACAACTGATATTTGTCAAAAAGTTGGGCGATGAATCACCGTATGGATTGAATCCTACCTTGTAAGTCACGTAACTTCTTGAGGTTCGTAGGGGGAGGTATGCCAAGGATGGCTTGGACTTTGGTGGGATCTACTTCAATGCCTTTTTGTGAAATGATGAAACCCAATATTTTTCCAGTGGTAACACCAAAGACACATTTCTTTGGATTTAATCGAACATTATGCTCCAATAGGCGATTGAAGATGTGATGCAGGTCTTCAAGATGCTGACCACAAGTTTTGGATTTAGTGATGAGGTCGTCAATGTAGTCCTCAATAGTTTTGTGCATCATATCATGAAATATGTAGGTCATGGCACGTTGGTAAGTTGCCCCAACATTTTTGAGGCCAAATGGCATAACCTTGTAACAAAAGGTCCCCTAGGGGGTCGTGAAAGAGGTCTTGTGTTGGTCTGTAGGATTGACACGAATTTGATTATAACCTAAAAAACCATCCATGAGTGATAGTATTTTGTGTCCAGCTGTGGCATCGACCAAAGTGTCGATATTAGGGAGTGGAAAATTGTCTTTGGGACAAGCTTTGTTAAGATCCCTAAAATTAGTGCAAATGCGGATACCCCCTTTGGGTTTTCCGATGAGAACCATGTTTGAAACCCATTTAGGGTAATCGATAGGTACTATGAAATCAACATCAAGGAGTTTTTGTAACTCCTATTTAACCATAAGTGCAATGGTGGGATGCATGTGATGCAACTTTTGTCAGATAGGTTTGGTAGTGTCATCCAAGATAAGGTTGTGTATGACTAACGATGGGTCAAGGTCGGGCATATCCGTATAGGACCATGCAAACACCTTAATGTAGGACCTGAGGAAATTGGTATAAATGACACACTCATTTTTGGATAAATTGGCGGTGAGGTAGATGATGTGAGGGTGTTTCGGATCATTACCAATGTCAACTTCAATGGTATCCTCAACAAGCATGTGAGAATCGTCATAAAGTTGGGTGGGTGTAGGGATGAGGTGGAGGTCGTCGATGGATTCAGGAAGCTGGAATTCATCATATAGATAAATATCTATATGATTGATCCATGGAAGGTGAGGTGGGATGGTAGGTAAAGGTGCATTGGTGGAGTGGAGCATGTGGGGTGTTGGGAGGAATTCAACGATGATGGGGGTTTTAGAGATATCATCAAGAACGATGAAATCAAGGATAAGAGGTGGGATGTAAGTGGGATGGTGTGGATATCATAGCGGAGCATACAAGTAAACAGAGATCATATTGACTGAAGCACTAGAGATAGGAGATGTAGGTGATGAGGGTTGGGATGAATTAGATGAGGATAGCAATGAATCCAAAAAAGGCTGATTTTGACCTAGGTTTAACACCACAGGTGGTGATGGGGAATGAGAATACGGGCCAGAAGGTGGTGGTAAGTCTCGAATAGGGAAGAATGGAATAGAGGGTGGTGGTGAAGAAGGGGGATCATTGGGTAAATGTGGATCAGCTATAAGCGGTGGATCGAGGGATAGGGAGTGGAAGTGGTGAGCAAGGGTTTCAACTTCATGGGGGGAGAGTGGCTCATGTGGTGGGGATGGTGGAAAGAATGTGGAAGGAAGATCAATTGTGGAATGTGGGGAAGAGCTACATGTCAAAGGATTAAGTTCAAATTCCTCATCGGGCAAGAGGTTGATATGATCAAGATTTAGATGTTGAAATTCATGCTCAAGTGTATTGATTGCTAGAGAATGGTAACCAATACTAGATCGATCAGTAGGTTTGCATGGGGGAGGATGAATGTAGGTGCGACACCCTTGTTCATATTTCCTAAGGCCATACCCATGCTAGTTATACATACATAAATAGTGCCAGGAAAAATCTGGATTGGACATGTGGTCAAGGTTATCACAGAAGCAGGTTTGTGGTGGTGGAGGTGTTGGAGGATCTACAGATGAGTCAAGTCCCCCATATACAAAGTTTGTGCAATTATTGGGAGGACCTAAAGGAACCACTACCCCAATAGTCAAGGGCATATCATGAGGATGACCAAAGTCACGGGTGGATTGGATGTTGGGTGGAAGGACCCGAGCATTGCTTACGTTATACTCACTAGGACCTGGTGTGGTCATGAGTATGGAGACATGAGGAGGGGTCATATGCTCAGGTGAAGGGGAGGACCCCTTGGGTGGTGTAGGAGATGATGGAATTGGTGTTGGTGGATTGGTGATGGAAGGGGTGGAAGTGGAAGTATCAGATTGAGCTAACTGGTCATCTAAGTGAGAGGCATGTTGTGTCCACTCATAGCATTTAGTAGGTATTCCAATAATATGGTGGTTGTCATGAGTGAATTGGGAAGTGGGAATGGATGCAGTGGTTGGTGAGCTAGAAATTATCCATGTTCACATCAAGCGGGGCACAAAGCAGTGGGAAGAGGCTAGAGGTGTAGGAAGAATGGGGGATTACTAGATGAAGATGGAATGGAAGGTGTAGCTAAAAAGGTAAATGAAAGGAATGGCATGAAAGGCGAGGAGGGGTGATGAGAAAATGTAGGAATTAGTTGCATGAAGGGAGGTAGAGGTGGATTGGAAGAAGAGGAGGCAATGTTGCTTGGATCGAGCGGTGGAGTAGGAGATTGTGAAGTGGATGGATATGTGTTATCAAGGGACCAACATGGAGTGGGGGTGAATTGAGTGGATGATAATGGTGGACCAGGTGGAAGAGTAATGATATTGCAGAATTTGAATGGATCACCATCGATGGGGATGCAGTGGACTAGGCCATTATGGACATATTTGATACAATGATGGAGTGTGGAAGGGATGCATTGCATATCCTAAATCCAAGGGCATCCTAATAGGATGTTATACTGCATCTCACCTTCGATAACATGGAAGAGAGTGGAAATGGTTTTGGCACCCGCCTTGATGGGCAAGACAATAGTACCAATGGTAGGTCACATAGAGCCATCAAAGGCTCAAAGTTCCATGGATGGAGTGGAAATATGGGAAGGGGGAAGGCGAAGGTGGTTCAAGGCAGAGGTAGAAATGATGTTGATGGAGGAACCGATATCGATGAGAACACACTTATAGGTGACGACATTGATGGAGGCTTGAATATGTAATGGGGGATCCGCTCCCTCGCCTACAACTTCTATAATTTCATGGTCATGGAAGCTGATAGAAGGTTGGAGGAATCTCTAAACATTGACAACAAAGTTGGTAAATATGTCTACATTAGTAGTCTCGAGATCAAGAGAGTGGAGGATAGAATCAAGGGCTTCACGATGAGGTTGGGGTTGCTGCAGGAGGTCATAAATGGATAACCTTGCAGGGGCAATATGAAGCTGGTGAGAAATACTAGCATGGATGGTGATGAAATTCCATGGAGATGGTGGGGGAATTTGTGGTGTGATGATTGACATTGTGATCGATGGGGTTGTGAGGTGGAAGGTTGTTGAGCGGCTGTAGGGGGTGGATAGCATTGATTGCGAGTGGCGATATTGATCATACCCATGAACCCCTATTGGGAAGGATCTCGATTGACATGATTAACCTAGCATGGATCATTTTGAGGTGGATTACCCCCATGCTCGGGTAAGGGATTTTGATATATCCCCAAGTTTTGATTTTGTGGTGCAAGGGGGTTTGAGACCTGAATAGCGCCTCGATCGATAAGGTCTTGGATGACATGGAAAAATATGTGGCATGAATCAATGGTGTGGTCATGTTGTCGATGATAATCATAGAAGGCTTGCGGATTGTAGTCCCATGGGAGAGGATGATTTGGATCGAGAGGTTGGACATTTGGCAAGTGGATGAGGCCCCCCTCAGTTAATCGATGAAATAGAGTTGGCATGGGCTTAGATAAAGGCATCCAATTATATGGAGGGTGAGGTGGATGTGGATTGTGACCTTGGTATGGATTGGATTGTGGTGGGGGGTTGTTTGTTTATGGAGTGGGAAGAAGTGGAGGATTGGCTTGATACTAATTTTGAGGAGATCATGGGGGAGTGGGTTGTGGAGCTTGCGTAGATGCCACTTGCACTGGTGGATATGGAGAATTGAGAAGAACCTAATTGGTTTGAGGTGGTCATGTGGTAGGTGGTACATATGGAGGATGATTGTAATGGTAATTGGTGGGGTAGGGTGGTTTCTGATGCAACTTGATTTTTCTCATGTGGACCTTGATGTCCTCGATGACTTTGGCTTGGGAAATGGCTTCCTCAAATATCTGACTCTGATGTATCTGCAATTTTTGGGAGATTTGTTTATGACAACTCTTGGCAAAGAGTTTGATGAGCTCTGAAGGTGGGAGAGGGAAGGCTAGATCATGAAGGACCACTCTCCAACGGGCGACAAAATCAATAATAGGCTCGTCATCCCACTAATGTAAAGCATACACATTGGACAAGGTAAGCTTGGTTTTGATGTTAATTGAGAAGTGCTCTAGAAATAGATTGGCCAATTGTTCGAAAGTGAATAAAATATGGTGAGGCAAATGATTGTACCAATCTAATGCTTGTACCCCAAGTGATAGTGGAAACATGCAAAGCATAAGGGGGTCACTACCATGCAACTGGTAACAATCAAAGCAAATATTTGTTAAGGTGCTCTCTAGGATATTCCTTACTTTTGAATTTGTCAAATTTTGGGATCTCAAATTGGTAAGTATATGGATGAATAGGAACAGATGGGTGAATTGGTTCATTGCACAACTCATCATATATGGGTTTTTGAGACCCATAACCTATTGTGCATAAATCCAATGCACGAAGCTGCTCCTGCATGGCTTGAAATTCACTAGAGAGCACCGTAGTGGTATTTGGTGGAGTTGGAAATGGGAGTGATGTTGTGGGTGGAGGTAGTGGTTGTGATGGTGGTTGTGAATAATCAATATGGGGTGGATATTGCAATTGTTTTTCCTCCCACGGATGATAGTACGTAGATTGATTTGGTTCAGGTACTGACATGGTCTGATATTGTGGGATAGGAACCTGAGATGGATGAGGTGAGATGTAAGAAGAGTGGTAAGCTGGTGGCTGCTACTATGGGTCATAATATCTAGGAGCCTATTGGGTAGGCATAGGTAACTGTTGTTGCTATGCATATGGATAAGTCAGTTGCACTTGAATAATAGTGGTAGAGGACCATGTGGGTGGTGAGGTGAAGATAGTGGGTGGTGTAGAAGATGGAGGTGGAAGGGATCTTGGTGTGGTGAACGTGGACTGGTGGAAAGATGGAGGTGAAATCAAGGAAGATGAAGGAGGTACTGTGGGAATGGTGAGGAAGGATTTCGATTGAACCAAATATCGAGGTGGATGACCTTGATAAGCTTTGTTCAATGATGGTGGGAAAAAAGAAGGTGGGGGTGGTAAGCGAAAGGATGATGAGGGAGTCGATGGAGATCCATAGGAGGAGAATGGTGGGTAGCTAGTAGGGGGATAAGAAGAAAATTGTGGTGTTCCTAGAGGGGGCTATGATGAGGATGCTTTTTGTAGATGAAGCTACATTAATGAGTGAGATAAATTAGGGGATGTCAACTAGTAATACTAATATGGGTGAATAGTGGTGTGGAGGGAGTGAGGAAGGTGACTGGGATGAAGGCTAATGACTGGATGAATCCTATTGAGATAGTGGAGTGTGGGAGGAAGGTGCGGTAGGAGGATCCATGGATGAAGGGGGTGTGGATATCATACCAACTATCTGTATAGTGGTAACAACATCATGGATGATCTGGGAGACAACTGGATTAGAATCATCTCCCAAAAGTGGATGGGAGGAATGCTCGAGGAATGGATGGGTGGCAGAAGGTGAGGCAGGTGGGGTGAAATCATCCGCCACCATAACTAGTATGGGGAAGCCAGGAGCGGTATAGATGACATGTTGGAAATATGTGGATGGGGGATTGGGAGGGGAGAGATCTTCCAAAGGAGGGGTCTCCTCGAAGGTCTCATCCAAGAGGTGGGATGGAGTGGAAGAAGCCATGTGGGATGTGGAACTAGTAGTAGGGGTGGAAGACCCAATCAATAGGTCAGGAGGACCCACTATAGTAGCTCAATTAGACTCAAAAGATGGGTTAATGGTCTAAGAACTAGAAGCACCTACCATTATGACAATCTGTTGAGCAACCTCAATGGCACGATGAAGGGCTTCATGCATCTGACTATGCATAATTGGTATGGTAATATGTGGCAAATGTATGCTAATAGTCACCATATGTGAAGAGCTAAACTCAAGGAAGGTCTATGTCTAACTGGGATACTATCTATTTTGGAAAATATAGGTTCACACAGATGGCCTATGAACTACCAAAAATGAGCAACAAATGTCAAATATGTGTTGTGGAATGCATATATGCCCTGTGTGTGCAATCTGGAACCTAAAAAATAGGTTCACACTCTAGAGGTGCGGACCAAATGGTTCACACTCTAGGGGTGTGAACCAATTGGTTCACACTCCAAGGGTGTGGACCACCCAAACCTATGATAGAGAGTGGATTTTGTGTTGTGTATACCCTCTGTATGTTGTGGAGATCTGTGAGATGTAGTTTTGTAGCCTGACAGCTAGATTTTTGCACATAATTGTGCAAAATAAGTCTAAGTGTAGGAGAAGCACACTGTGGGATGCAAATATCCTAAAAATATATTGTTCAGCATAAAGCATGGTAGTGAAACTATGGAACAATAAATAAGTGTGTTATATCACATTTGATATGTTGTTGTAAGCTGTTGGTCATCAAATCCGCATAGGAAAGGACTTTCGGTGGGTTTGCGCGCCCTGGACCTGCGACCAACATTGAAAGGCCGAGGGGAAGAGATGCCCCTCGTGCCGATCTCCGGAGAAAGGCCGGCTCCTATACTAATCTACTTTTGGGGTTTGAGACAAGAGTGCAGGGAAAGAAATAAACAGAGTAAGGGTTAGGAAAAGAAATAAAAAGGGTAAGGGTTAGAGAAAGAAATAAAAAGAGTAAGGGTTAGAAGATGATGATTTAAGGTGGGAGAGAACAGGAAGCACGATTACTCGCTAACAACTCGAATAGCAACAGGAAATACCAAGAATAGCATGAAGGAAATGAAATGCCGAACTTCCTATGTATCCTCGAGACGGGTTCGTAGGGTTCTCCTTTCTCTCTCATTGGAATTCGGGGTTCGGAGTAACAACGATTGAGATAAGGGAATAACAGAAACCTCGATCCACCGGGCAGCATAAAGGAAAGCGACAAGGCATTTTTCCTCTCCTATGTATCCTTCAGGGCGAATTTCAGGGGTTCAGTCCCCGATCGCACATCGGATTCAGGATTCAGAGTCTCGGTATGCCAACGAGAAAAGACAAAAGAATTAAGCACAGAAGGCAGCATAAAAGAGAGAAATAGAGCACAAAAGATCTTTAGTATTAAACGCAGGACATCAAGTTACAGCAGCTTTCTAGCAGAAAGTTCCCCCCTTTTTTACATTACAAAGCCTGGGTTTTTATAGAGGACCCGACCCTCTGAATCATTATTACAAAAATGGTGGAGTACACCCTCGGGCCCTGAGAAGTCGGCTCCTCGCGGCTGCTGTGACTGAGCTTTCAAATCGGTTGTCGAAACTGGCAACTACGACTGGGTCAACCATGGAAATGTTCATTTAATGCACCGCTCGAGTGTCCCTGGCTTCTGGATGCTGTGCTTGAGTGATCGTTACGCCCGTCGTGTTTTACTTCGAGGACTATTACGTCCCTTTCGTTTGCCAGAAATGGTCAGCGGGCTTATCGGGCAAGAAAGGAGGTATTTATAAGGGGCCTTCGATCACCTTGGGAAGCTGCCCGCCTTGGAACGTGGGCCCAAAAAGTGCTTCGCTACATCTCCGCCTCGTCGAAGCCTTGGGCCGAAGTAGATCTTCCTTGATTTGTTCTTCGCAAAATAATGCTTCGCAGAAACTACTTCGGGGGATGTCGAGTGCCGAGCGGGCTCCATCTTTGAAATGGGGTTCTTTGTCCTTTGCTGGCGAAACTGCTTCGGATGAAAAATGTTTCGGCCCGATTCTCTCTCAAAACTGTGGTTCGGGGAATATCCTCCCGAAGCACTTTTCTGTTTCTGACACATTGTCATTTTGCTTCGGGCACCACTGCTTCGGGTGAAAACGGGCCGAAGTAGGTGTCGAAAATACTTCGGGCCCGAAGTAGTTTCCTTACCTTAGCTGATTTTGGATTATGCTCTCCTCCTTCGGCGAAGTCGTTTGGATGCTGCTTCGCAAGACTTTCGCCCGAAGCGATTGCTGAAAATGCTTCGGGTGCGAAGCGTTATCTTTGTATTTTCTTCGACGAAATTACTTCGCAAGGTTTTCACCCGAAGTGGTGATTTGAAGTGCTTTCGGGCCCGAAGCTCTTTTCACATTCTCCTTCTTTTCTTTCGGCGAAGCCATTTTCCTTGGCTTGTTTGGTAGCGAAGCTCTTTCTTCTTCATTTTATAAAAGGGGCGATAGGGAGGGTCAAAATTGCTGTAACTTAAAATAAAAGAAAAACTTTCAACAAAGAAATATTATACAAAAATTCTACTATTCTTCTACCCCTTGTATAATGTGACAAAAAGTGTCAACATTCTTGGCGGCTCGCGGGGTGACGAGCTCGTCTCGGCAAAAGAACCCTTTAGCCCTGATCCATTGGGCTGCAGAGTTACTGGTCTTCTCCAGACCTTGCTTCTGCGGTCTGTCCCTCCTCTTGTTCCTCTTCTCCTTCTTCTTCTTCTTCTTCCTCTGGCGTGGCTTCTGGCTGTGGCGATGGTTCGAGGCGATCACGGATGCGCTTCATCGTTCTTCGAACATGAGTCCAGGCACTCTTTTGGAATGGTTCTTGATCTTGTAATGCCTTAACCAAAATGTGAAACCGATCAATTTGCCCGATGTCAGCATGTTTGGCCCTGATGAATAAATCGTTTAGGCATGCTACCATCTTGCAGTATCTCAAGATGAAGTCGGTTATCTGCCCTTCTGAGATCGGCTCCGCCCATCCGTCTATCTCTGAGACATCGCCCTCGAATTGGAGCCAAACTGGCTTGAGGTCATCTTTAGTCAGAAGGTTCCCGTCATCGTCTATGAAACTCGGGAAACCCAAGGAGGAGAGGTCCTAAAAATAATTCATCGAGGTGCGCTGCTCATTTTCAAAGATGTCTTGGATCCTTCTCGCCTTCTGAGCTTTTCGCACCTTGGAGAAAAAGGCGCGAACCGTGGCCTGGGCTGTGGACCAATCTCTAGCCGTCCGAGTCATTGCAGTGACCTGCAAGTCCTGATATCTCGCATTCTGGACGTCGAAGGCTAACTTGAGCCGGCGTCTGGCTTTCTGCTTGACTTCATCAATGATTGGCCCTCCTTCGGCAATAGCGAGCTGGGCTTCGGTGATGAAGGTCAGTATCGTGAGGGCGTTGGAACACCGAGACCTAAAATTCTTGAGCAAATGGGCGCGAATCTCCTTAATTCTGCTCCTGTCAAACACCGTCAGGTCTTCCTTCTCGTACAGTTGGGCCTGCATTTGTGCAACTCTGCCTTCCAGCTCTTTGGCCTTTAGGTCATTTTTGGCTTGTCTCTGCGCCTGATTTTCTTTAGTATTCTGGAGCTGTAGAACTTGCAGCTTCAGGGCGCGTGTTTCCTTTTTCATGGCCTTGCACTGCTCCTCGGCCTCTGCCAACTTGGAGCGGACCCTCGCCAAATCTTCTTCTAGCTTAACATTGGTGGCCTCGGCCTCAATCCTGCACTGGTTGGCGATAACTGCATGAGCCCTAAAGGTCTCAATTCGGACATGCATGGATGCCGATTCATTGTCTACATTTAGATGCACCAGGTCTTTAGGTGTTTCCTGGTAATCATAGTCTGCTGGAGTCATTTCATCCAGAGGTTTCTGCACCTTAGGGACCTTCTTGATCTTGTGCATCTTCCCAGCTTTCAGATCAAACACGGCGCATTTTTCAACTTGAGCCGTCGCTCGCCCTCTTTTCTTTCTCGCCTCCTTCAGGATTTTGTCGGTATTCTACGGGCTTGGAGCAGCTTCTCGGCAAGGGGGCGTTCCTTGATCAAGGACATCTCAGACTCAAACAAGGCTGGGTCACCAACCGAAGGAGTGAACAAATACAGGGAGTGTATGGGGGATGCTTCACAAGGAGGTTCGATGGTGGGGCTCGGCGTCGAAGCGATACCTCCGCTTCTGCTAAGAATCAATGGAGCGGCAGTGTGAGTGGGCGAAGTGACTTCAATGGACTTATCCCGGCCGGGATCGTGGGATGGACCTGGACTAGCTACGGGCGATGTGTGAGGGGATGAGTGGCCCTGTAGGGGAGACTGATGGGATCCTTCGGCCGTGGCCGTAGTGGACGTGGGTGAGTCCTGAGCATGGGGTGAAGCATGCATACCTGAGTGCCCTCCTGGCAAAGTGGCTGTAGTGACTTTAGGTGCAGCTGTCTCCTGTTCTTCTTCTGCTTCGGCATCTTCAACCTCCATGGTTTCTGCCTCGGCGTCCCCTTCGGATTGGAGGAGTTCCTCCACATTGATGACATTGATATCCGGGATGGTTTTGACGCTTGGTGGTGCTAGGCACTCTCAATAATTGCTTCGGATGGACCCGATGTAGGTCGCCTAGTGGAAGGGCTCAGAAAACCTGTGCGAAGCCGCTTTGGATGGCTTGGAGGCACTTGGACTGATTCTGGCCTCTTTCTCTTTGTCCTCACCAGCGGTTGTTTTGACTCCTCAGAACTCGTGCCTTGGCCTCCCACAGGTACCTGAGGTGGCCTCTATGGCGTGGCTTTGGCCCTCTTCCCCTTCTTTGGCTCTGAAGTAGTTTCCTTTCTCTTTGGGCTTTCGCCCGAACCTGGGATAGCTGGAGGAATGAGGTCGGCGAAGGACAGGGGCTTCCATGTCCCGGCATTGGCCTCATAGACCGCTGTGAAGTCCTTGTCAGTCGCCAAAAGTCCGTAAGAGTTCATATTTTGGTGGTGGACCCTCATTATCCACCATTCTCTTAGCTGGGCCACATCCCAATCTTTCGTCGCCTCCTTCAAGTCATCCTTTGCCTTCTTCCAGAAGGTGGAGTTGGGGCTCGGGAGAGGGTGCCGAACTGGGTCATATGCGACCTCCATCGGGTAGAACTCGTGCCAGGGAGGTAGCGTTTCCATTTTCTCCAAGTGCCACTCCAGATCCCTCCCGTTGGGATTGTTCCTCTGCTCCACAATTTTTGGATAGGGGCAAGCGTGGAAGTTCTTAAATCGAAGATGGTCCCTCATTACCCCCAAGGGGTCATAGAGCCATTCTTTGAGGAAGCTGGACTAGGCCAAAATTGGTGAGTTTCTCCTCCAAGAAAACATTTTGTTTGAGGGCAAACACCTCGATAACTCCCATTTTGAAAGGGAAATCGTAGGTGTGAGCCCATTTCCGTCCATGGCCATAAATGGCGTTTGTTGCATCGCTCTGTCGAGCGACCTCCAATGCGAGCTGGTACTCGGAGGGGTAGACGGCGGTAGAAAAGGCTTCCCTATGAAGCCGAATATGCGAATTACAAGCCCCTGTGTCAGCTGAAAAATGTCTCCCCTCCTCTCTTGTACCACTTTGTCCCTTAGGAGGAGGGGAACCCGAGGGGAAGACCCTGTTAGCATGTGCATTGCGGGTCCCAAAAATTGTTGGTTAAAAGAATAATAGGACTCCGTCTTCAATAGGAGAGGGGTCCACTGGTATACAAGCAGAGGATTTCCATCCTCGTCGCTTGCCGTAATAGCAACATAAGGGAAACTTCTATGTACATGAAAGAAAAATAACCAAACAAGAAGAGAACAGGGCGAAAAGTACTTATTTGTCCCAGCATTCTTCATGCTTGGTGAGCCGCGTATGTAGGGTCCTGGCCACCCATTCTGCCCAGTCAAAAAATACTGGGTTGGTGCTTGGCCTCGAAGCATCAGGGGCATAAAATTCCCCTCTGGAAATACACTCAGCCAAAGATACCTACCATGGGTGCACCGAAGCGTCAGTAGATAGGCCTGCCACCCAAGCAATGATGGAGAAGATGTCGGCATTTTTGAAGGCCTCCAAGGGTAGGGGCATCTGGGGCAATTTTCCCGAAGGGAGCCCGCTTTTGAGGCTCTACTGCAAAAAATTGATTATGTAGTTGGAGGATGCGAACCTCTCCATTTGTTCGCTAAGAATAACGTTGCGAACCGTATACCCCTTAGGAGGGCCCTGCTGTGGCGCAAAGGCTGCCTGGACATCTTCCTTCAGAATGGAGAATAGCTTGTGACCGGAGGCGTCTACCACTTGCCTGGAGGAGGGCTGATAGTTTCGTGCGATGGCATCAATCAGCTCAGGGCAGTGATGTGTGGGGGCGTCAGATACCAGTATATCTGGGAGTAGTAAGCGGCAGCTCTTTTGTTGTCTGTCGAGAGCCTACTTTTCATGAACTCGATGGTGCTCCTGAGTTCAGCCACGCTCCTCGATAGCTTGGTGTCTCTGATCCTATCCCACCTGTCGACTGGTGGTTCTTCAGGCTGCTCATCCCCAGAATCCTCTCTTTCTCCCATGATTTGTTTCTCAGGGCGGCGGCTAACATCGACCTTCTTCGGCCCTTTGTCATGGCCCTTTGCCTTTGGCTGCTCGGGGGCCGCCACTTCTGGTTCCTTCCCCTTTTCCTTAGAGTTCTTCTTCCCCATAGTGCTAGGGGTGATGGAGAAAACAATGTGGAGGGCTTCGGGATTGGAGGCTTCGAAGCGCAAGATAGGAGAGTTTGAAGACTAGTAGCGAAGTTTGCATGAATTATCGGGCAAATAGCTTCGTTACTATTGGAGCCTACGTTATATAGCCGTAGAAGGCAACCACCAGTATTTATGGCACTTGCCATAATTAACTTCGTGTCGCTTCGTCCAATTCGTCGCATGGTGGAGTGGTACACAGGGCTGTGTGTTGTGATGATTGCGGCTCGCTTTGGAAGCGTGACCCTCTGCCACTTTGTACCCGAGCATGAACTTTTCTCCTAACCGAATCCCTAAAGGACGTACTCGCCACCTTTTCATTTAACTCGCCCGCTTCGGACGCTTTTGAAGGTGGTTGTCGACACGTTCCCCTAGGCACATTTTAAATGCCCCCGCCTTTTCCGTCGTTGGGTTGGTGAAGTCGAGGTCAGGGTTGAAGTGCTTCGGGGCGAACCCTTGGTGCGAGCTGTTTCTTTTATGCTTCGGGCCCGAAGTAGTTCTCTTCGTCGAAGGTGGTTCGTCGGTCCTTCTTTCGATACTGCTTCGCTTGGATTCCCCCTGGAGAAGTACCTCTCGGTCCTCAGCCTGAGTCTTGCTCGGTCACAAAATTTGTTGTGAGCTATTTTCTATCAGCTACTTCGTACGCCCAGTTCTCGAGCTTCTCTTCTTTTTTTTTTTTAGAGCAGAACTATTTACAGTATTTACACAATATTTTTGCGGCATAATCGGCATGCCGCCACCACGGATTCAGCTTCGGGCAATTATCCGGTAAACCTGTAGTGTCCGGACCAGATCTGATTGTACTTTAACATACCCTTGAGGTTCGGCTGGACCCTTCTCGAAGTTGTCCATGCTACGAACAGGAAGCAACGTAGCCGATTTCCATTCCTGCTAGTGCCCAGATTATTGGCGAAGAAGTTCGCCACTTGAAAACCTTCTTGGGGCATTGGCCTTAGGGATAGCCGGAACCAATACCAGACCCAATGCCAGAATTCTGTAGATTCTTCGAAATAAAGGCCGGGTACAGGTTCTTCCATCCTACTGATATGGTAACAAGGCTCCTCCGACGAAGAGTAGTCCTCCAGGATCCCTTCGGGCTCATCCTCTGAATCGGACAGGCTTGATGAGCTTTGGCTGAACACTTGCATGCCATCTCTTGGGATACAAAAAGGGTGCAAAAATGTGCCCTCTTTGTTCTCGGGTTCTACCACTCGAGTCTGCTTCTCTTCTCGGTTCACCTCTTGATGGAGATCGCGAGCAGCCATGTTGTTCATTGGGTGGGCCACGCTTGCGTACTTCCATTGTTGAGCTAGTATGAGGTCTGCCTCTTGAGCTCCCAATGACTGCGTCTCAGGTCTCGGCTCAGTGTGAGGAATGCCCCATGATGAGTACTGCGTTGGCCGGATAGGAGCAGTAATTATCGGAGGAAGCGATGGAGTTTCTCCCCACTGCCACTTTCTCGATAGGAGCAGAAGCCGTTCCGCTCGTATTGCCTCCTCAAATATTTGAGGGAACCTTCGTTCCCACGATTGCAGTAGAATGAAGCTTACGTCCGGGTGGAAGGCCCGAACATAGAAGAGATGGGCTTGGGCGGGCGTCGGTTGGATCTCCAGTGGGATTCTCTTCCAACTTCTGTAGAATCGGACATTGAAGTCCGTGATACCCTTCGAAGGTGCTCTCTTGATAGTGGAGAGGTATGCGAAGAGATGGAAGGGGTCCTGAGAGCCATCGAACGTCTCGATCAATGCCCCCGCTAAGTCATCCCATGAGCAGATGCTTTTGGGCCTGAGCAATCTGTACCACCGCAGCGCCCTTCCTTCCGAGAGATAGAACAAGAAGTCTGATCATGACATCTTCATGGATAATGTCATGGAGGGTCGCTAAATCGACAACATCTTCAAGGTGTTCTCGGGCCATTCCCGTGGTGCCGCTGTATTTTGTCAATGATTTCAAGGCACTTTTGGGAATCTCGTGGTAGCTTTGGATATTCAGGGGGCCTGGATCATTCCAGCTAGGAAAGCTTCTCCTAGCCATTACGACAATAGCCTATGGAAATCGTGGTTGTCACCGCTGAGTCGGAGTCGTTAGGTGGACATTCTTTCTCCGCTTATGAGGTCAAGGCTGCTCACCGAACCTTGGTTCCTCCGGGATATCTTCTTTCAGATTTGAAAGGCGCCTACGACCAGGAAATCTGGATCTTCAACTCAATCGAGTCGCCAGGTGATTTTATCAGATGAAGACAGGCCAGAGATTCACCGAACTCGGACCTTCTCAAAACATGGGGGCTCCTGGTTATGAAAACCAGGTTTAGGTATTGGTCTCCATGACTTCAGAGATTCTCAGTTAAAATAGAGTCGCCAGATGCTAAGAGTCTTTCGGTAATGAGGGCATCGATTCTCACTACTACTCAGAAGATGAGACTGACCGGATCTCATCGGGAACTTGTTAGAACTACTGGCTCCGGTGAAGACGGGCTAGAAATTTTCTCAAATATGGGACCTTGGGTCCCATCGGGCATGCCAAAAACTGTTGGTCATCAAATCCACATAGGAAAGGACTTTCGGTGGGTTTGCGTGCCCTGGACCTGCGACCAACATTGAAAGGCCGAGGGGAAGAGATGCCCCTCGTGCCGATCTCCGGAGAAAGGCCGGCTCCTATACTAATCTACTTTTGGGGTTTGAGACAAGAGTGCAGGAAAGAAATAAATAGAGTAAGGGTTAGGAAAAGAAATAAAAAAGGGTAAGGGTTAGAGAAAGAAATAAAAAGAGTAAGGGTTAGAAGATGATGATTTAAGGTGGGAGAGAACAGGAAGCACGATTACTCGCTAACAACTCGAATAGCAACAGGAAATACCAAGAATAGCATGAAGGAAATGAAATGCCGAACTTCCTATGTATCCTCTGGATGGGTTCGCAAGGTTCTCCTTTCTCTCTCGCTGGAATTCAGGGTTCAGAGTAACAGCGATTGAGATAAGGGAATAACGGAAACCTCGATCCACCAGGCAGCATAAAGGAAAGCGACAAGGCATTTTTCCTCTCCTATGTATCCTTCAGGGCAAATTTTAGGGGTTCGGTCCCCGATCGCACATCGGATTCAGGATTCAGAGTCTCAGTACGTGAACGAGAAAAGACAAAAGAATTAAGCACAGAAGGCAGCATAAAAGAGAGAAATAGAGCACAAAAGATCTTTAGTATTAAACGCAGGACATCAAGTTACAACGGCTTTCTAGCAGAAAGTTCCCCCCTTTTTACATTGCAAAGCCTAGGTTTTTATAGAGGACCCGACCCTCTGAATCATTATTACAAAAATGGTGGAGTACACCCTCGGGCCCTGAGAAGTCGGCTCCTCGTGGCTGCTACGGCTGAGCTTTCAAATCGGTTGCCAAAACTGGCAACTGCGACTGGGTCAACCATGGAAATGTTCATTTAATGCGTCGCCCGAGTGTCCCTGGCTTCTGGATGCTGTGCTTGAGTGATCGTTACGCCCGTCGTGTTTTACTTTGAGGACTGTTACGTCCCTTTCATTTGCCAGAAATGGTCAGCGGGCTTATCGGGCAAGAAAGGAGGTATTTATAAGGGGCCTTCGATCACCTTGGGAAGCTGCCCGCCTTGGAACGTGGGCCCGAAAAGTGCTTCGCTACATCTCCGCCTCGCCGAAGCCTTGGGCCGAAGTAGATCTTCCTTGATTTGTTCTTCGCAAAATAATGCTTCGCAGAAACTACTTCGGGGATGTCGAGTGCCGAGCGGGCTCCATATTTGAAATGGGGTTCTTTGTCCTTTGCTGGTGAAACTGCTTCGGATGAAAAATGTTTCGGCCCGATTCTCTCTCAAAACTGTGGTTCGGGGAATATCCTCTCGAAGCACTTTTCTATTTTCGACACATTGTCATTTTGCTTCGGGCACCACTGCTTCGGGTGAAAACTGGCCGAAGTAGGTGTCGAAAATACTTCGGGCCCGAAGTAGTTTCCTTACCTTAGCTGATTTTGGATTATGCTCTCCTCCTTCGGCGAAGTCGTTTGGATGCTGCTTCGCAAGACTTCCGCTCGAAGCGGCTACCGAAAATGCTTCGGGTGCGAAGCGTTATCTTTGTATTTTCTTCGACGAAATTACTTCGCAAGGTTTTCACCCGAAGTGGTGATTTGAAGTGCTTCGGGCCCGAAGCTCTTTTCACATTCTCCTTCTTTTCTTTCGGCGAAGCCATTTTCCTTGGCTTGTTTGGTAGCGAAGCTCTTTCTTCTTCATTTTATAAAAGGGGCGATAGGGAGGGTCAAAATTGCTGTAACTTAAAATAAAAGAAAAAATTTCAACAAAGAAATATTATACAAAAATTCTACTATTCTTCTACCCCTTGTATAATGTGACAAAAAGTGTCAACAGTAACCACTTTTTTGAGACCCAACAATAAGAAAATATTCTTTCTTTTTGGTTTTCATGTGTTTTGATGAAATTAAATCAGCCCTAAAAACAAATCCAGGTAATGGGTGAACTTCTATTTTGAATCAAGTATGTTGTAGCACAGAACCTTTTGCAATGCCCCAAAGTAGACAAAATAGAACTATGTTTCCAATAGGTGAATGGAAACCTAGATGTATAAGGTACATTAAAATGATATCCAAAGGGTGGAGACTCAAAATGCTCTAATGAGTCAAATAAACTCTCATGAAGAGAGGTCATGCTGTCAATGTGGTGCTACCAGCATACCCATGCTTTCACTTAACCCTCACGTTTAAGGCATCCACAATAACTATCGATTGTGCCCACTAATTATTTGAAAAGCCCTGTGGTAAAGGGGCTTTCTAAAACTACCCACTCTGAAGGTACCTTCCAATGATGAATTCTGGATAACCAACACTCAAAGTGGGAAGGAACGATTGAGTATTAGTCCCAAAATGATCCACCTGGGGGGAATTATGGTGACTAATCCGGAGGTGATCTAGTGGAGAGTAATCCCAAACCTCACTACACTCTGGTGTTGAATTGGTGATGAAATCCAATTCAGGCTAGAGATGAAACCTAGCTCCTTACACCATTTAAATGAAACGTGAGTGTGTGGTGTTTGTTTATGCGGTACTATTTTAGAAGCAAATCTATATTAAATGCCTTTTAAAAATAAACTATGCTATGAAGCCTTTTGGAAACAAATCTATTTACTTGTTTTGGGATGCAAAAATGAATTTGAGCTATTGATTTTCAAAATGGGAAGCTAATTAAGTGATTTACACAAAAGCAAAGTTACTCTATTGATTTTTAGAAGGTAAATCTAGTTAATTGTCTTTAAAATGGAAATGAATTGAAAAGAAATTACTGGAATTTGAAGCTATACTAGAAAGCAAATGAAAAGTCTAGCTAAAGCAAACAAGAGCATACGATGTTGGTGGAATGTGTAGCTCAACGTGTTACATTAGCTTTAGAATAGAGAAAAATGAGAGAGTCTCACATAAAAACTGCGTCTAAGTGAGTGTAAATGCTTTCAACATGCCCTCTGGTCCAAGATTGTGTAATTTTGTAAGGTTCACACTCTTTGAGTGTGAACCTATATTATACTGAGGAGTTCGCACTCCTACCATGTGAACTAGGATCCAAACATAGGTCTGACTAGTTTTGGGGTCTTGGTGATGATTTTGATGTCTCTGGAGTATTTTGAGTACATGTACCTACACAGAAGATTCCAAAAACCCAATTTGAGTGTAGCAAGACAACCAAAACTACAAATATTTCATAAATTCTTAAGGGAAAGAAATGTTAGATAGTCAATTAGCTACTGATTTGATGCTAAAAGATACAAGCATGCTTTAACCTTGCATACATCATGGCAAGAGACAATTTGTAGTCTAGGTATGAGGGCATGCAATCCATGATAACATGAGGCTCTTAACCTCCCCTGACTTACCTTACCATTGGTTGTGGGTGTCTAAACCAATACCTAGGTATAAAGTAGTAGTTTGATGTAATTTGGGGACTTCTCATGCCCAAGTGTGTACTCATTACTCTCTTTGTAAGCTCACTAGTGCACTAGTGAACCATTTGTGGTTTGGCTCGAGGTGTACTTCAAGGAATTTTTGTTTTGTGGTGTTCTTCAAAGATGAAAAATACCTTCCATACACAACAGACCATAATTTTTGTTAGAAGGTGATTAAGCTTATGCTTGGTGGAGGTCCCACCGAGCGTGCTAGAATGAAACAATCAAAAATATACTATAACACTTCATTCAATATTATAGAATCTATTGCATTTGTATTGATAATCATAAAAGGGTTAGAAGAGGTGATATCATTTTACAATCTTGCCCTGAAGGCTACAATGGGGCCTTTCATAGGAAGCCCTCTCAAATGTGGTACAAAGACAACAAGATTTGTATTTTGGGTTCCTCAATGTAGGTGGGATTCTTGCTTGTGAGCCACCACTTGTTGGAGATGTTTCTTTGAGATTTTTTGGACTTGTAGAAACCTGCAAAATCCTATTAGTGCATTGGAGGGTCTACCTTAGTCAAACCCCGTAGTTATGAAGACAAAAGTCTCATAAAAACTAATCAAAACATGAAATAAACTACTAAAAATAACATATGACATAAAAATAATCTATTCTTACCTGTCTGGGTGATTCTGGTGCCTGTTGTAGAGGTTCACACTCTTAGGGTGCGAACCGGGTGGTTTGCATGTGTGAGGTGTGAATCAGTTCTTTTTCGACTATATTATTCAGATGGGCTCTATGGATGCTCAGGATTGGTTGTTGATGATGATTTATTTGATTTTCCTTCTAAAAGTGCACTCTTGGCAGTATTCTAAACCTATCTCATTCACCAAATAGTACTATGAGGTAGAAAAATTGATTGTAACGCTCGTATGATGGTTGTGTAATGGATGTATGATGGATGCAATGGTAGTAGTGATTTCGGTAGAGTTTTGGTATGCAAAAGTGAGTTGTGAAATGGTGAATACGACCTATTTATAGAGTGGTCCAAGGTGAGAGAAAGAGAATGAGGTGTCCCCTATGAGGTGGCAGTGGTGAGGTGTCCACCAAAGAGGTGTCCCCTGAGGTGTCCTGGGTCAAAAGTGAGGTTGGGTGAGAGAATTCCTCACCCATCCATAAATAATGATGATTTTCAAAAGATCTTAATTTGTCATTAATAATCACCTTTATTGAAATATCTTAAGATTAAAATTACCTTTTTAATTGCAAAAGTCTCCATCTTGTATTAATGACCTAGGGGGATGTGAGGTGGAGAAATATCTGGGTGGAATGGTGGCAGGGCTAGGCTAGGCGAGGTGGAAGGTTAGGCTAGTCAAATTAGACTAGGTGATGTGGAGGATTTAATTAAATCAGGATTATATCTAATTAATTATGAGATTAGCCATAAAACATAATTTGACCATAAAGTGTTTTTTGACCATGGTGAGAGCTTTCAACCTTAGTTGAGTTTTTATGAGGTCATATGAAGATCCATGATTAAGCATAGGAAGAGGCTTGGTTAGCCCAAAGGGGCTAATGATGATGAATAGTAATTTTGATTAATGAATAGTGTTTTTAGCCAATTTATGCAATTTTCAAGGATTTTGCAAATTGATTGATCATGGAAATGGGGAGAGGGATAATGTGTGACTTTTAGGTGTCTACACATTATTACTGAACTGTGTATGACTAAGAAAAAGTTGAACGAAGATGTAAAATAATATAACCATAGACTAAAGCAATTAGTAGAAAATATGCAGATGCCTTTGGTAGATGTATTGGTGAAGCAGTGGTTTGTAGATGGATTATTACCAAAATACAAGAAAAATATGAAGGCGGTACCATTAAACAAGTATGAGGAAGTTGTAAAGCATGCAAATAATTTTGAGAGTGAATCGAAATAGACATACACAGGAATTTTATCTCATCCCAAGTCCAATTATTTAGATAGTGGATAAGAAGACACTATATAGAATATAGTAGCATCATTTCATCAGGATTTCGACAATATTATGAAAGAACAAAGAAGTAAGCCTAACAGGAATGACATTTGGTACATAGAATGTAATATAGAGGGGCATACAAATGTAAAGTATCCATGAAATGACTACTATCATATCTGTAATGTGATGGGACACGAGGTGATGCTATGTCCATATAAAGCAAGAGTACATGCATAGGTCCTGACAATCCATGAGCAAGAAGAGAAATCGAAGACCCTAGGAAGTGGGTGACAAACAACAAGTGAAAGTTATAGAAATAGCCAACGAGGTGGAAGGTCAAACTAAGGAAATTGACAAGGAGGATAGAGCTATTTGTAGTATGACTTGAAAGGAAGATTGATCATACAATGTTGCAATTACCAAGAATGTGATTATTTTGCAAAAAAAATCCTTCACCTCAGATACATGAGATACAACAAGCGAACACTATGCATATGTGTAGGTGGTGTGGTCTGGGTAACCACAAGGAAGCAAATTGTCCCAAGTAGGTGATTTCAAGAAACCCGTAGAATGTAAATTATTTGGATATTGAAATTCCCCAAGTTAAGGAGGAAACCTAAGAAGTTTTAGTCATGATAAGAAATCAAGCTAAAAATGATAAGTATCCAGAGACAACAAAGAAAAAGCAGTGCTGGCAAGTAGTAAAGAAAATACTACAGGATGAAGCACAAAAAGCTAAACAAGTGAAGTTAGTCGAAGAAAAGAAACTAAAAATTTCATCAGAGGAGAAGGAAATTATACAGAGTCTGAAAACACAAGTTTTGGACACCAAAATAGAGATCAAAGTGGCTAACCTATTGGAAGTTATTCCATCATTACAAAAAGCGATGGTGGAAGAGATACAACTACATAAGGTAATGGAAGTACATAGTCAAACGATTCAGGAAAATAAATAGAAATACCAATTTATGGATCCAACTATATTTATGATTGATGTGGGAAAGAAACCTGCATTAGTGCATATGGATATCCTAGGGCACAAATTGACATAATTTATTATGGACGGAGGATCCAATGCAAATGTGCTACCTGAAAGGACCTAGCTAAAACTAGGCATTCCATATCTGTGGGCATCGAGATTCTGATTATATGGTGCTGATCAGTATGGTATCGAGACTAAGGGAGTCTTTACAACATGACAAGTGGTGATAGCTGACCAAGAGTTTGTCTTGGATTTCATTGTGTTTACTATGCAAAATCCTACATACGACTCTCTCTTGGGGAGAGGATGGCTATGAGTAGTCAAAGTTAATCATGACTGGGGAAATAATCAGACCACTTTCAAGAAGAGACAACATATATATATGATTAATATGACTAACCAAAAAGTCAATGAGGATGTAGCTACGGTCGATGAATAATAAAATTCCTCAAGTGATAAAGGGTATGAACCAAATGGAGAAGGAATGATATACCCGAATGAATGTAGTGAAGATGAAACTAGATCTGATAGCGGGCTCCTTAATTGGCAAATTGAGGAGTACAAAATTTTTCACTCCAACTACATTTGTATTGAATCAAAGGAGATCAAGGAAAAACAAGACAAATCCAAAGTCAACCAAGAACCTAAGAAGGAGGTAAAATAAAAATGGACATTTCCAAAGAGTTTTACCGAGTATACAGTAGGAGATGCAAAAATTGATGCAAGACCCGTGCACCCAAAGAATGTGGAGAAAGAAATAAGTGAGTTGGAGAATATCAAATATGAAGGACCTTAGATAGTGGACATCAATCTAGGGACACAGGATGAACCTAATATGATTCACTATGGTGATGATTGGAACCTTGTACTGAAAGTGATAACTTTTAAGATATTCTTGGAATATAAGAATGTATTTGCATGGAAATATAAGGATTTGAAGGGAGTACCACCTGAGTTATGTGTCCATAATATTACACTAGTTCCTGGAGAAAAATATGTAAGGAGGATACCATATAGAATGAATCCAAAATATACTATATTAGTGAACATAGAGATAGAGAAGATGTTGGAGGCAGGAATCATCTTCAGGGTTACGACTAGTGAGTGGGTATCACTTATAGTGGTAACCCTAAAAAAGGAAGTATATAAATTAGAATATGTGTGGAATTTAGGAGTCTAAATGCAGTAACTATTAAGGACCCCTTCCCTATTCCCTTCATAGATTCTATCCTGGAAGAAGTTGTAGGACATGATATCTATTAATTTTTGGATGGATTTTTAGGTTACAACCAAATACGTATAGTTGAGGAGGATAAGCTGAAGATCACATTTATTATGGTGAATTGCATCTACACGTACAATTGAATAACATTCGAGCTCTGTAATACCCCAACTACATTTAAGTGTATCATACTGTATATATTTGATCAGTTGGTAATAGGGAACTTCAAAGTATTTTTGGATGATTGGTCCATTTATGGGAAGATCAAGGAGCATCTTCCTACCCTTAGTGAATGTATGAGTAGGTACGCAAATATTATTAAACCCTGGGAAGTATTACCTGATGGTACCATTTGGAAAATTGTTAGGACACATAGTGTGCAGTGAAGGATTAAAAATAAATCCTAATAAGATTCATGTTATATTGCACATGGAAGAACCATATGATGTGAGTTTACTTAAAACCTTCCTTGGATCGATGGGGTATTATTGAAGGTTTATCAGGAACTATGCACATGTGTCCTATCCATTGGATTTGTTAACAAAGAAGAATGTTCCTTTTATATGGATAGAGGAGCACCAAGGAGCCTTTGAGGAGTTGAAGACTAAGCTTGTGAGTAGTCCAATTTTGGTGTTCCCAAACTGGGATAAGGAATTCCATGTCCATATTGATGCTTTAAATTTTGCAATTGGATGTGCTTTGGCACAAGAAGGATAGTTCAAGATGGATCAACCTATTTTATTTTCTAGTTACCTATTGTCAAGGGTAAAGAGAAATTATAGTACAACAAAAAAAGAAGCTTTGGGTATGGTATATGCAGTCCAAAAGTATAGGCATCACCTAATGGTGAATCCCTTTAATTTTTATGTGGATCACAAAGCCCTTTTATACCTAATAAACAAACCGATGATACACGGATGGGTCAGTTGGTGGTTTGTCACCCTACAAGAGTTCATATTCCAAGTTGTACTAAGATCTGGCAAGAAGTATGTCATTGCAGACCAGCTATCTCGGATACGATTAGGAGAGCCTGTAGGAACATGGGTTTCAGATGAATTCCTTGATGTGAAGCTATTTGCCATCAATTTTTTTCCATTATGGTACAAGTTGAATGGCCAATACCTTTCCACAAGAGAGTTACCATAAGAAATGATGGTAAATAAGAAAAATAAAGTGATTATGAAGTTAGCACCCTTCCAGTTGATAGTAGAACTGCTATACAAAATGGAAAGTGATGGTATCTTATGAAGATGTGTGATGGAGGAAGTCAAAGCGACATTGAAAGAAGCTCATGAAGGCTTAGCAGGAGGGCACATGGACTAGATGCAACCGCTAGGAAAATATTACTAGTAGGATTATGATGGCCCACACTATATAATGATGCAAAAGAGTATGTGAAATCATGCAACACTTATCAAAAGGTAGGAAAGCCTATAAAGAGGGACTTTATGCCATTGCATCCATCATAATCCTAGGAACTATTTGAAAGGTGGATATTGGACTTTTTTGGACCATTGAAGACATATCATAGATGGAAGTGTATATATATTGTGGTAGTAATGGAATACTTAACAAAGTGGGTCGAAGCGAGAGCATTACCTAACAACTAAACCAAAAGTACAACAAGATTCTTGTGCAAGAAGGTAATTACAAGATTTGGTATTCCACTAAAAATCATGAGTGACCAAGGAGGACACTTCATCAATGAAATAATCAAGATGCTAACAACAGAATTTAGGATTTTGCACTCATTATCTAGTTTGTATTACCCTTGAGAAAATGGTCATGCGAAAGCAATACATAAAATCTTGGTATCTACTTTGTATAAAACCTATGGAATAGAAGGAGCATATTGGGAGGAAATGCTACCATCTATTTTGTGGGTATATAGAATAAATTTTAAACCAACAATAGAGTATACATATTTCTAGTTGATGTATGGATAGGAGGTAGTGGTTCTAGTTGAATTCTTTATATCAAGTTTGAGAGTTGCAATATGGCATCACTTGGGTGATCAAGAAATCCTGGAAGAGCGACTACCAACATTAATCAAGCTAGACGAAAGAAGATTCAAGGCACAATGGGTGATTGAGGTAGCTTATAAAAGAAGGATGTCATGACATGAAAAACACTTGAGAAAGTTAGAACTTAGTCTGAACAACTTGGTTCTAAAGTTTAATGGAAAGATGGAAATCAAGCCCGGTAAGTTGAAGACTCTATGGATTGGTCCCTATAAAGTGGTAGAAGTAATGAATAATGGAGCAATCAAGTTGTAGAACTTGAACAAGACTAAGGTACCCAAGACTGTAAATATCTCAAAGTTGAAGTCTTACAAAGTACAATGCTTATTCATTTATTTAGAATAGATCGAATGAAGAAGACAAGCAAAATCTCAACAGAGGACTCAAGGAGAGCAAGGTTCATCACATGAAGATCCTGAAATAGGACTCACACATTTATTCATAGAAGGGGAAGAGACAAGACCAACCATAGAATAGTAGGAGTTGGAACCTCGACCCGAAGAAAGAAGAATATTGTGGGTACATGTCAAATTTGTAGATGGGACAAAACGAGTAGAAGAGGAAGATGAAGAATGAATTCCTCCAAATGAAAGAGGACATCAGGAGATAGTACTGTTATCCAAAAATAGGTAAAGACAAGAAGAAACACTCCAATAAAATAGAAATATGATGTATCCTCAGGTGGAGCGGAGAGAACTACCCCAAACAGGTTAAGGACGAAGAAGGATACGGTTAATAGTACAATACGAGGATAGAGTGGACACATTTAAAATGGAAGTTCTAGAGGAGAATAGGAATGAGTGTTAGCAATTTGAGCAAGTTTGTAAGAAAAATTGAGTTGTCATTGATGTCAAAAGGAATGCAATTGATTGGTTCCAAAAGAGTTTCATAATGTCTTATGAAGCATGACCAAAAAGGTTTTTCATTAAAACCCTAACGGAGCAAAATAAAAGGTTTTCCATTAAAACCATTGAAGGAGAAAATAAAAGGTTTTCCATTAAAACCATTGAAGGAGAAAATAAAAGTTTTTTCATAAAAACCATTGGAAAATAAAGTATAATAATTTTATCATACTAAGGAAGCTTAAAGTCAATTATAAATTAATTTATTAGTTAATTTACTTAACTTGAAAATTTATTTAAATTAATTATTAATTAATTTATTTATTAATTATAAATTAATTAATTTATTAATTATAAATTAATTGAAGTTAAGGTTAAAACCCTAGAGTGGGTTTTAGATTTGAAATTCGAAAATCTAGTTTTGAAAAGCGTCAACGTGAGGAGGAATGTCAAATCAAGTATATAAGGGCGAGCATCCACCGCATTAATATTCAACATGCCTAAGAAGATCGTGTGAGCATAGTAATCAGTGCTGCGACCAAGGGAGAGAGAAAACATGATTTTCGTGTGAGAAGAGGAGTGTTGAAGGTATAAGAGGAAGGTCTTTATCCTTCCTTTACGTGGGCCTTCATAGCCCACATGATGAGTGCCCAAGAACCTAGCACTTAGGATAGAGGAGACGGCAGATCGAGTCATGCCGAATCCTCTTTTTATGGGGAGTACAAGGTATGCAAAATATTTTATCTCCAAATTTTTTGGAAGTTTAGTTGGGCAATTTAAAAATTAATTTTGCATGTTTATTATTTGGTTCTAAGGTTGCAAGGGAGTTATAAGTTTGGTAAAATTAAATTTTTAATATTGTTTGCTCAAAGGTTTTGTGTGGAGTGAAAAGTGTTTTGTTGATATTCTATAGTGTTGAATATTATTAAGAGTGGTTAATATCCTATGGTGTTGGATATTATTTTAAGAGTGGTTGATATATTAGGGTGTTGCTCACTATTCTACAATTGGATTTGATAAGGTATATCCAAGTATTTTGTTATGTATGATTTGTTGAGTGTAATTGAAAAAAGAAAAAATAAGACATTGATTATTTTGGTCCAAGGAATATCTTTAAGGAAATATTGGAATAATATTTTATCTTCTAACCTTATTGAGTTTGGCAAAGAAGTGTTTATGGTTGTGGCAGATTTGTGAGGTCTATTCCTTATCATCAAGAAAAATGTATGAGCACATTCTTCCATAGTTAAGTTGATTGGTTGGTTTTATGAAAAATAAGTTTGGAGTGAAAAGGACTTGATTAGGGTTTCCTTATTAAGTATGTTTGAGTTAATGCTTCAAGATTTTCTGGGATAAAGAGTTGCTATTGAAACCTTTCTTGATTAGCATTGTTTTTGAAGCCATTGATGGTGTAAAGAACTTGAACTAGGGTTTGAGTATCATTGCTATAAGCATTGTTGTTGAAGTGAGTTTTTGAGCAAAGAACTTGAACTAGGGTTTGAAAAGATCATGAGTATCATTGTTATGTGAGATTTATTGCTAAGCATTGTTGGAAATATTTTGAGTTGGTGTTTACATGCTTGGACTAGGGTTTGTGAGAAAGGAGTGTTTCATTAAGTGATTGGTTGAGTAGAGTTGGTTGAGCCTAGTCAAGTGGATGTGTGAAATGATTGTTCAAGTTCCATAAAACAAACCATTCTATATTATGAATTGAGTTGAAAAAGTGATTGAGCATTGAGTTGAATTTGAAGCATATTGAGTCTCTAACAATTCTCCTTATGTTTCTAAGAGAGTGATTGAAAGTGGTTGAGCATTGTGATGAGTATAAAGCATATTGAGTATCTAGCATTTCTCTTTATGTTTCTATGATATTTGGAAAAGTTTTGTGTGGACTTGTTGAGAATATTTGGACAAGTTATGTGTGGGCTTGTTGAGCAGATTTAGACAAGTTCTATGTGGACTTGTTAAGCATATTAGGACAAGTTCTATGTGGAATTTTTAAGCATATTTGAACAAGTTCTATGTGGACTTGTTGAAAATATTTGGACAAGTTCTATGTGGACTTGTTGAGTAGATTTAGACAAGTACTATGTGGACTTGTTGAGCAGATTTGGACAAGTTCTATGTGGATTTGTTGAGCAGATTTGGACAAGTTCTGTGTGGGCTTATTGAGCAGATTAGGAAAAGTTCTATGTGGACTTGTTGAGAATATTTGGACAAGTTTTGTGTGGAATTTTTGAGCAAATTTGGACAAGTTCTATGTGGATTTGTTGAGAAGATTTAGACAAGTTCTGTGTGTACTTGTTGAGCAGATTTAGATAAGTTCTATGTGGAATTGTTGAGTAGATTTGGACAAGTTCTATGTGGACTTGTTGAATAGATTTAGAGAAGTTTTGTGTGGACTTGTTAAGAAAATTAGGACAAGTTCTGTGTGGTCTTGTTGAGCAGATTGGACAAGTTATATGTGGACTTGTTAAGGAGATTTAGACAAGTTCTGTGTGGACTTGTTGAGAAGATTAGGACAAGTTCTGTGTGGACTTGTTGATAATATTTGAACAAGTTTTGTATGAACTTGTTGACCATATTTAGACAAGTTTTGTGTGGACTTGTTGAGCATATTTAGACAAGTTCTATGTGGAATTTTTGAGCATATTTGGACAAGTTATGTGTGGACTTGTTGAGCATATTTGAACAAGTTTTGTGTGGACTTGTTGAGCATATTACAAAAAATTTTGTGTGGACTTGTTGAGAAGATTTGAACAAGTTCTATGTGGAATTTTTTGAGCAGATTTGGACAAGTTTTGTGTGGACTTGTTGAGAAAATTTAGATAAATTTCTGTGTGGAATTGTTGAGAAGATTTAGATAAGTTCTGTGTGGACTTGTTGAGCAGATTTGGACAAGTTCTGTGTGGACTTGTTGAGCAGATTTATACAAGTTCTATGTGGAATTTTTGAGCAAATTAGGAAAAGTTCTATGTGGACTTATTGAGCAGATTGGATAGGTTATGTATGGACTTGTTGCATAGATTTAAACAAGTTTTGTGTGGACTTGTTGAGAATATTGGAAAAGTTATATGTGGACTTGTTGAGAAGACTAAACAAGTTCTATGTGGACTTGTTGAGCATATTGGACAAGTTTTGTGTGGACTTGTTGAGAAGATTGGACAAATTCTATGTGGACTTGTTGAGCAAATTTGAGCAAGTTCTATGTGGACTTGTTGAGCAGATTTTTGGTGTAGATTTGAGGATAGATTTGTACCAAACAAGAGATAGAGATTGAGCATATTTGTGCTGACTGAAGGACTATGTTTACTACAAATTTGAGATAGAGCTTTAGAGGTGACATATTATATAGTAAAATAGTCTCTAGTGGATAGAGATACTTTATCCAGGGCAGTGAGGATAGGTATTTTGAGTGGGTACAAGAGTCTTCAGTGGAGAGTGATCCATAAGCTAGTGTAGAGTAAGCGACTGTCTCCTAAAGGATCACCAACCAGAGTAGAGGAGAAAGAGTTATCCTATGGATAAATATCCATGAATTTGATATAGGGGATTAGTATCTCCTTTGGATAGAGGTTCATAAAAATTATAATAAGGGAAGGATTCCAAAGAAGTTGATTGAGAAAATTTTAGTGAAATATTTTCTTCGTGGAGTAGCCCACATTGGGTGAACCACATAATTTATGGTGTCTATATTATGTGTGGTGTTTTGTGCATTGCTTTGATTACTACTACTGATATTGCTATCTATACATTGCATATATTGATTTGGAAAGAAAAAGTAAAAAGTGGTCTTATACTGTTCACCTTCCCTCTCAATATAAGCTTGTGTTCTTCAATTGGTATCAGAGTGATTTACTTCATAAGAGTTTAACAACTTGAAAGAGAAGCTAACAAGAACACAATGGATTCTAAGGACATGTCCTCAAATAATTTAGCACCAGTATTTGATGGCAGTGACTATATATTGCAGTGTGGTGATGAACATTTACTTGATGGCACTTGGAAATGAAATTTGGGAAGTAGTTGAATTTGGATACGATCCATTTATTAATCCTCAAAAATATAAGGAAGGTAAGATCCTACAAAATTACAATTCAAAAGCAATAAATGCACTTTTAAGAGGTTTGCGTAGAACAAAGTTTATGAAAGTTATGCATTGTCAAACTACAAAAGAAATGTGGGATAAGCTACAAAATATATATGGAGATAAAGGTGTCAAGAAATAAAAGATACAAAATATCAAAGGATAATTTGAAGACTTAAGAATGAAGAATGAGGAAAATATTAGTGCTTATCTACTTCGAATTGATGAGGTTGTTAATGATATGAAAGGACTTGGAATGAAGATTGATGAACCTGATATTTGTGATAAAATCTTAAGAAATCTTCCAAAAAGAATTAGTGAAAAGGTTTTTGCTATAGAAATGTCAATAGATAGTGATACTTTGACAAGATATATGTTGCTTGGTATGCTCACAATATTTGAGATAAGAAAAAAATATCCCATTCTCCAAAAGGAAGCACCATTCAAAGCAATAAAAAAGACAAAGGGTAAGAAGCAAGAATCAAGAAATGAGTCATCCAGTGATGAAGAAGCTAATTATGGTAGAAGAGATAAGGACTATAGAAAATCCAGAGATCTAAAATCTATTAAATTTTTCAATTGTAGAAAGTATGGATATTTTGCAATAGACTGTCAAGAAACCAAGAATAACAATGGTTAAGAAAAATAGGATAAAAAAAATAGGGAATCGAAAAGGTACAGGCACCAAAATGATATTCTCACAATGACACTGAGAGGGGGGGGTGAATCAGTGTAACTATTTAAAATTTAAATCTGCAACTCTTAATGCTTAAAAATGCAAGCTTAAAAAAAGATATAGCAAGCATAACAAAAGAGCATCACACAACATAAGATTTAACGAGGTTCACTGATTTTGCTACTCCTAAAATAATGACTGTTTGGACTACAATCCAAATCCAGCCTTTGCAAGGATTCAATATTTACAAATAGTTTACTAGCACCAACTGGAAGGAGCACCAACCCCTGATTTATCTGCAACAACAGATAGGAGCACCAACCCCTTATACCAAGCACCAACTTGGATTTCTATTTTGAAAAATAGATTGACATAAAAATGCCTTCTCTTTTACAAGACCCTCAATGGTCTATTGCTCATTCAAATCAATCTCATAGAAGCATAAAGAGAATTGTTAGAAACTCAATATCTTCTATTGCATACTAAAACCTCTCTGTCAATTTTTCAAAATAAAACCAGGTTTCAGTTCTGTAGCTATTTTTCTTACAGCACTCTTACCCAACCACACTTTTAGTTTTTCAAAATAAAACACGGTTGCAGTAACCTCACTTACTGCGCATTTTCGATTCTTTATACTCGATTTACTTGAACGACTCTTTTCAAAATGACTCTAATTTTCCATCCAATTTTTCATGCATTCTTGGCTACATTCAATTTGTCACACCCTCTTTGACATGCTCTGTCTTTTAGCCGCTTTCTTTCTGACTCATTCTGACAATCTTCTCTGCTCATTCTGATAGCTTTTTCTATGCAACCTGACAACCTTTTCTACGTGGTTCGATGCTCTGTCATTCTTTTCTTTTATCCTTTACGTAACTGCCCTCTAGGCACCTTTACACTTCTAGATGGCACTCTTTTCAATTCTAAGTCAAACTTTCTCTTCTGCCCGCAACTTCCATTTTTGACACACGTAACCTCTGATAGGATTTCTCATTTATCAAGATTCTCGGTATCTGCACTTTTTATAGCCTTGCAGCATCACGGCCCTGTAACAACCGTTCTTTTCTTTAATGCACTGTTCTGCCACCTGTAGCTTTAGTTCTAACTCCAGTTAACTCTTACCTAACTGGCTGCATGATTTTCTTCTGCACTTACCCCGACAACTGTCACTGTGTAAGCTTCTTGGCTTTTACCTATGCAACTAAGACATGTCACGATATTGTGACATTTCTGCCCCTTTGACCTTTTCTTGACTGTTGACCGTGAAAACCTGACCTATCGCGATATCGTGACGTTTTCGCCTCCTAGTCCTTATCTTGGCATGCACCCGCGAAAACAGAACATGTCACAAAATCGTGACGCATTTGCTGCCTCTAGCTCTTTTCTGTCTCCTACCCATGAAAATGGGACATGTCACAAAATCATGACGCATTTGCTGCCTCTAGCCCTTTTTCGTCACTTGCCCACAAAAACGGGACATGTCACGAAATCGTGACACATTTGCTGCATCTAGCTCTTTTCTGTCTTATGCCCGCAAAAATGGGACATGTCGTGAAATCGCAACACTTTTTGCTTTCCTGCACTCTACTTTGCTTGCACCCGCAAAAATGGAACATGTCATGAAATCGTGACACTTTTCGCTGCCTTACACTTTTCTTCGCATGCCTCAGCAAAATCAGAACATGTCATGAAATTGCGATGCTTTTCTACCTTAGCATTGTTCTTTGCCTTTTGCCCGTGAAAATGCAACATGTCACGAAATCGTGACATCTTTTGCATCCGTACAATTCTCTCTTCATGCACTAGCAAAATCAAGACATGTAGCGAAATCGCTACACCTTTTTGACTTAGCACTTTCTCTTTGCTTCGACCAGCGAAAATCCAACATGTAGCGAAATTGCTACAACTTTTTGACTTGGCACTTTTTCTTTGCTTCGGCCAGCGAAAATCCAACATGTAGCGAAATCGCTACAACTTTTCGACTTGGCACTTTTTCTTTGCTTCGGCCAGTGAAAATCCAACATGTAGCAAAATCGCTACACTTTTTCGCCTTATTGCTTCTTCTCCGAACCTGTCGCGAAATCGTGACACTTTTCATCCTTGGCGCTTCTTCACCGAACTTGTCGTGAAATCGTGACACTTTTCATTGCCTGCGCCTTTACTCGAAACATGTCACGAAATCGCGATAGTTTTTCAACTTTGCTTCTTTCCTTCCAGCATGTCACGAAATCGTGATAGTTTCTCTAGCTTTTTCTCTCTCCTCCGATATGTCGTGAAATCATGACATTTTTGGTTGTGCCTTCTCTCTCCTCAGTTTTGTCGTGAAATCACGACATTTTTGGCTGCACCTTCTCTCTCCTTAGTTTTGTCATGAAATCATGACATTTTTGGTTGCACCTTCTCTCTCCTTAGTTTTGTCGTGAAATCATGACATTTTTGGCTGCACTGCTCTCTCCTCAGTTTTGTTGCGAAATCATGACAAAAAACATGTCGCAATATCACGAAAGTTTTCTTACTTGTCTTTTTCTACAAATTTCTGAATCTGGGCCACTTCTTTCTTCTTGGAAATTCACCGTATTTGTTCTGACTGACCTCCGAGCGCATCAACTGCATCAATCTGTCTGTGTTGACAACAATGACAATACTTTTGCAATACTTTTTCTGCACCTTGCTCAACAATCTCCCCCTTTGGAATTGTTGGCAACACATGTGCAATTTCAATTGCACTTGTCGCTTCATGACAATCGTGACATCTTTTGCATCCATACAATTCTCACTTCATGCACTAGCAAAATCAAGACATGTAGCGAAATCGCTACACCTTTTTGACTTAGCACTTTCTCTTTGCTTCGACCAACGAAAATCCAACATGTAGCGAAATTGCTACAACTTTTTGACTTGGCACTTTTTCTTTGCTTCGGCCAGCGAAAATCCAACATGTAGCGAAATCGCTACAACTTTTCGACTTGGCACTTTTTCTTTGCTTCGGCCAGTGAAAATCCAACATGTAGCAAAATCGCTACACTTTTTCGCCTTATTGCTTCTTCTCCGAACCTGTCGCGAAATCGTGACACTTTTCATCCTTGGCGCTTCTTCACCGAACTTGTCATGAAATCGTGACACTTTTCATTGCCTGCGCCTTTACTCGAAACATGTCACGAAATCGCGATAGTTTTTCAACTTTGCTTCTTTCCTTCCAGCATGTCACGAAATCGTGATAGTTTCTCTAGCTTTTTCTCTCTCCTCCGATATGTCGTGAAATCATGACATTTTTGGTTGTGCCTTCTCTCTCCTCAGTTTTGTTGTGAAATCACGACATTTTTGGCTGCACCTTCTCTCTCCTTAGTTTTGTCATGAAATCATGACATTTTTGGCTGCACCTTCTCTCTCCTTAGTTTTGTCGTGAAATCATGACATTTTTGGCTGCACCTTCTCTCTCCTCAGTTTTGTTGCGAAATCATGACAAAAAACATGTCGCAATATCACGAAAGTTTTCTTACTTGTCTTTTTCTACAAATTTCTGAATCTGGGCCACTTCTTTCTTCTTGGAAATTCACTGTATTTGTTATGACTGACCTCTGAACTGCATCAACTGCATCAATCTGTCTGTGTTGACAACAATGACAATACTTTTGCAATACTTTTTATGCACCTTGCTCAACAATCTCCCCCTTTGGAAAAGGTACAGGCACCAAAATGATATTCTCACAATGACACCTGAGAGGGGGGGGTGAATCAGTGTAACTATTTAAAATTTAAATCTGCAACTCTTAATGCTTAAAAATGCAAGCTTAAAAAAAGATATAGCAAGCATAACAAAAGAGCATCACACAACATAAGATTTAACGAGGTTCACCGATTTTGCTACTCCTAAAATAATGACTTGTTTGGACTACAATCCAAATCCAGCCTTTGCAAGGATTCAATATTTACAAATAGTTTACCAGCACCAACTGGAAGGAGCACCAACCCCTGATTTATCTGCAACAACAGATAGGAGCACCAACCCCTTATACCAAGCACCAACTTGGATTTCTATTTTGAAAAATAGATTGACATAAAAATGCCTTCTCTTTTACAAGACCCTCACTGGTCTATTGCTCATTCAAATCAATCTCATAGAAGCATAAAGAGAATTGTTAGAAACTCAATATCTTCTATTGCATACTAAAACCTCTCTGTCAATTTTTCAAAATAAAACCAGGTTTCAGTTCTGTAGCTATTTTTATTACAGCACTCTTACCCAACCACACTTTTAGTTTTTCAAAATAAAACACGGTTGCAGTAACCTCACTTACTGCGCCTTTTCGATTCTTTATACTCGGTTTACTTGAACGACTCTTTTCAAAATGACTCTAATTTTCCATCCAATTTTTCATGCATTCTTGGCTACATTCAATTTGTCACACCCTCTTTGACATTCTCTGTCTTTTAGCCGCTTTCTTTCTGACTCATTCTGACAATCTTCTCTGCTCATTCTGATAGCTTTTTCTATGCAACCTGAAAACCTTTTCTACGTGGTTCGATGCTCTGTCATTCTTTTCTTTTATCCTTTACGTAACTGCCCTCTAGGCACCTTTACACTTCTAGATGGCACTCTTTTCAATTCTAAGTCAAACTTTCTCTTCTGCCCGCAACTTCCATTTTTGACACACGTAACCTCTGATAGGATTTCTCATTTATCAAGATTCTCGGTATCCGCACTTTTTATAGCCTTGCGACATCACGGCCCTGTAACAACCGTTCTTTTCTTTAATGCACTATTCTGCCACCTGTAGCTTTAGTTCTAACTTCGGTTAACTCTTACCTAACCGGCTGCATGATTTTCTTCTCGCACTTACCCCGACAACTCATCACTTGTGTAAGCTTCTTGGCTTTTACCTATGCAACTAAGACATGTCACGATATTGTGACATTTCTACCCCTTTGACCTTTTCTTGACTATTGACCGTGAAAACCTGACCTATCGCGATATCGTGACGTTTTTCGCCTCCTAGTCCTTATCTTGGCATGCACCCGCGAAAACAGAACATGTCACAAAATCGTGACGCATTTGCTGCCTCTAGCTCTTTTCTGTCTCCTACCCATGAAAACGGGACATGTCGCAAAATCATGACGCATTTGCTGCCTCTAGCCCTTTTTCGTCACTTGCCCACAAAAACGGGACATGTCACGAAATCGTGACACATTTGTTGCATCTAGCTCTTTTCTGTCTTATGCCTGCAAAAATGGGACATGTCGCGAAATCGCAACACTTTTTTCTTTCCTGCACTCTACTTTGCTTGCACCCGCAAAAATGGAACATGTCATGAAATCGTGACACTTTTCGCTGCCTTACACTTTTCTTCGCATGCCTCAGCAAAATCAGAACATGTCATGAAATTGCGATGCTTTTCTACCTTAGCACTGTTCTTTGCCTTTTGCCTGTGAAAATGCAACATGTCTCGAAATCGTGACATCTTTTGCATCCATACAATTCTCACTTCATGCACTAGCAAAATCAAGACATGTAGCGAAATCGCTACACCTTTTTGACTTAGCACTTTCTCTTTGCTTTGACCAGTGAAAATCCAACATGTAGCGAAATTGCTACAACTTTTTGACTTGGCACTTTTTCTTTGCTTCGGCCAGCGAAAATCCAACATGTAGCGAAATCGCTACAACTTTTCGACTTGGCACTTTTTCTTTGCTTCGGCCAGTGAAAATCCAACATGTAGCAAAATCGCTACACTTTTTCGCCTCATTGCTTCTTCTCCGAACTTGTCGCAAAATCATGACACTTTTCATCCTTGGCGCTTCTTCACCGAACTTGTCGTGAAATCGTGACACTTTTCATTGCTTGCGCCTTTACTCGAAACATGTCACGAAATCGCGATAGTTTTTCAACTTTGCTTCTTTCCTTCCAGCATGTCACGAAATCGTGATAGTTTCTCTAGCTTTTTCTCTCTCCTCCGATATGTCGTGAAATCATGACATTTTTGGCTGTGCCTTCTCTCTCCTCAGTTTTGTTGTGAAATCACGACATTTTTGGCTGCACCTTCTCTCTCCTTAGTTTTGTCATGAAATCATGACATTTTTGGCTGCACCTTCTCTCTCCTTAGTTTTGTCGTGAAATCATGACATTTTTGGCTGCACCTTCTCTCTCCTCAGTTTTGTTGCGAAATCATGACAAAAAACATGTCGCAATATCACGAAAGTTTTCTTACTTGTCTTTTTCTACAAATTTCTGAATCTGGGCCACTTCTTTCTTCTTGGAAATTCACTGTATTTGTTCTGACTGACCTCTGAACTGCATCAACTGCATCAATCTGTCTGTGTTGACAACAATGACAATACTTTTGCAATACTTTTTCTGCACCTTGCTCAACAATCTCCCCCTTTGGAAAAGGTACAGGCACCAAAATGATATTCTCACAATGACACTGAGAGGGGGGGGTGAATCAGTGTAACTATTTAAAATTTAAATCTGCAACTCTTAATGCTTAAAAATGCAAGCTTAAAAAAAGATATAGCAAGCATAACAAAAGAGCATCACACAACATAAGATTTAACGAGGTTCACCGATTTTGCTACTCCTAAAATAATGACTGTTTGGACTACAATCCAAATCCGACCTTTGCAAGGATTCAATATTTACAAATAGTTTACTAGCACCAAGCTGGAAGGAGCACCAACCCCCGATTTATCCGCAACAACAGATAGGAGCACCAACCCCTTATACCAAGCACCAACTTGGATTTCTATTTTGAAAAATAGATTGACATAAAAATGCCTTCTCTTTTACAAGACCCTCACTGGTCTATTGCTCATTCAAATCAATCTCATAGAAGCATAAAGAGAATTTTTAGAAACTCAATATCTTCTATTGCATACTAAAACCTCTCTGTCAATTTTTCAAAATAAAACCAGGTTTCAGTTCTGTAGCTATTTTTCTTACAGCACTCTTACCCAACCACACTTTTTGTTTTTCAAAATAAAACACGGTTGCAGTAACCTCACTTACTGCGCCTTTTCGATTCTTTATACTCGGTTTACTTGAACGAATCTTTTCAAAATGACTCTAATTTTCCATCCAATTTTTCATGCATTCTTGGCTACATTCAATTTGTCACACCCTCTTTGACATGCTCTGTCTTTTAGCCGCTTTCTTTCTGACTCATTCTGACAATCTTCTCTGCTCATTCTGATAGCTTTTTCTATGCAACCTGACAACCTTTTCTACGTGTTTCGATGCTCTGTCATTCTTTTCTTTTATCCTTTACGTAACTGCCCTCTAGGCACCTTTACACTTCTAGATGGCACTCTTTTCAATTCTAAGTCAAACTTTCTCTTCTGCCCGCAACTTCCATTTTTGACACACGTAACCTCTGATAGGATTTCTCATTTATCAAGATTCTCGGTATCTGCACTTTTTATAGCCTTGCAGCATCACGGCCCTGTAACAACCGTTCTTTTCTTTAATGCACTGTTTTGCCACCTGTAGCTTTAGTTCTAACTTCAGTTAACTCTTACCTAACTGGCTGTATGATTTTCTTCTGCACTTACCCCGACAACTGTCACTGTGTAAGCTTCTTGGCTTTTACCTATGCAACTAAGACATGTCACGATATTGTGACATTTCTTGCATCCATACAATTCTCACTTCATGCACTAGCAAAATCAAGACATGTAGCGAAATCGCTACACCTTTTTGACTTAGCACTTTCTCTTTGCTTTGACCAGCGAAAATCCAACATGTAGCGAAATTGCTACAACTTTTTGACTTGGCACTTTTTCTTTGCTTTGGCCAGTGAAAATCCAACATGTAGCGAAATCGCTACAACTTTTCGACTTGGCACTTTTTCTTTGCTTCGGCCAGCGAAAATCCAACATGTAGCAAAATCGCTACACTTTTTCGCCTCATTGCTTCTTCTCCGAACTTGTCGCAAAATCATGACACTTTTCATTCTTGGCGCTTCTTCACCGAACTTGTCGCGAAATCGTGACACTTTTCATTGCTCGCGCCTTTACTCGAAACATGTCACGAAATCGCGATAGTTTTTCAACTTTGCTTCTTTCCTTCCAGCATGTCACGAAATCGTGATAGTTTCTCTAGCTTTTTCTCTCTCCTCCGATATGTCGTGAAATCATGACATTTTTGGCTGTGCCTTCTCTCTCCTCGATTTTGTTGTGAAATCACGACATTTTTGGCTGCACCTTCTCTCTCCTTAGTTTTGTCATGAAATCATGACATTTTTGGCTGCACCTTCTCTCTCCTTAGTTTTGTCGTGAAATCATGACATTTTTGGCTGCACCTTCTCTCTCCTCGCTTTGTTGCGAAATCATGACAAAAAACATGTCGCAATATCACGAAAGTTTTCTTACTTGTCTTTTTCTACAAATTTCTGAATCTGGGCCACTTCTTTCTTCTTGGAAATTCACTATATTTGTTCTGACTGACCTCTGAACTGCATCAACTGCATCAATCTGTCTATGTTGACAACAATGAAAATACTTTTGCAATACTTTTTCTGCACCTTGCTCAACAATCTCCCCCTTTGGAAAAGGTACAGGCACCAAAATGATATTCTCACAATGACACACGAGAGGGGGGGGTGAATCAGTGTAACTATTTAAAACTTGAATCTGCAACTCTTAATGCTTAAAAATGCAAGCTTAAAAATAGATATAGCAAGTATAACAAAAGAGCATCACACAACACAAGATTTAACGAGGTTCACCGATTTGGCTACTCCTCAAATAATGATTGTTTGGACTACAATCCAAATCCAGCCTTTGCAAGGATTCAATCTTTACAAATAGTTTACCAGCACCCACTGGAAGGAGCACCAACCCCTGATTTATCTGCAACAACAGATAGGAGCACCAACCCCTTATACCAAGCACCAACTTGGATTTCTATTTTGAATAATAGATTGACATAAAAATGCCTTCTCTTTTACAAGACCCTCACTGGTCTATTGCTCATTCAAATCAATCTCATAGAAGCATAAGGAGAATTGTTAGAAACTCAATATCTTCTATTGCATACTAAAACCTCTCTTTCAATTTTTCAAGAATAAAAACCAGGTTTCAGTTCTGTAGCTATTTTTCTTACAGCACTCTTACCCAACCTCACTTTTAGTTTTTCAAGATAAAAACACGGTTGCAGTAACCTCACTTACTGCGCCTTTTCGATTCTTTATACTTGGCTTCCTCGAACGGCTCTTTCAAAATGGCTCTAATTTTCCCTCCAATTTTTCATGCATTCTCGGCTACGTTCAATCTGTCACACCCTCTCTGACGTGCTCTGTCTTCTAGCCGCTTTCTTTCTGACTCATTCTGACAGTCTTCTCTGCTCATTCTGACAGCTTTTTCTATGCAACCTGACAACCTTTTCTGCGTGTTTCGATGCTCTGTCATTCTTTTCTTTTATCCTTTACGTAACTGCCCTCTCGGCACCTTTACACTTCTAGATGGCACTCTTTTCAATTCTGAGTCAAACTTTCTCTTCTGCCCGCAACTTCCATTTTTGACACACGCAACCTCCGAGAGGATTTCTCGTTTATCGAGATTCTCGGTATCTGCACTTTTTACAGCCTTGCAGCATCACGGCCCTGTAACAACCGTTCTTGTCTTTAATGCACTGTTCTGCCACCTGTAACTTCAGTTCTAACTCCAGTTAACTCTTACCTAACTGGCTGCATGATTTTCTTTTGCACTTACCCCGACAACTGTCACTGTGTAAGCTTCTCGGATTTTACCTGTGCAACTAAGACATGTCACGATATCGTGACATTTCTTTGCATCCATACAACTCTCTCTTCATGCACTAGCAAAATCAAGACATGTAGCGAAATCGCTACAGCTCTTCGACTTAGCACTTTCTCTTTGCTTCGACCAGCGAAAATCCAACATGTAGCGAAATCGCTACAACTTTTTGACTTAGCACTTTCTCTTTGCTTCGACCAGCGAAAATCCAACATGTAGCGAAATCGCTACAACTTTTCGACTTAGCACTTTCTCTTTGCTTCGACCAGCGAAAATCCAACATGTAGCGAAATCGCTACACTTTTTTGCCTTATTGCTTCTTCTCCGAACCTGTCGCGAAATCGTGACACTTTTCATCCTTGGCGCTTCTTCACCGAACTTGTCGTGAAATCGTGACACTTTTCATTGCCTGCGCCTTTACTCCAAACATGTCACGAAATCGTGATAGTTTTTCAACTTTGCTTCTTTCCTTCCAGCATGTCACGAAATCGTGACAGTTTCTCCAACTTTTTCTCTCTCCTCCGATATGTCGTGAAATCATGACATTTTTCTCTTCTCTCAACATTTTTTCACCTTCTCTCTCCTTAGTTTTGTCATGAAATCATGACATTTTTTCCTTCTCTCTCCTTAGTTTTGTCATGAAATCATGACATTTTTGGCTGCACCTTCTCTCTCCTCAGTTTTGTCGTGAAATCACGACAGAAAACATGTCGCGATATCGCGACAGTTTTCTTACTTGTCTTTTTCTGCAAATTTCTGAATCTGGGCCACTTCTTTCTTCTTGGAAATTCACTGTACTTGTTCTGACTGACCTCTGAACTGCATCAACTGCATCAATCTGTCTGTGTTGACAACAATGACAATACTTTTGCAATACTTTTGCTGCACCTTGCTCAACAATCTCCCCCTTTGGAATTGTTGGCAACACATGTGCAATTTCAATTTCCTGTAGTAATTCTTCTCCCCCTTTGCCAATAATACCAAAGGGCTGCTGCAGACTCCCCCTGAGTCTATGCACAACATTCTCAGGCATAAATAATTTAATGCTCCCCCTGAGAATGTGTTCCCCATAGCTAATCAGTGCTTGGGTAGTGTGACCACTCCCAGCTTACTCCGAAGGTACTCAAAAACTTCCTTGGGCAATGGTTTTGTGAATATATCTGCTACTTGCTCTGTGGTTGGAACAAACTCCAATTTGACCTCTCCTTCTGCAACTTTATCTTTCAAAAAGTGATACCGGATTGCAATATGTTTGGTGCGGGAATGCATAACCGGATTCTTTGAGATGTTGATTGCACTAGTGTTATCACATTTAACTGAAATTGGCTCATTGAAGTGAATACCAAGATCTTTCAGTGTTTGTCTCATCCATAATATCTGTGTACAACATGTTGTTGTTGCAATGTATTCTGCCTCTGCTGTGGATAGAGAGACTGATTCTTGTTTCTTGTTGTGCCATGCTACCAGTTTATCTCCAAGATAAAATGCTCCTCCACTGGTACTTTTTCTGTCATCAATACATCCTGCCCAATCTGCATCAGAATATGCAAAAAGAGTGAAGTCTTTTCCTTTTGGATACCATAGCCCATACTCCATAGTACCCTTGAGGTACCTAAAAATCCTTTTCACAGCTGTCACATGAGTCTCTTTGGGACTAGCCTGAAATCTTGCAACCATGCAAACTGCCTGTAAGATATCCGGTCTGGTGGCTGTCAAATACAGCAGGCTCCCAATCATAGATCTGTACATTGTTTGATCAACATCTAGAGATTTGTCATCCTTGCTCAACTTGTAGCCTGTTGTCATGGGAGTGCTAACAGGCTTACTATCCTCCATTGTGAACTTTTTCAGCATTTCTTTCACATATTTAACTTGAGAAATAAAAATCCCCTTTTCAGTTTGATTAACTTGCGTTCGAGGAAATATGAAAGTTCACCAATCATAGACATTTCAAATTCTTTCTACATTTTATTTGCTATGTCTTTGCATGATTCATTATTGTTGCTTGCCAAATATTATATCATCTACATAAACAACAAGGACAATGAGATTGCCATTCTCAGTTTTGATATATAAATTGCTATCCACCATACCTTTCTTGAATCCTTGCTTAGTGAGATAGCTGTCCAATCTTGCATACCAAGCTCTAGGTGCTTGTTTCAAGCCATACAATGCTTTCTTCGACTTGCAAACAAAGTTAGGATTATCACAGAGTTGAAAACCATCAGGCTGTTCAATATACACTTCTTCTTCAAGATTTCCATTTAGAAATGCTGATTTCACATCCATCTGATAAACTTTGAAATTCCTATGAACTGCTAAAGCCAGAAACAGTCTGATTGCTTCAAGTCTGGCCACTGGTGCAAAAGTTTCTTCAAAATCAATCCCTTCAACTTGAGCATATCCTTTACAGACCAATCTTGCTTTATTCCTTACAACCTGTCCGTCTTCATTCAGTTTGTTTTGAAATATCCATTTAGTACCGATTATGTTTTTATTTTCAGGCCTTGGTACTAATTCCCAGGTTTTGTTTTTCTCAATTTGATCTAGTTCTTCATTTACTGCCTCCATCCAGCTTTCATCTGTGCTTGCTTCAATAATATTTTTGGGCTCAATGCTTGGATAACAGAGAGTAGTTGTTTACTACTCTTCTTCTTGTTTGAATACCAACTGTGGGGTCCCCAATAATCTGCTCTCTGGGATGATTTTTCTGCCATTGCCTGTTTTGGATTTCCTATTTTCTTCTATTTCTAAATCATCTGAATCTGATTTCTGTCTCTCTTCTTTTTCTTGATCTTCATCCTCTTCAATAAATTCTTCATAAGTCGGGTAGTTTTCATTATGGCTGATTTCTTGTTTCCTACCTTCATCAACCTTAACATCCGCACTCTCCACAATTTTCTTTAGTCTTTTGTTGTAGCATGTGTAGGCTTTGCTTTTTGTTGAGTAACCAAGAAAAATTCCTTCATCAGCTCTATCTTCAAACTTGCCAAGATTGTCTTCAGTTCGTTTAATGTAACACTTGCTGTCGAACACTTTGAAGTATTTTGCTGTAGCCTTTTTGCCAAACCATAGTTCATAAGGTGTTTTGCTTTCATGCGGCCTCAACATGCACCTATTCTGGATGTAAACTACAGTATGAACTGCCTCTTTCCAAAACCTGTCAGCAATTTTGCTCTCTGTCAACATGGTCCGTGCCATTTCCTGCATAGTTCTGTTCTTTCTTTCTACTACTCCATTCTGCTGAGGTGTTCTTGCTGTCAAAAACTGTCTTCTAATCCCATGTTTTTCATAGTATTCTGCAAACTCATCTGAAATAAACTCTCCTCCTCTATCTGATCTTAAACATTTAATTCTTTTTCCTGATTGATTCTCAACAAGATTTTTGAAAGTTTTGAACATCTCAAAGGCTTCTAATTTAAGTTTCAGAAATAGTACCCATGTCATTTTGGAATAGTCATCTATACACAGCATAAAATATTTGTATCCATTTATGCTTTCCGTTCTCATGGGTCCACATAAATCAGTGTGAATTAGTTCTAACGGCTTGCTTGTGAAGTACTCTTTTGCTTTGAAAGTGGCTCTGGTTTGCTTCCCCTTTTGGCATGACTCACAAATACTATTTGAAGGTTTACCAATAGTGGGTATGTCTCTTACTACCCTTTTTGAGCTGATTTTTACCAGATTATCAAAGCTTATGTGACCGAGTCTCTTGTGCCACAGCCAATTTTCTTCTTCCTGTCCAACCAAGCAAGCTCCTTCTGAAGTCTCTGAGAGAGTATACAGATTTCCAGAAGTTCTCAGTCCAGTAGCTATCAACTTCCCATTTTTTGTCTTTCTTACTTCACAACCCTGCTTCTTGAAAATTACTTCATGACCTCTATCACAAATTTGACTTACACTCAGTAAGTTATGCTTCAGACCAACCACAAAAAGGACTTCTTTAGAGTTGATTTTTTCGTCACTTAACTTAACTGATCCTTTACCCACTATCTTGGCTCCATCATTGTTTCCAAATTTTACAGAACCACCTTCGTAAGTCTGTAACTTATCAAACTTTTGTTTATCTCCTGTCATATGACTGGAGCATCCACTATCCAGAATCCATGGTGCAGATTTGTTCTGGGCTTTGAGAGCTGTTTGAACGATCAAGGATTCCTTATCTTTCTTAGGTTGTTCCTTTTCTTTCCACTCTGATTTGACAGCAGATTTGGTCACTTGTTTTACCTTCTCCCTTTCATTGGCTTGTGACTATTTTTTGAGAAATTTTCTGTTTTGTTTCAATCCAGTTGATTGATACTTTCTTCCTTGATATTTATTTCTTGCAAAAGAGCTACGACAATTTCTTGCAATATGTCCAAAGTTATGACAGTTATAACATTCTACAACATAATCTATCAAAGGTGAAAAAGCATTTCTACTAGTGAAATTCCTTTGTCCTACATTATATCTACAATTTGAAATTTTATGACCATAAGCATTGCATTTAAAACAATAACCAGAAAAGGAACGAGTGTACCTAGGTAATGGTTTTTGCCATGTTGTAGTAGGAGCCATGGGTCTTCTTCTTCTTTGATATGTGACTTTGGTGAATCCATCATTTGCAGTACTCCTTTCATGCTTGGCCTTATTGTTTTCTTTTGCATGATACGGTTTTTCTTGATCAACCCTGATCTTATCTTTATTCTTTATTGGTTCTACAGTTATAGCCTTTGATTCCTTTGAGGATTCTCCTTCATCAAATCCCAAACCAAATTTGATGCCTGTAGGCCTTTGGTTATTTAACATTTTATTCAGCTTCATAGAACTGTCTTCAAATTTATGATGACAACTCAATTTCCGATTCATCTCTTCTAGCTGCATCCTTAATCCAACTATGTCTTCTTCTAGCTTATTGCACTCATCTATTTTCACGGTTAGTTGTGCTTCAAAATCTTTAGACTTTTTCTTAAATTCTTTAGTCTGTACTTTCAAACTGATTATTAATTCGTTGGCATCCTCAAATTTTCTTGAAATATTTTTATTCTTTTTCCTTTCTATACTTAACTCTTCAAGTGCAGCAACCAACTCACCTTCCAGATCTACCTCAGCCTCATCCTCTAATTTTTCATCACACTCCTGGGTTTCCTCTGTTCTTTCTTCTTCAAAAGCCATGAACAAGGCTTCACCAGTTTCTTCTTCAGAGTCCTCACTGGAGCTGTCTTTAGAAGAGTTAACATTCTTGGAAATGAAACTTTTCTTCTTGAAGTTCCTTTTTCTAAAATGTGGTTTCTTCTTCCAGTCACTTCTTTCTTGGTGTGTCCCTTCATCACTTTTGTTTTTCTCATTCATTGGGCATTTAGCTGCAAAGTTCCCGATGCCTCCACAGTTGAAACACTTGAACGGTAGCTTACCTCTGTACTTTCCTTTTCCCTTTATTAGTTTCCTAACAAAGTTTGCTTCAGTTTCATCTGAAGATTCTTCTTCCTCAGATTCTTGTTTAGCTTTTATATTTTTCTGTGCTTGGAAAGCAGCTTCTCTGTCTGAGGGCTTAGTTTGTCCTATTCTCATTTCATATGCTGTTAAAGAACCATGCATTTCATCCATGCTAAAAGTATTTAAATCTTTAGCTTCTTCTATAGCAGAAACTTTAGCATCAAATCTTTTATGGAGAGTTCTTAGTACCTTTTTCACAACAACTGCATCTTCTATTTCCTCATCGAGTCCTCTAATCGCATTGATGATTCCATTTACTCTCAGCATATAGGCCTCTATGTTCTCATCATCATTCATCTTTAATGCTTCAAACTGGGCTCGATGGGTTTGTAGCTTGGCTTCCTTGATCTTGCCATCTCCTTCATGAATGCTCTACAGTTTGTCCCATATGTCTTTTGCCGATTTACAGACTCATGATCCTTATCAATTCACTTTCTACTAACCCACACATAATAGCATTCTTAGCTTTAGATTTGTTCTCAAACTTTTTCTTCTCAGCCGCATCTGTTGGAGGAGCAGAGGGTATTGTGTATCCATTTTCAACAGATTCCCAAATGTCATATCCCAATGCACACAGATATGTCTGCATCCTGAGTCTCTAGAAAGAGTAATTTGTTCCATCGAACAAAGGAGCTTTGTTGGAAGAAAATCCTTCACCATCGGCCATTGTGTATCTTCCAAGATCACCTTAGCTGATTAAGCTTGTTCAGGTACCTTGCTCTGATACCAATTGATATTCTCACAATGACACTAAGAGGGGGGGTGAATCAGTGTAACTATTTAAAATTTGAATCTGCAACTCTTAATGCTTAAAAATGCAAGCTTAAAAATAGATATAGCAAGTATAACAAAAGAGCATCACACAACACAAGATTTAACGAGGTTCACCGATTTGGCTACTCCTCAAATAATGACTGTTTGGACTACAATCCAAATCCAGCCTTTGCAAGGATTCAATCTTTACAAATAGTTTACCAGCACCCACTGGAAGGAGCACCAACCCCTGATTTATCTGCAACAATAGATAGGAGCACCAACCCCTTATACCAAGCACCAACTTGGATTTCTATTTTGAATAATAGATTGACATAAAAATGCCTTCTCTTTTACAAGACCCTCATTGGTCTATTGCTCATTCAAATCAATCTCATAGAAGCATAAAGAGAATTGTTAGAAACTCAATATCTTCTATTGCATACTAAAACCTCTCTTTCAATTTTTCAAGAATAAAACCAGGTTTCAGTTCTGTAGCTATTTTTCTTACAACACTCTTACCCAACCTCACTTTTAGTTTTTCAAGATAAAACACGGTTGCAGTAACCTCACTTACTGCGCCTTTTCGATTCTTTATACTTGGCTTCCTCGAACGGCTCTTTCAAAATGGCTCTAATTTTCCCTCCAATTTTTCATGCATTTACAGCTACGTTCAATCTGTCACAGCCTCTCTGACGTGCTCTGTCTTCTAGCCGCTTTCTTTCTGACTCATTCTGACAGTCTTCTCTGCTCATTCTAACAACTTTTTCTATGCAACTTGACAACCTTTTCTGCATGTTTCGATGCTCTATCATTCTTTTCTTCTATCCTTTACGTAACTGCCCTCTCGGCACCTTTACACTTTTTGATGGCACTCTTTTCAATTTTGAGTCAAACTTTCTCTTCTGCCCGCAACTTCCATTTCTAACACATGCAACCTCCGAGAGGATTTCTCGTTTATCGAGATTCTCGATATCTGCACTTTTGATAGCCTTACAGCATCACGGCCCTGTAACAACCGTTCTTGTCTTTAATGCACTATTCTGTAACTGCCACCTGTAACTTCAGTTCTAACTCTAGTTAACTCTTACATAACTGGCTGCATGATTTTCTTCTACACTTACCCCGACAACTATCACTGTGTAAGCTTCTCGACTTTTACCTGCACAACTAAGACATGTCACGATATCATGACATTTCTACCCTTTGACCTTTTCTTGACAGTTGACCATGAAAACAAGACCTGTCGTGATATCGTGACGTTCTTCGCCTCCTAGTCCTTATCTCGGCATGCACCGTGAAAACAGAACATGTCACAAAATCGTGATGCATTTGCTGCCTCTAGCTCTTTTCTGTCTCCTACCCGAAAATGGGACATGTCACGAAATCGTGACACATTTGCTGCCTCTAGCTCTTTTTCGTCACTTGCCCATGAAAATGGGACATGTCACAAAATCGTGACACATTTGCTGCATCTAGCTCTTTTCTGTCTTATGCCACAAAAATGGGACATGTCACGAAATCGTGACACTTTTTGCTTTCCTACACTCTACTTCGCTTGCACCCACAAAAATGGAACATGTCACGAAATCGTGACACTTTTTGCTGCCGTACACTTTTCTCCGCATGCCTCAGCGAAATTGGAACATGTCACGAAATCGTGACGCTTTTCTGCCTTAGCGTTGTTCTTTGCCTTTTGCCCATGAAAATGCAACATGTCACGAAATCGTGACATCTTTCGCATCCGTACAACTCTCTCTTCATGCACTAGCGAAATCAAGACATGTAGCGAAATCGCTACACCTTTTTGACTTAGCACTTTCTCTTTGCTTCGACCAGCGAAAATCCAACATGTAGCGAAATCGCTACAACTTTTCAACTTAGCACTTTCTCTTTGCTTCGACCAGCAAAAATCCAACATGTAGCGAAATCGCTACAACTTTTCGACTTAGCACTTTCTCTTTGCCAGCGAAAATCCAACATGTAGCGAAATCGCTACACTTTTCTCATTGCTTCTTCTCCAACTGAAATCGCACACTTTTCATCCTTGGCGCTTCTTCACGAACTTGTCGTGAAATCGTGACACTTTTCATTGCCTGCGCCTTTACTCCAAACATGTCACGAAATCGTGACAGTTTTTCAACTTTGCTTCTTTCCTTCCAGCATGTCGCGAAATCGCGACAGTTTCTCCAGCTTTTTCTCTCTCCTCCGATATGTCGCGAAATCATGACATTTTTGGCTGTGCCTTCTCTCTCCTCAGTTTTGTCATGAAATCGTGACATTTTTGGCTGCACCTTCTCTCTCCTCGGTTTTGTCACGAAATCGTGACATTTTTGGCTGCACCTTCTCTCTCCTCGGTTTTGTCGTGAAATCGTGACATTTTTGGCTGCACCTTCTCTCTCCTCAGTTTTGTCGTGAAATCGTGACAGAAAACATGTCGCGATATCGCGACAGTTTTCTTACTTGTCTTTTTCTGCAAATTTCTGAATCTGGGCCACTTCTTTCTTCTTGGAAATTCACTGTACTTGTTCTGACTGACCTCTGAACTGCATCAACTGCATCAATCTATCTGTGTTGACAACAATGACAATACTTTTGCAATACTTTTGCTGCACCTTGCTCAACACAAAAGAAAAGCAAGGATGGAAAAAGCAGACAAGGAAATAAGTTCTTTCAAAGGCAAAAGAGGAGCTACTATGTGGATAAGGCAAGTAAGTACTCAAGCGATAGTGATGCCAGTATTTCAAAAAATGATAGAGATGAAGTTATTTTTATGATTGAAGAAAAAGAACAAGTTAAGAAAAGGACTCCAGTAATTCTCATATATTTTAGATATGGTAACTTTGGACATTTTGAAGATAGTTGTACAAGGGATGGTTATAGTTTTAGTGATGATGAATATGAAGATACACTTGAAGGACCAGAAGAGAATATTCTAATGGTATTAGAAGGAGTAGATGATCCTACAGAAGACAAGTCAATAGAAAATAAATATGTGGACAAAGGCAAGAAAATAGAGGAATATTCAGAAGAGAATGGATATGATCTCAAGGTAAAACTTATTTATGCCATTGACATGGTAAAGAAGGTATGAAAACAACACTCTAAACTTGAAATTTAGTTTCAAGAATGTGCTGAAGAGAGAAGATTGCTTATAGAGCATTTAGAAAAATCAAAGGCTAAGGCAAAAAGATTCAAGGATAAGTTAGAAGCAAAGACCTTAGAATGTGAAAAGTTAGCACAAGAAGTGGCACTACTCGAAAAATATTTAGAAGACTCCAAATTCAAGCTAAAAGGGTTCAAAAATAGCTCAAATAACTTGGATAACTTCATCAACATACAAAAGCCTACATCAGGTAAAATAGGTCTTGGATTTGAACAGGTTCAAGAGAAACAATAATAAAAGTCAACCTTAAGTTCTGAAAAACTTCAAAAGAAGAAACTTCAGAAGAAGAAGATAGTGTAAGTGAAAGTGAGACATCTAAGGATGAGTTGGACAATAGAAAGTTCAACAAAAATAGGAACAATGCACAAAGAAGATAGATATGGAATAACAATCAGAATAGGTCAAGAGATACTAGGAGACCAATGAGGTCAAGACAAAGAGGATTCAATGGAATATGCTTTTCATGTCACAGGTTTTGGCGTATGGCTTAACAGTGCAAGACACAGGGAAGATAGGAATATGGGAACATACAATTTTTCCATGGGTATTGCTACTCATGTAATCAGTTTGGTCACAAGGCAATGAATTGTAGGGTTCATGATAGAAGAGGATATGGCTTCACTAGGAGAAATCCTAAGACATTTGTACCTTTAAGGAATAATAACATTAAGTGTTATACGTGCAATAATAATGGTCACACAACAAAGTGGTGTATAGCAGATATTCCAGAATCAAGCAGGAACAACAACATGAATAGAAATAGGAACATGGATATGAATAAGAATAGGAACATGGATAGGAACATGGACATGGAAATTGGTCAAGGAGATAGAAGGTTTAGATAAAAATGAAAAATGATAAAGGTAAAGAATAGTTCTTTTTGGTAGTAGAAATACTCCCACCCTAGAATTAACCACCTCAAGAGGAGGTGGGGGAGGGGCTAAGCTAAGAGAATCATTCTTAGACTCAAGCCCCAAGTGTGACCCTTTGCCATTGATGTCAAAGGGGGAGATATTTGAGTAAGGGGGAGAGCTTTCAATCAGGAGGAGTGAATCTTCAGGGGGAGCAAAAAATTTTTTAGTATTGGCATTTTTAAAGAGTGGTTGCCATCAATGAAAAAGGGGGAGATTGTTGGCAATTTGAGCAAGTTTGTAAGCAAATTTGAGTTGTCATTGATGTCAAAAGGAATGCAATTGATTGGTTCCAAAAGAGTTTCATAATGTCTTATGAAGCATGACCAAAATTTTTTTTCATTAAAACCTTGATGGAGCAAAATAAAAGGTTTTCCATTAAAACCATTGAAGGGGAAAATAAAAGGTTTTCCATTAAAACCATTGAAGGAGAAAATAAAAGGTTTTTCATAAAAACCATTGGAAATTAAAGTATAATAATTTTATCATACTAAGGAAGCTTAAATTCAATTATAAATTAATTTATTAGTTAATTTACTTAACTTGAAAAGTTATTTAAATTAATTATTAATTAATTAATTTATTAATTATAAATTAATTTAAGTTAAGGTTAAAACCCTAGAGTGGGTTTTAGATTTGAAATTTGAAAATCCAATTTTGAAAAGTGAGGACATGAGGAGGAATGTAAAATCAAGTATATAAGGGGGAACACCCACCTCATTAATATTCACCATGCCTAAGAAGATCGTGTGAGCATAGTAATCAGTGCTGCGACCAAGGGAGAGAGAAAACATGATTTTCACATGAGAAGACGAGGAGTGTTGAAGGCATAAGAGGAAGGTCTTTATCCTTACTTCACGTGGGCTTTCATAGCCCACATGATGAGTTCCCAAGAACCTAGCACTTAGGATAGAGGAGACAGTGGATAGAGTCATGTCGAATCCCCTTTTTATGGGGAGTACAAGGTATGTAGAATATTTTATCTCCAAATTTTTTGGAAGTTTAGTTGGGCAATTTAAAAATTAATTTTGCATGTTTATTATTTGGTTCTAAGGTTGCAAGGGAGTTATAAGTTTGGTAAAATTAAATTTTTAATATTGTTTGCTCAAAGGTTTTGTGTGAAGTGAAAAGTGTTTGGTTGATATTCTATAATGTTGAATATTATTAAGAGTGGTTAATATCCTATGGTGTTGGCTACTATTTTAAGAGTGGTTGATATATTAGGGTGTTGGTCACTATTCTAATATTGGAGTTGATAAGGTATATCCAAGTATTTTGTTATGTATGATTTGTTGAGTGTAATTGAAAAAGGAAGAAATAAGGCATTGATTATATTTTGGTCCAAGGAATATCTTTAAGGAAATATTGGAATAATATTTTATCTTCTAACCTTATTGAGTTTGGCAAAGAAGTGTTTATGGTTGTGGCAGATTTGTGAGGTCTATTCCTTATCATCAAGAAAAAGGTATGAGCACATTGTTTCATAGTTAAGTTGATTGGTTGGTTTTATGGAAAATAAGTTTGGAGTGAAAAGGACTTGATTAGGGTTTACTTTTTAAGTATGTTTGAGTTAATGCTTCAAGGTTTTCTAGGATAAAGAGTTGCTATTGAAACCTTGCTTGATTAGCATTGTTTTTGAAGCCATTGATGGTGTAAATAACTTGAACTAGGGTTTGAGTATCATTGCTATAAGCATTGTTGTTGAATTAAGTTTTTGAGCAAAGAACTTGAACTAGGGTTTGAAAAGATCACGAGTATCATTGTTATGTGAGATTTATCGCTAAAAATTGTTGGGAATATTTTGAGTTGGTGTTTACATGCTTGGACTAGGGTTTGTGAGAAAGGAGTGTTTCATTGAGTGATTGGTTGAGTAGAGTTGGTTGAGCCTAGTCAAGTGGATGTGTGAAGTGATTGTTCAAGTTCCATAAAACAAACCATTCTATATTCTGAATTGAGTTGAGAAAGTGATTGAGCATTGAGTTGAATTTGAAGCATATTGAGTCTCTAATAATTCTCATTATGTTTCTATGAGAGTGATTGAAAATTATTGAGCATTGTGATGATTATAGAGCATATTAAGTCTCTAACAATTCTCTTTATGTTTCTATGAGATTTGGACAAGTTCTGTATGGAATTTTTGAGTAGATTTGGACAAGTTCTGTGTGGACTTGTTGAGAAAATTTGGACAAGTTATGTGTGGACTTTTTGAGCAGATTAGGACAAGTTCTGTGTGGAATTGTTGAGCATATTTGAACAAGTTCTGTGTGGACTTGTTGAGCATATTTTGACAAGTTCTGTGTGGACTTTTTGAGTAGATTTAGACAAGTTATGTGTGGACTTGTTGAGCAGATTTGGACAAGTTCTATGTGGACTTTTTGAGCATATTTGGATAAATTCTATGTGGACTTGTTGACCAGATTAGGACAAGTTTTGTGTGGACTTGTTGAGTATATTTGAACAAGTTCTGTGTGGAATTCTTGAGAAGATTTGGACAAGTTTTGTGTGGACTTGTTGAGCAGATTTAGACAAGTTCTATGTGGACTTGTTGAGTAGATTTAGATAAGTTCTATGTGGACTTGTTGAGCATATTTGGACAAGTTTGTTTGGACTTGTTGAGTATATTTAGAAAATTTATGTGTGGACTTGTTGAGCAAATTAGGACAAGTTATGTGTTGACTTGTTGAGAATATTTAGACAAGTTCTATGTGGAATTATTGAGCATATTTGGACAAGTTCTGTGTGGAGTTGTTGAGAATATTGAAAAAGTTCTGTGTGGACTTGCTGAGCAGATTGGAAAAGTTATTTTTGGACTTGTTGAGTAGATTATACAAGTTTTGTGTGGACTTGTTGAGAATATTGGACAAGTTCTATGTGGACTTTTTGAGCAGACTGGACAAGTTCTGTGTGGACTTGTTGAGAGGATTGGACAAGTTCTGTGTGGACTTGTTGAGTAGATTGGACAAGGTTTGTATGGATTTGTTGAGCATATTTGAGCAAGTTCCATGTGGACTTGTTGAGAAAATTTTTGGTGCATATTTGAGGATAGATTTATACCAAAATAGAGATAAATATTGAGTAGATTTGTGCTATACTGAAGGACTATGTTTAGTACATATTTGAGATAGAGCTTTAGAGGTGATAGAGTAGAGAGGATTGTAGTCTCCAGTGGATAGAGATCCATAAAATATGGTAGTGAGGATAGGTCTTCTGAGTGGGGAGGATAGGTCTTCTGAGTGGGGACAAGAGTCTTTAGTGGAGAGATATCCATAAGCCAGTGTAGAGGAGGTGGTTATCTTCTAGAAGATCACCAGCCAAAGCAGAGGAGAAAGAGTTCTCTTGTGGATAGTTATCCATGAAATTGATATAGGGGATTAGTATCTCCTTTGGACAGAGGTCCATAAACATTGTAACATGGAAAGGATTCCCAAGAAGTTGATTTAGAAAATTTTAGTGAAAAATTTTCTCCGTGGAGTAGCCCACATTGGGTGAACCATGTAAATTGTGGTGTCTCTATTGTATGTGGTATTTTATGCATTGATTTGATTATTTCTATTGATATTGCTATCTATACATTGCATATATTGATTTAGAAAGAAAAAGTAAAAAGTGGTCTTATACTGTTCACCCCCCTCTCAATATAAGCTTGTGTTATTCAATGAGACCATTCATGAAGAATTGGTTGGATTGACTCCATTTGATCAAATAGGGCTATTACAATAGAGAATGTGACTACAAACTCAACAACTACATGAGGAATATCAGATATTGCAGGCCCATAATATAAAGTTGAGAGAAAAAACCATCTAGTAATTGAATAACACAATACAAAGGTTGGATGAACAAAGAACAACTAGATTGTAGGAGCTAAAAGATGAACCCGAGGATAATGAAGGGATAATTCCAAGAAGTGGTATAAGAAATGATGATGCAAGTACAAGTTCACAATTACCACTAAGTGATCCACCAATGACGAATAAATATGTAGAGATGCTATGGTGATACATTGAGGAAGCAACCACATCACTTGATTCATAAGGCAATGCACAACTAGATTTGAGTGACTCCAATGATGAAGGAATATCTTGGCTAGTACAATAACCTAGAATAGAAATTAGTGATGATGATGATTGCCTAGGGAACCCACAAAATTCCTAATATAAATTTGATCCCCCAGCATGTACAACAATTCAACGACAATTAGGAAGACCATGGGAGTATCAAATCAACCTTGATCCCCAAGCATATATAATATCCCATCAAAAATTGAGAAGACAAAGAAGAGAAGTGACAATATGGGAGAGACTGATGAATTTACCAATATATTGGGTAGAACAAAGAGAAAAGAATCAAAATGACTCAAGTTTTGAGATAGATTTTTTCAATGCATATAGAGAGGTCTTGGCAACTTCATCTCCACAAAGATGCTTTGAGGAAAGAATATGGAGACGTTGCTTAGAATGTGAAAATAAAAGAATTAGAGCACTATGATAATTATCACCAAGTATAAGATGAATTAGAAGTCCACTAGACAACATTGAGTTGGTAGAGATAAATCCTAATAACTGAGCAATGGGAGGAAGGAATAGACAATGACCCCTAAGGCTTCAGCCAAAAATGGGAGGAGGTAGTCAACCACAGAGTGAGCAAGGACAAGATGATGTTACAATTAGAGGAAGATAATGAGGGAGGTTATGACCCCCTATTCCTAGGTGGATGGGAGATACACCCTTAGCTTGTTTTAACTAGACAAGAAATCTACAAGGTTTACCATAGATGAGAGGGATCTTATCAAACCCTACAACGCATTATCCATTGGGATGACCAAACCTAATTCTATGAGGACCTTGAAGAGTGGTAGGTGATAGAGGATTACTCCAAGTGAGGGAGGAATCACCACTAGTGTATAGAAGCTCGATATCAAGAGGAATAGGATGGGAAAGACACTCGTGTGGTAGAGGCCTTATTAGTAGAGGAAGAGTGCATTTTACAAATAAAAGAAACCAGGTATAAAAAAGGATCCAATCACCAAGTCTAGAGCAAGAATTGATATGAGGATATAGGTGGATAAGTCACTTGAATGATAGTAGAGTAGTAAGGATACTACAATCGAGGTATCAATCACCTATATGACAAGAGGAAAGAACACCAAGTAAATATACTACAGCTTACAATTGTACAATCCTAAATTGTACACATGGTATGGGAAGGCTAGGGAACTCGGTAACATCACAAGTAGAGATGAATCAACCTAGAGAGAAAGTGGATCTAGATGATATAACCACTCAGAATGTCACAGTCAAACCTCCAAGAGAGGAATCCGATGGGATCATACAAGTGAATGTCACTATACGATTCCCACAACGGTAAGTATAAATAGGTTAGGAAATGAAAAAAAAGAAAAATAAAAATAAAAATAAAAATAAAATAAAATGCTTTAGTTGTGAAAATCTCTTGGGACACAATTAAGATGGAAGTGGGTTGAAAACCAGAAACAGTGACCTCTTCAAAGAGAAATAAAAATAGAAAAAAAATCTCTAAGTAATAGACTATACAAGTTAAATTTAAAGTTGAAAAAACATAAGTGAGAGATCGTACAAGCAAAATTGGAAAAAGTACATGTAGAATCGTAGAAAGAGGCATGTTGTATGATATGGATTGTATTGTGTACGGTTCTGGGTGTAGTTGTGCAATTTTAAACTGTTGCATTTAATGTTCATATGTGTGGAATAATGTGTTGTCAAAAAAATGTGAGAAAAAATTAAAATCACATGAAAAAGCAATGAGTTGTCGATCATTCGGGAAAGGATGAAAAGACATGCAAAGTGGTGCAATTTTAAATTTGGAGTGATTAGGGTTTGAGGACAATTTAAATACAAAGCTCACCCTAGCAATTTTTAAACCGTACAAGGAGGAATTCAAATTTTTAGGAGGATGAAGGTGAAAAGCATGCAAATAAATGGAGACAACCACATGGGCATTGAAATACATCAGTAAGTTGTAATATTGCATGAACCATATTTTAATTTGCACCACAGATACTTTTAACACTTGAGGAAATTAAACCAGAGGAGAAAAAGTAAGGGTTCAACTCCATTAAAAGAAAATTTTTAGTTTAGTCAAAGGGAAACACCTGTTTGCAGCAAAATATGTCCTAGTACAAACTAGGGTGTTGAAAAATGTACATAGGGTTCGATAAAGTTGTAGATTGAATCCAGAGCAGAGAAATTGTAGGGAAAATAAGCTTAAAAAACTTAATCTAAAAAAAGTGGCCAAATATGAACTGGAAAAGACAGGGGAAAGGAAGGATAATATTGTACAGTCATATTAAACATCCAATTTTTTTATTTTTGGGGATAAATTGTGCCAAGTGTGGAAAATTTGAGAAATTGTTCTTAAAAGGTATTGAAAAGATTGATTGGGGCATTTCGGTAACTGGGTTAGTGAGAAATCATGGAGGAGAGGTGAAAAATATAAATTTTAGGTGAAAAATGTAATTTTTAAGAGATGTATTGTATAATTTGAAGATAGACTGTATGATCTCAAAAAAATATTGTACGATCTCAAGCAATTTTTAGTCTGTTTTGAGATTTTTGAGCAAATCATATGAAATCATACGGATTCAGTGAGGGGAAGTAGCTAGACAAGGATATTGTATAGAGTGGTATGACCCTGTACATTTTTGTGCTACATTTGTATGATTTTTAGAAGAATGAACAATTAGAAGATTGAATAGTTTGAAGATTGAACAGTTAGAAGATTGAACAGTTTGAAGATTGAATAGTTGGAATATTGAACAGTTGTATGATATGGAGGTGGTTATGGATTGGGAAACCATACAAGAACAAGTGGAAAAGCATACTGTATGATTTATAGTAGACTATACTATTTTTGGATCACTTTTACTTGCAAAATTGGTGATGTTCGAGTAGCAAGATAATCGAAGGAATGGTGAGAAAATGATTTCAACTGAAGAGTTTGGATACCAGTTAAGAATAATTACAACCAATATGGTGGAACGGTCATCAGTACATATATACAAGAGAGAGTCACATCCTTGGTAATACCAAGGGTAAAAGTTTCAGTCCCGTGGTTGGTGTGGTACTCATCCCTGGAGGAGAGGAGGATATAGGTCATGGAGATGGCAAAGGTACTGGAGGGCTGATCGAAGGAGAACACCATCAAGATAACAAGAGGAGATGTAACAAGAAAGGATTATAAGGAGGGATTTGAGGAGTGAAGTAGATTTTCTAGATCCAAATGAGGATTTGAGTATCAGACCTAAGGAAGGCCAGGTTGAGATAACAAATATATCAGTTATACAACATGGAGGAGAGAAATGCAAGAGATGGTGGAGTAGTGAAGAAAACAAAACCCACCCCTGGAGGAAATAGTTTGAGGAGGTTGGTGTAGTTGTAATAGCATAGGTGCCACCATGCCAAAAGAAATTATTCTATAATTACTTTTTGTAGATGGTTTAGGCATATAATCCTGCAACCATAATTACCTATGTCAATGTAGGCAAGAGGTCAATGAAAGTAGAAGTTACAACAAAGGCATTCAAAAAGATATTTGGATTACTAGCATATGGCATGGAGGTAGTTAAAAAGTTGGTTGATCTGATTGAGATAAATTGCATCATCACTTCACTTACAAATGTGAAACTGCTAAAAGATGCGAAGATCTCGGGTTTAGGGACCCGAGGAATTAAATAGAGCTAGTTGAAAGGGAAATATTATTCATGTGCCATGAATACTGTAATATCTCAATTATCAGGGGATACACAAGCCACAAAGATGCCAATATGGATGGCTTAGTATGTGGAAGGTATCACCAAAGGAATTAGGTATGATTGGGGTACCTATTTAGAGAAGAATATGCACGAGGTACTGATAAAGAGATCAAAGAATTTTGGGATGAATTTCCATGCCATTGGATTGTTGTTAAATGCTATTACGAAGAAGGAAATTCACTTTCCAGGTTTGATAGAACCTAGGGATGTTAAGTTAGGATAACCAACCATCTTGAGGTGGGTAAATTTAGTACCAGTTTAGAAGGATACTCTAGAAAAGTCTTGAACAAAGAAAGAGCAGCAGGCCACTGTAGTATAGAGGATACTTCCTTGAATGAGGATGTACATCCCAAAAGGAAAAGGCCTAGGAATTTGGAATCTAAACTGGAATAACAAGCACTTTAGCAATGGTAGTAGGAGCAACCATTAGTTCAGGAAAGGAAGAAAAATATGGGAAGGAAATCTAGCCCAGTATGAGTACAAACAAGGAGAAAATGAGAAATAATGGTGAATAATCTTGCCCCAAAAAATAAGCCAAGACTATACAAAATTAATAGCAAGAAGAGGAACATTCAAACTCAAAGAAGCTAGATCTGCATGAGTGGAACTGGGAAGGAGTAGAGGAAATTGTGGAATCCCAACAATTTTTCTAACATGATGAATTTAAAAATTTGAACTCTTTGAAAATATTGGAGGATACAGAAGTGAAGCAGATAGCATAGGAAGTAGTAGCCACTACTCAGGAGAAAAAAGAGAAAGTTCAGCTGAGAGTGGAAGCATTAGAGGAAGAGTCTAGAGAAAAGAAGAAGCTTCATTTAAAATTCATAATGGGAGGAAGCTCAAATCAAAATAATCAGATTAATGCACAGTAAGAGATGAAGGCATCACAAGAATAAGAAGAACCTATTGTTGGAGAAGTCATGACAAGAGAAACTCAGCAAAATCAGAGAGAAGAGCAGATCATCAGAGAGCAACAGGTGGGCTTCACTAAATAGAAATAAGCCCAGTAATCGATAGAAAAATAACAATATTAGTAGGAGATTGTGAATATAGAATAATATGTGGAGGTGGAGAGGACAGTAGAATAGAATCCACCAAGAAAAAATAAACATATAAAGAGAGCACTACTAGAGTTGAAGGGAATCTCTAGCCATCACATGGAAGAGAAAGAATAACAGACTCATACAGATGAGGAACTATGAAGGTTAAAAATAAATTATCTCCTGGAAGTACTGTAGTTCAAAAAAATTGAAACTAAGGAGGACGTGCAAGGAGTAGAAGATAAGGTGGAACATTTCTTCTCTTAGATAGACAATGCCATAGCTAGCACCAAATTGTAATTTTATATTGGATGCATGGGAGAGTTGAAGCTATGGGAGGAACAAGTGTTTATAGAATTAGAAAAGATAACAAAATGGGTGAGAAATAAGGAGCATACAAGGAGAATTATAGACATTCATGAACAACACCCATGGAAGTTACCTAGGGAAGAGGTAACAATGATGTTGGGAAGAGAAATTTCTAGAGGAAGTGATAACTAATTACATGTAGCATTCGAGATTGTATCTGGATAGAGCCAATTATACAACTTACCCCATGAATACAACATAGTTGGGGCATAAGAGGATCACTGCAGGATTGACTATCACTTTGAGGAAGTTGAAATTCCTAACACATTGGATAGAGTGGTTGATCATAGGATTGGCACAGATATATCAGCTCAAGAAAGCTCAGAAGGAGGATATAGAAGCCACTCAAAAAGAAATTATTGCAATGGAGAAAGAATTGCAAAAGAGTAAGGTTGTGGTAAAAGAGAAAATAAAGAAATTAGAAGAACTACTAAGTACCAGGGCTGATTTTGAGGCTATACTTAGTTTGCTTGAAGAGGAGAAGTGACAAGTCTCACAGATGGTAGAAGACATGATTAAGGAGTTGGAGGCTCAATTCAGATCAAAGGATGAATAATTGAAAATGTAGTTGGACGAAAAGGATGAGCAACTAGCAACCTAGGATAATAAGGTAGAAGAGCTCACCAAAGACAACAAAAGATATAATGAGATAGTCCTAGAGAAGCAAGCGTAGTTGAGTGCTAAGGAGGATACTTTTCGTGCTTTGGAGGTAGATATTCATCATCATCTACAGACCATCATAGATAAGAATGAAGAATTAGAAGTAGCAACTCAAATAGAAGCACACCTATAGGAAAAGCTCAAGAAGAGTGCCACTCATCGTGAAAAGCAATTGAAGGAACTCCTGAAGACTATCGAAGAGAAAGCTAATCACCATGGGTTGAAAGTAGTAGAAATGGGAAACTACACAACTAGTTTGAATAACCAACATGAAATTCTTCAATCCCAAGTGGATGAACTAAAATTTGTAGTCATGGATTATGAGGCATAACTAAAATAGAAATATGAGTTGGCAAGGACACTAACCAAAGTAAAGGGTAGGGCAGATTTAGGTAGAAAATACACCTCCCAGAAGAAGAAGAAGAAGAAGAAGAAGTGATAAAAGGATTTGCCCAAGTTTGACAATTTTGACAAGTTTTGTAAACCATACAGGTAGGAGTAAACCGTACAACCAGAAGGGAAAACCATACAAGGTGAAGGTAAACTATACAATGTGCAATGAAATGCATGGAAAATATAATTTTAAGTTATAATTGCACATGTATTTTATTATTAAGGTGTTAGACTTAGTAAAAGTATTAATTAATACATTTCATTATGCATGGGTAGTTGTAAATAAATAATTGCCTTAGGAACCACTTTGGAACAGCTTGGAAAATGTTATATAAGGCCCCATTTTCAATTTTGATAGTCTGGTTAGAATCTGGTTATGATCTAGTGATATTCTGGTTATGGGGAAATACTATGAGTTTTGGCTATGAATTGTTATTGCATATCTTTGATTGTTGATTGAAATTGTTGAACAATAATAAAGCTTGAGCACATTTTATGGTTTCTCTCACATATTGTATGATCCTAGAATGGAAGAATAGTAATTTCTAGTTTAATTCTATTGCATCTACTTCTTTTTGGTTGTTATGGCTATCTTATGCATTGCTATGGGGAAATTGGATTAAAACAGCACTGGTGTGGTCTTGGGAAATGATATATGATGATGATACCATCAAGGGAGATGTATTGAACATTGATGTATTATTTTTGGACATCACCTTTGGATATTGAACTCTCTCAACCCTGATAAAGTACTTTGTATGTTGATAGGATTAAGGTGAATTGCCTTAGTAAATCCTTACAAAAATTATCTGAGAGAGATTGGTATAGGAGAATATCTATTTTTCACCTGGTTTTACCTTAATTTTGTAAAAATTATACATCAAAGTCGTTACAAATCATATAGAAGATAATTACCCGATTTGGTAGTTTAGGCGATTGAGGGAAATTTACCTGATTTGGCAGCATTGGGAAATCAAACTATTTAGTTACAAAACTATGTATGGTAGATTGAAAAACCAAATATAAAGGATTGGATAAGTGTGAAATTATACAAGCACTATCATTATATTATTTGGGATTGTACAGTGGTACGATTTGGGGTCTGTACAAGCCATTTAGTTATCGCGCATTTCTAGTTGTAAAGACTGTACGATGGTACGATTTGGTCCATCAATTTGAAATAGAAATATGATCATTCCAAGCCTTTTAAACCACATTTCGACAAGGAATATTTCACTCCTGTGCTATATTTACAAGTTCTAAAAGCTACATATAAATAAGAGTGAGTGAGTGAAGGAGTGAGGTGGAGTGAAGGCTTGAGGTGGAATGAAGGCAATGGACATGGAGGGTGTGAATGTGATAGTACGAGTGAAGGTGCATGTGGTGAAGGGAAGTTACCTAGGCACTATTATTTGGACTTATGATTTTTTTTGGATTATGCAAATGAATATGACATTAATGTGTTTACATTGTGTATGTGTTGTGTTGCAATTGAGGATCTTGGAGGCCTAATATTGGTTCTCACCCCTCATTTCTAGGGTGAGAAAAGCACTGTAGAAGGGCTATTGGGACTGGCTAGAGGATGTAGGGCTAGTTGGGGTATCTTGGGTTGATGTGGTGAGGGAATATTAGGGGTATCTCTTTGCCTTGGAATGGAGATGGGATCCAGATAGGGGGACCTTTTAGCTCCTTATTGGAGAGGTGAGAGTGAGACTCGAGGATGTATACTACATTCTTTGAGTGCCAGTAGAAGGGTTACATGTTGAGGTTTGATATGATAGGGAGCATGAGATAAAATGTATATTTGGAGATCGATGGCGGGATGTGAGTGCGAAGGGTGGAAGGATCATGTACTTGTTGATGTATGATAAGGAGTTGGAGGTATTTTCCACGTTGGTCATGTTCTTATTGGACAACATAGTGGAACCTAACATCACTAGCTATCATTTCCCATGGAACATGATCAAGTTAGTATATGATATGATGATGAGCCTCGAGTGTATGCATGGGCACCTACTCTACTATCTCAATTGTATTTGGATTTGTATGAGGTGAGGAAGTAGGGGTAAAAGGGGGTGTGTTGTAGTATAATACTTTAGTATTAGGGTTGGGAGCACCTTAGTATGGCTTGGCCTATGGGATTTCCTAGTGAGGTATGGGATAGTGAGCATACCTATGCTTTGAGATGGTGATTTGCTAAGGAGGGGAAACCGAGTCATCCTAACCACACTAACTAGGAATACAAAGATTTTTGGGTAGGGATGACACCATATTAGGTGTATTGGAGACCATGACGAGGTGCCAATTGGAGTATTGATATGGAGAAAATATAGAGAGTTTGGTAGACAATATGGATGGTTATATGAATAGGAGTGAGGTGGATTTGATCTAGTTATTATGGTTGGTATGGTATTTTAGGATATGATAGGGGATTCCTGAGGCACCAATGTTGTGTCATCATCAACGAGATGATATGGGTCTACCTTGTGTGAAGGTATGATAGGTGACCTATGAGGATGTTGAGGAGATAAATATCCCCAATGTGGATGATGTAGGGACTACCACTAAGTACACTGTATGGTTCACTGCACAACCATAATGGATATTGATCTAGGAAATAGATGAGGGCAATGAGAATGGTGATGATGTAGATGCTGAGGCAGAGGAGGTAGATGAGGCTCCCATTAAATGGAGACATCAACGGTCTAGTAGGTGAGGGAGATGAGCAAGATATGTAGAAGAGAAAACTCCAAATATTGGAGGTGATGGTGGTGGCATGGATGATATGGAAGAGGTTCTAGATATACCTCTAGGTCAGAGTGAGGAGTGGATGAGGCTCGAGTAGATGGTGGCATATTGAGACACAGAGATAGTGGCTTAGGATGCAGAGATAGCTTAACTACGGGTGGAGCTAGAGATATATATGGTTGCATGTGTAGGTGAGGATAGGATCATGAGGCTCTAGGTAGATCTAGTATAGAGGGATCATTTTCGAAGGTAGGACATACTATGCCTTTGATCTCAATAGGGATAAATCTAGAATTTGGAGGCTTTGTTGATGGAACACCACATTTGACTTCCCAATCGACCCTCTTCCTCCATATCTGGATATGTTAGGCATAATGAGTATAGGAATAGTGGCTCTAGATCAAGGGCTACTTTGGGATCATAGGGGTCTTCCTATAGGCATTAGCTAGTGTTGAGATGCACTTTTTGTATATGATATTTGGTACTCCATTGTATATAGCCTCTGAGAATTTATTGTACATGTGATATTTATATATATAAACATGGCTTTTAATTTTATGTTATGCTTTTGTGTGGATGCTTTTTTTGAATGCATGTGTATATGTGTGATGGATGATAATGCAATGATAATGTGTATGAATGCAAATAAATTAATGCTCTAATAATCATTCATAGTTTATATTTTTCTTCACCACGTATAGTATTGTTGTTTAATCAAGGGTACCAAAATGGTGGCATGTGAAATGGAAGACTCATGTAATGATATGGATGTTGATATAGAAAATTGACATGGATGTTGATATGGAAAACTGATTGTTTTGTAGAGACTCAAACATGCTAGTGATATCAAACAAACTCACTAGCTTATATATAATTTCTATAAGACCAAAGGTGTGTGCAGTGAATTCATTTGCCGAATCATGAGTATGGTAATGAATTGAGGCAATCAAGAACCAATGTGTGTGCAAGTAGTTCATTAACCCACCTTGAGTAAGTTGCGATGAAACATGTCATGGATAAGACCAAGAAGTTAGTTTGTATGTGCGGTCAAAGATCTCTTCAAGAGAGACGTGTCACCACGCATGAGCATAGTCCACTATCAGTCAAGTATCTATAGCCTTGGTGGATATTAGCTCCATAATCCAATAATATGATCTCTAAGCTTTGGGGATTCAGACTACCTAACTATCTAACTAGAAATGTAGTTCTATCCTTACAACTTGAGGATCTATGATATGTGATGTGTAAATTGTTTAGAGCTTTAGGGAATCAAATTCTCAACCAAAGTGTGATGAGAAGTTTACCCTATCATTACTACTCTTTCTTTTGTTTCAAAATGATTGTGATAGTGGTCAAAACCATTTATTTATTTATTTTTGGACTATGTGCATAATGGGACAAGCAAAGAATACTCTTTTCACTTTGAGGTTCAATCCAATAATGGTGTTATCCCTCTTTGACACAATATGTTTTTAAGATGTGTGATTGTGTTTGGTTCAAGAGTTTTAGAGTCAATTTCTATAATTCAATATTTCCTTAGGGAAAATGTGTCATGGTCCTAAATAAAGCTTGACATGTATTGGAGGTTGCTATAAACACTAGGAGTAGTTGAGTGACCGAAAAAATCTAGGGATTATGGAAATGTGGTTTGCAAATGGTAATTTGAATTTATGGAATGATGCAATGATATGGTTGATGATTTGAAGGTGCCCTTGATTAAGGCAATACAAATTTATTGGATCAATTAATATCTAGATTTAATAAATGATCCTTAAAATGTGTGAATATGGTTGTGAATACAATGTATGAAATGCAATTTTTGAAATGAAATGTGTGCAATGCAATGTGTGAAATGCAAGATGTAAAATGTAATGTGTGAAATGAAATATGTGAAATACAATGTTAAAAATGTAATGTGTGAAATGGAATGTTGGAATGCAAGGTGTAAAATGTAATGTGTGAAATACAATATTGTTTTTGTGTATTAGCCATGTATATATACATATATATAAATCACATTAAGAATATAATGCTCTCAAGTGGATAATGTTAAGTGGTTTAGGATCTTCGACTCCCTCTAGATTGGAAAGCCTATAAGTTCCTTTACCCACTTTTTGAGTGACAATGTATGGACCTAACCAATTAGCCATGAATTTATCATGAAGATGCGGTAATGCATTGGTGTTTTGTTGATTCTCCTTAAGAACAAGATCTCCTACTTGGAATTCACATAGATGAACTTTGGTGTTGTAAGCACACTTTAGGTGGTCTTGATAAACTCATAAATGCTCTAAAGCATTGAATCATCTTTCATAAATAAGAGTAAGTTTGTCAAAACGTTCTTGTCTAGTGGTATCATCATCTAAGAATTCCTACAATGAAATTTTCATTGAGGGGATCTCAAGCTCAAGAGGTATAGTTGCTTCGGCTCCATAGACCAATAAAAATGATGTTTCCCAATAGGTGTGTGGATGCTTGTTTGATAATCCCATAATTCCAAGGGAATTTGAGTATACTAAACTCAATGATTTTCTTTGATTAATTTCTTGAAAATAGCAATTAAGGTCTTGTTGGTAACCTCAACTTGTCGATTTGCATATGGGTGGTAAGGAGTCAAGAAACTGTGTTGGATACTATATTTATTGCAACGTATTCAAACATCCTTATTTTTGAAAGACTTACTGTTGAGAAGCAACACACCCCCACTGAAAAATGAGGTTCCATCCTTAGAAAGCCCTGAACTTCCATTTTTGCAGCAGGGACCCTCTTGATATGTTTCAAGTTTTAAATCCAAATTTGCTTGCCTCCTTTTTAAAGTTGTGCTTTTTCTTGCATTCCAGCTGTGTTATCCAAGAATTCACTTTTTACATGCTAGAATCATTCATGCACAAACAAAATCTTGCACCGGTACGAGAAAAATGCTGAAAACAGATAGAAAATTCATGAAAAATCAAACTTTCCATTTTTGGTAGTGTCGCGATATCGCGACACTTCCATTTTCAGAAATGTCGCGATATCGCGACGAATTTTGGCAAAAGCAGCTAAGTCGAAAAAGTGTAGCGAAATCGCGACACTTTCCATTTTTGGAAGTGTCGCGATATCGCGACGTTTCCATTTTTGGAAATCGTCGCAAAATCGCTACCGACCAGAGGAGAGAGAAGAAAGTTGTACGGAAGGGCACGATTTTGTGACATGTCACGAAATCGTGACATGTCGCATTTTCGCGATAGGAGAGAGAAAGTGGGCTGTAGAATGAAAATCGGCTAAGTCGCAAATGTGTCGCAAAATCGCGGTCAACGCGGTCAATGCATGCAGCTACGGGAACTATCGCGATATCACGACGTGTTCTATTTTCGCGGGTTGTTGATGGAAAAATGCTTAAGTACAAAAGGTGCAGCACGTTGCTAACATGTCTCAAAATTGCGACATGCTTGAAAAAGTTGTGCGACAGCTAGCACGAGGCGCGAAATTGCGACATGTCACGAAATCGTGACATGTCGCATTTTCGCGACCAAGTTGAGAAGAAGAGCCGCTAGCGCCGGGGACGTCGCGATTTCACGACATGTCACGAAATCGCGACATGTCGCGTAATCGCGATAGGAGAGAGAAAGTTGCCCAAGGGGCCAGAAGTGCATTCCAACGGGAAACAGAAGGCATCCTGGGGTAGCGACATGTGTCAAAGCATGAGGCAGACAAGCAGGGCCGACATGCAAGCTTATTTTGTGGTTTTTAGTCTGATTTTAATGTTTTAAGCTTGGATTTGATAATTTTATTAAAGAGCTAATTAATCTTTTGTCTTTCATGCAGGAATCCATCTGGCACTTACGGGACAACTGAAAAAGACCATAAAGGCAAAGTTAAAGTGTGAATTTAGTCAAGTACCGCCATGCTAGAAGAGAAGATGCCGGTGAAAGCATTTAATGACAAATTTATGACCGAATTAATAGCATGAAGACCATATCAACTCAGGGATGGCTTTGCGGAGATCAAATTGATGGAGAAGTGGTGACTCATCCGGCTCACCAACAGAAATTAATGAGGGCATTTATTTGTAGTTGCGGGTGAATGCAAGTGGCATTCGATCCTATCTTCTCCATTTATGGCAGCTGACTGCACAGATTTGCCGAAGGGTTAAGTTCTATCCGGACTTTGATTTTAAATGGATTTTTATTGTAAAACCCGGGTCCTAGGGTTTAGAAAGATAAGATTTGTAGTTAAAGAAGAAGATATTTTTGAAAATATCAGGGTCTGTCCTGAGTCTATAAATACTTCTTCTCAATGTAATTACGAGAGGCGGAGACTTAGAAATAAAAGGCTTATAAGCAATTTCTTGCAAATCTTGTGAAATCATTTGTTTCTGGACTTGGAGTTGATGTGCTTTAGCTTTTCTATGATAGCATGGCCAGGAGCCTAATCTCTTGCAGAGTGTGATAAGTGTATCTTCTTTTGTTATCCGTTCCATTTAAGTTTGTTAGATATATGTTGTAAATCTGAGTTATCAAGTTTAAATATGCTGTTAGGCTTCAGTTGTTCTCTTGTCTCCTAGGGGAAATTACAGATTTGAGGTTAAGTTTGTTCTAATTGCTCTGTCTTCACTGTGTGAGCTAGGCTACCGGTGAAAGATACCAGTTTTAACCTGACTTCCCTTCAGTTTATAATTTTTTGCTAGATCTGTTTCACTCTGCCTTGTGCTCTTAGTTGAAAGTGATCTTAGACTGACTGGACACTTTCTTCTTTGATTTGTTCTATTGTGAAGCTAGTAGCATAGATAAAATTGACAGTTTAAGTTTTACAGTTTAAAGTCTGATAAACTTCTCTTTCTGCCCTACCCTACCCTCTCTTTGTTTTTGATGAAATGATCCATTTTTACTTTCTTTATTTGTCTTTTATTTGAATCTGCTGACCCATGAGAGCTAGATCAAGAATCAAGTTAAATCTGATTGTCAACAACTTTTGACAACTACTGAACAAGTTCAAGAACCCCCTGTAAGGTAACAAAGCAGTCCATATTGAAATCTATTCTAGAAGCGGAAAAGAGTGAATAGCCATTCGACCCAACTTTGTAACTCGCACCTTGGATAACCAGCTAGATCCTAAAGTGAGTGGGATTCGTCCCGTGGGTGTCTCCGAGGCTTCCTGCCCATCCTTTCGTGGGGTGTGTATGAAAGCCGGACCAACATCTAATTGGTGCTAGAAGGAGGGCCGAGAACATCTCAGTTCAAGTTCAGTAGTCTGTTAAGAACTATAAAGTTGTATGTGCTGAGTCTGGTATTTTATCTTTTGAATCCTTTTCCCTCCTCCTCAGCTCTTTTAAATTTTGTTGTTAGAGTTTTTGCCTGAACAGCGGGACTTAACACCAACATCTTAAAACTGGCCCAGTGAAATCTGGGAAGTATTGTAAGTTGTCAGTACGGTATTTAAAATTGCCAGAGAAGACCTCAAGTTAAGAACAGTTTTATCTCCACTGGCAGTTATCCAATCACAACTCAGAACATCACTGTAAGCCAAGTAATAATGGCAAATTGGTTGGGCCCCACTGCTTTGAATATCCCGGGTATAGCCCATGACCTCCCCAGAAGCCCGGAAAGGTATCTCCCCAGATATAAACATGATGGGACAAGAACTGTAAAAGAACATCTGCTAGCTTTTAAAAATGCTCTAAAATTGTTGAATATACAACATGAAGATGTTGCCTGCAGATTGTTCCCATTCACTCTCCAGGAGGGAGCTTATGACTGGTTTCTAAATCTCACCAGCAATTCCATTACTAGCTGGGATGACCTAGAGAAAGCTTTTATATCACAATTTGGGGAAGTGATAGACCCCAGTGTGTTATACCAATAATTTTCCAGCATCAAGAGAGAGTCGGGAGAAACTGTCAGGTCTTTCAATATGAGGTTCCAAAGAGCTTACGATAGAATGACTGCCATTACATCCCAAATGCAAATTTGGCCTTAGAAATCTACAAGAATGCATTGGATTCGGTGACCTCTATTTTCCTCAAGAGAGACATTAATATCACAACCCTGGCAGGGGCTTATAAAGAAGCCTTAATTCTTGAAAGACAATTAGGGCCTCAAATTCTGAGTAGTCCTTTGATATCCTATGTTACACAGAACATGCCTATTTTGAATCCCATTCCACATCATGAGTTAGTGCCAACAGAGTTAGTGCCAACACGTCATGCTCTACCCAAGGAGACTCCGTTAACTGTGACATCCACTCAGCATGTGCAAAATATAGAGAAAGGTTCTGACAAGCTCAAAGTGGAAGTGCTTGAAGTAAACACTGGTGATCTAGCATTACCCAAATCTAAAGTTTTTCTTTGTGAGTTAAATTTTCCTAGAGATCAAAGAAACAGGGTTTCAGATTCTTTCACTTTTCTTGAAGAGACAGAAAGTCTTGTACAGACTCCTACGGATGAAATGCGAGATTTTCAACAGTTCAAAATGGACAGTTATAATTTGAGATGTCAGAGTCCAGAACCTAACAATGATCCTTCCTCATCAGAGGATGATGAAAGTGAGATTCAATGTCACTATGCAGAAGTAACTGAGAAAGAGGATAACATCATTGAGGATATGAGGGAACTTAAAGCCGACATCACCCTCCATGAACTGCCTCATATTTTTGAACAGAAGGATAGCTTGATTGAGGCTTACTCTGGACCACCTGTTGAATTTCAAGAAAAGGAGGAAAAGATAGTAAATATGAATGTGGTCAGCCAACTTGGAATTGATGAACTGTCTCAACATAAGCCTGCAACTTCTGAACATAATGTCAAAGAGAAGGTTGTAAATCATGTTGATGTAAATATTGGATCTTATAATTTGGCAACTGAGAAGGTGAGAACAGTTACAGCTCTAAACCATCACAACAGTGACAGTTGGATATTACACATTGATGAGGTTAAATCTAAGCAAGGCTCAGGTGAAAAGGAAAATTGTAAGCATTCTGCTAGAGGGATAAAAATTGAAGTCTTGGATATTGAAGCAGTACAACAACCACAAAATGTTCAAGTTGTTAAGAACCAGGGCATACAGATAAAACATGATTTCTTTCAATTGTCACATAATTTTGAAGATGTGGTGGTCTGGGTCTGTCAAGATTTTAAGGTATTTGATCCTGGGGGTTTTTACATTCAGTCCTTTTGAAAGAATTCTGCAAACCCTTCAAGTAGAAGCATAAACATGTTATCATATGATTTGTTATTATATGATTTGTTTAATTTGAAGGAGTTGCAGATTTGTTTTTCAAATGGGACAGGAAAGACAGTAAACACAAGTCTTTCCCAGATAGCAAATTTTTGAAGCATAGTCTGGAGTGCATTTCGTCAACAGGACTCGAAAGGTAATTTTTCTAAATTACTTGCACATGGTCAAAAAAATTTTAAGGCACCATTTTTCTGCTTTCCCAACTGCTGCATTTTTTGAGTATGAAGGGAAGTTGTAACATATGTATACATTGTAAGTAAGCTTTGAAGTTTTTCAGTTTTATTTCTTTGTCTGTACAGTTTTAGCTTGTGCATTTTATTTCTTTTGTCAGTGCTTTTTATTTCCTTTCTTTGTCTTTTTATGTCAGCTTGCTGATAATGCCTGTCCAGTCATTTGTTTCAGTTCTTTTCTTTGCTCTGTTTAGTTTATTTTATTTCCTTTGCTCGTACGCTTCAATGCTTTAAAAGTCTCGTGCAGTTTTGTTTTTGTTTTGCTTTAAGGCCCGTGTCTGTCCTTGAAATTCTGTGCAAATTCCTTTAGCTTCTAAAGGTTTCTGTCCTTTAACCTCTGCCTGAGCAATCAATGAAAAGTCAGCCTGCTAAAAATTGTTTTATTCCTAGCTGATCAATCCAGTCTCCACCCATTGCTCATTATTCTAATTCAGATAGTCTGCTTAAATTGAATAGTGGAACTATTTTGTTAGTCAGGACAACGGTAGAGAGGTGATGGGATCTTGTGTCTTCCTTGCCATAGTTGTTTTAATGATAGAAAAACTGCTATGCTGTTTAGTTGGAGGAACTCCCGGGGAATCCAAGAAAAGCTGGTTATAAGAGGGGACTATGGTTCATGCAATTATTTGGGTATCCACAGAGGCTATCAGTGCCTAGACTGAAATAGTTCCAGATTGATCAAATGATAAAAGAAAATTGTGATTTCTTTAAAGCCTTTCAGATATTGATGCATTTCAAAAATAAGAGAGATAAAAAAAAAAGAGTTATATGAGAGAGAGGCAGCCAGCTTCCAAAGCTATTTTTCTTTTACCAAGTTGAAGATCCTTCCTTACAGTTGTAAATTTGGGTCGTGTAAATCTAAAGGGTAACTCTGTCTAGGCTGTAAAAGGCTAAACTAGTAAACATAGCTCTACTCGGTTTCCCCTTTTTACAATTTAGAAAAGCTGATCAGTCCAAAGTTCATCATTCAATCCAGTCATCCTGAAGAAAGTTTTATACCCTTTGTAATTGCACATCAAAAATCTTCCTTGAAGTAATCCAGCCTAGTATGTCCTTGGGAAATTTTAACAGCTAGCAGTTAGTAGTCAATTTATTGTGAAGAATGTCTGTGGCAAGGCATGATGCATGGTCTTTTTGTTTTGAAACCAGAGTCTTGGGTTCTAAAATAGTGCTACTATTTTACCCGCAGATATCGCCATTTGTTGAGAAGCAACACACCCCCACTGAAAAATGAGGTTCCATCCTTAGAAAGCCCTGAACTTCCATTTTTGCAGCAGGGACCCTCTTGATATGTTTCAAGTTTTAAATCCAAATTTGCTTGCCTCCTTTTTAAAGTTGTGCTTTTTCTTGCATTCCAGCTGTGTTATCCAAGAATTCACTTTTTACATGCTAGAATCATTCATGCACAAACAAAATCTTGCACCGGTACGAGAAAAATGCTGAAAACAGATAGAAAATTCATGAAAAATCAAACTTTCCATTTTTGGTAGTGTCGCGATATCGCGACACTTCCATTTTCGGAAATGTCGCGATATCGCGACGAATTTTGGCAAAAGCAGCTAAGTCGAAAAAGTGTAGCAAAATCGCGACACTTTCCATTTTTGGAAGTGTCGCGATATCGCGACGTTTCCATTTTTGGAAACCGTCGCAAAATCGCTATCGACCAGAGGAGAGAGAAGAAAGTTGTACGGAAGGGCGTGATTTTGCGACATGTCACGAAATCATGACATGTCGCATTTTCACGGTAGGAGAGAGAAAGTGGGCTGCAGAATGAAAATTGGCTAAGTCGCAAATGTGTCGCAAAATCACGGTCAACGCGGTCAACGCATGCAGCTACGGGAACTGTCGCGATATCGTGACGTGTTCTATTTTCGCGGGTTGTTGATGGAAAAACGCTTAAGTACAAAAGGTGCAGCACGTCACTAACATGTCTCAAAATCGTGACATGCTTGAAAAAGTTGTGCGACAGCTAGCAAGAGGCGCGATTTCTCGACATGTCACGAAATCGCGACATGTCGCATTTTCGCGACCAAGTTGGGAAGAAGAGCTGCTGGCGCCGGGGACGTCGCGATTTCGTGACATGTCGTGAAATCGTGACATGTCTCAGAATCACGATAGGAGAGAGAAAGTTGCCCAATGGGCCTGAAGTGCATTCCAGCTGGAAACAGAAGGCATCCTGGGATAGCGACACATGTCAAAGCATGAATCAGACAGAGCAAGGCCGACATGCAAGCTTATTTTGCGGTTTTTAGTCTGATTTTAATGTTTTAAGCTTGGATTTGATAATTTTATTAAAGAGCTAATTAATCTTTTGTCTTTCATGCAGGATTCCACCTGGCACTTACGGGACAACTGAAAAAGACCATAAAGGCAAAGTTAAAGTGCGGATTTAGTCAAGGACCGCCATGCTAGAAGAGAAGATGCCGGTGAAGGCATTCAATGACAAATTTATGACCGAATTAATAGCATGAAGACCATCTCAACTCAGGGATGGCTTTGCGGAGATCAAATTGATGGAGAAGTGGTGACTCATCCGGCTCACCAGCAGAATTAATGGAGGCATTTATTTGCAACTGCAGATGAATGCAAGTGGCATTTGATCCTATATTCTCCATTTATGGCAGTGACCGCACTGCATTTGCCGAAGGGTTAAGTTCTATCCGGACTTTGATTTTAAATGGACTTTTTATTGTAAAACCCGGGTCCTAGGGTTTAGAAAGATAAGATTTGCAGTTAAAGAAGAAGATATTTCTAAAAAGATCAGGGTCTGTCCTGAGTCTATAAATACTTCTTCTCAATGTAATTGCGGGAGGCGGAGACTTAGAAATAAAAGGCTTATAAGCAATTTCTTGCAAATCTTGTGAAATCCTTTGTTTCTGGACTTGGAGTTGATGTGCTTTAGCTTTTCTATGATAGCATGGCCAGGAGCCTAATCTCTTGCAGAGTGTGATAAGTGTATCTTCTTTTGTTATCCGTTCCATTTAAGTTTGTTAGATATATGCTGTAAATCTGAGTTATCAAGTTTAAATATGTTGTTAGGCTTCAGTTGTTCCATTGTCTGCTAGGGGAAATTACAAATTTGAGGTTAAGTTTGTTCTAATTGCTCTGTCTTCACTGTGTGAGCTAGGCTACCGGTGAAAGATACCAGTTTTAACCTGACTTCCCTTCAGTTTATAATTTTCTGCTAGATCTGTTTCACTCTGCCTTGTGCTCTTAGTTGAAAGTGATCTTAGACTGACTGGACACTTTCTTCTTTGATTTGTTCTGTTGTGAAGCTAGTAGCATAGATAAAATTGACAGTTTAAGTTTTACAGTTTAAAGTCTGATAAACTTCTCTTTCTGCCCTACCCTACCCTCTCTTTGTTTTCGATGAAATGATCCATTTTTACTTTCTTTATTTGTCTTTTATTTGAATCTGCTGACCCATGAGAGCTAGATCAAGAATTCAAGTTAAATCTGATTGTCAACAACTTTTGCAACTACTGAACAAGTTCAAGAACCCCCTGTAAGGTAACAGAACAGTCCATATTGAAATCTATTCCAGAAGCAGAAAAGAGTGAATAGCCATTCGACCCAACTCTGTAACTCGCACCTTGGATAACCAGCTAGATCCTAAAGTGAGTGGGATTCATCCCGTGGGTGTCTCCGGAGCTTCCTGCCCATCCTTTCGTGGGGTGCGTATGAAAGCCGGACCAACACTTACCATTGTTAGAGATGATTTTCGAGCGAATGCCAAAATAACAAATGATATGATGAAGTATAAACTCCACAATTAAAATTCATGTCATACTAGTTAGAGGAATTACCTTAACCCACTTTGTGAAGTAATTAGTGGCTATGATGATGAATGTATGTTATCCTGGGAAATGAGGTAAGATTTTACCAATAAAATCAAGACCCATTGTGAAAAGGGCCAAAGGCTTTGAATAGGCTGTAATACTTGTGATGGTACAAAAGTTAAGTTAGCATGTTGTTGACATTATTAACAATGCTTGACATTACAATAGTCATGTTCCACAGTGGGCCAATAGTAATCTATGTATAGAATACACTTTGCAATGGCCATTCCACTAAAATGACCACCATAAGTACCATCACGAGCTTCAATTATGGCTCTTTGTGCCTTTGCAAACTCAAGACAATGAAGGAGGACTTCATCATAACCGTATCTATACAACACATCCCCCAAGAGAGTAAAAAAAACTATCTTTTACTTGAAAGTGTGTTTAGCATTCCGTCACATATATGATGAGAGTGTTTCACACTTGAGTAAGGCTATTATTTGGTTGGACGAAGTCTCATACGACTCTGAATAAATAAAGAAAACATCCTTCTCATCCTTATATTCAATATGAATAATTGCAGATTGTTGTGACCATGAGCGGTTGTACCTCTCCTAAAAATTTCTTTGGAATAAATTATCCTAGAGAGGCCACCACATATGCAAATATATTAGGAAAACATGAAAAACGATCGATTTCATACCAATAAAATTTAGTGAGCAATTGCATTGCTACTTCATGGTAAAGCTTTATGGTTGGTTTCTTTCATTGGTATTATCCATTTACTTGAACAACAAGTTGGGAGTCACCAAATATCTTCATACACTTTATGCCCATAGCTATGGCTACTTGAAGACCTAATATTAAGGCTTCATACTCTACATTGTTATTTGTGCAGTGGAAGTTAAGTTTGAAAGATAGGGGAATAGTTTCCCCCTATGGTCTATGAAACACGACTCTAGCACCTTGACCTTTTTACACTTAGAACCGTTAAATAATAGTGTGATATTGACGTCTTCATCCGAAATGAGATCTTCTTCTTATTTAGTGATAGTGAATACCAAATCATCTAGGAGCTCAATAATCAAGGACTAATCACTAGGAAGTGGAACTTCCACAAGCTGATTGGCTATAACCTGACCTTTAATGGATTTTTGGCTAATGAACTCAAGATCAAATTCAGTGAGAAGCATTATACATGTTGTGGTGCAGGTGTTATTGTAATTGTGAGACATCATGTAATGTAGAGGATTTTTGTGAGCTATGACATATGTGGTGTGACTAAGTAGGTGATTTAATGGTATACATTTATCAAAAAGTTACACAATGAAATGATGGATCGATTGGACCTTTCCTTCTAAACTAAAAAATTCCTTCAAGTTTGTTGGGGGAGGCATCTCCATGATGGCCTTGAATTTGTTTAGATCCACCTCAATACCTATTTTAGATATAATAAATGCTAATAGTTTTTCTGAGGTAACACCAAAGACACTTTTTGGGGTTCAACCTTACATTATGCTCTAGAAGTCGATCAAAGACTTTTTCCAAGACACCAATGTACTCTTGTCGAGTTTTAGATTTTTCTAGGAGATCATCCACATAATCTTCGATGATATTATACTAGAAAATGTATGTCATGGCACATTGATAAGTGGAACCTATATTTTTTAGGCCAAAGGGTATCACCTTGTAATAAAAAATACCCCAAGGTGTAGTAAATATTATTTTGTGTTGGTCATCAAGATTGATTCGAATTTGGTTGTATCCTTAAAAATCATCCATTAGGGAAAGTATTTCATGGCCAACACAAGTTAGAGGAAAGTAATCCTTAGGACACGCTTTGTTAAGGTCTTGAAAGTTAATACAAATGTGTATCATCTCGTTAGGCTTGTGAATGGGTACCATGTTTGAAAGCCACTCAGGATAGTCAATGGGTATACTAAAACCCACATCTAATAGCTTTTGAAGCTATTCTTTGACCATAAGGACAATGGTAGGATGCATATTTTTAAATTTTTGTTTGATCGGATTAGCATTAGAATGCAAGGTGAGATTGTGGGCAACCAAGTTAGGGTCAAGACAAAGCATATATTTGTAGGACCATGCAAAAATAACCTTCTTTTTCTTGAGGAGAGAAAATAATTGCTCTTGCTCATCTCCAATTAAACTTTTACCAAGTTTGAAAATTTAAGTATTATTTGCATTTGAACTAAGGTTCACATTGATGGTATCTTAAATAGACATATGAGAACCTTCCTCAAGTTGATAGGGTGTTGGGATCAGATGAATTTCATATATGATGTTATCAAACTCTTCTGACTCAACCTCTTATATGTCTGTCTAGAAAACCTTAGGATCTAAAGGTGAAGGTGAAGGTGAAGGTGGAGGAAACAAAGGAATGTAGTTGGTTGAAGCCCTTAACAATTCCTCGAAAAGGATGAATTTAAAAAAGGATGGAGGTGAGGAAATCTGATCCATATCAATAAGGCTCATTGCAATTGGAATTGGCTTTGCCAAATCGTATGGATTATGGAGTGGGATAAATAAGTCAACATGACTTATGTTAACTTAAAAGGGGTAAAATGGTGGTTGGCAATGTGAAGGATGGATAAACCCTATTTGCTAGAACCGATTCTAGAAATATTGGAACCTGAACAATAATGAGCAACATAAATAAATGCAACAAGCAAAATGCCATGCACATGCAATGCAAGTTTTTTGAATTTTTGTGTGTTTTTTATTTATTTTATGTTATGTACATATTTTACAAGAAAAATGCCCAGTGAGGTGGATTAATGAAATGGAGGTGGTTCATCGATTGGTTCAGCTCGCTCTTGTGGAAGAAACAAGTGAAATATGGGCTAATGGATGGGTAACATTATGAGGTAATACTCATCTTGTTCGGTGAATGGAATGATGGGTGCTAATTCCTCATCATATTCATAAGAAGCTATCGATATAATATCATATTATTCAAAGATTTCCTCTACAAATTCATCGGTGTGATGGGTTTTTTCTTCTGAATTCAAATGAATATTTTGAAAAGCTTGTTCAAGAGAAGAGATGAAAGAATTAGGGTGATAGCCTAAACCTGAACGGTCATGCACTTCTCGATATGGAGTATAAATGTGCTCGTGCATTCCTTGTTCATATCATCCTAAGTCATATCCTCACCAATTGACTCAATGAAAGTATCATGATGGAAAACCTGACATGTGCTAGATGTTGGCAAGTGTTGGTTGTTTACGTTCATCTAGGGAAGAAGGATTGGACGATGAATCAATCCCCCCATACATAAAATTTATGTTGGTAGGCATTGAACCCATGTTGTACATTGCTCCTATGGATAAGGGTGGGTCACATGGGTGATTGTAATCCCTAGAAGTTTAGATGTTAAGTGGTGTGACAATAATATATTGGACCACATATTCACCAATAACAGGATTAGTATGGTGGAACACAACTTGGGATGATGTGGAGGTGGATGTGTAAGACTCATGATTGGCTTGTGGTTTTTATAATGGGAGAGGTATGGACTGGAACAACATCTCACAATCCATTAATTTAACTTGTGAGACATCAACTGATGTGGATGAAGGTGGATTTGGATGATATGTTCAATAAATGGGTAAATATGTAGAGGGAATATTGATGGAGGATGTTGATGTTGATGATGTGGTTGATGTGGATTGAGCTTGACCACATGTACATGTAGTCAATGGTGATGAAGATGGGGGCATAGAAGTAGAAGCTTAATATGGGGTAGTGATGGGGAGTTCCTCAAAAATAGGAACTTTAGATGAAGAAGTGGATGGTGTGGTGGATGATGTGGTTGATGAGGTCAAGAAAAGGTGAGTGTATGGAAGGGTGGACTCATAGGGATTTGAAATGAAATTGCAATACTTAAATGGTTTGATGTCTATGTTAGGATTAGTTAACAAATACGAGCAATAATATAATGCGGAAATAAACACAGAAGAAATTATGAAATACATAATAGACACATATATAACGTGGTTCATCCAAATTGGGCTACTCCACAGAGAAAATAACCAGGCCCTTTGTATTCCATCCAAAAAACCCCTTTGTACATAGTTGTGCACCTCATTACATTTTTAGTCACCGTACAACCTCCCCTTATAATAATGCATTAATTTTAGGGTAAAAAACCTGCCTAAAATCTACCGTTCGATCTGTGACCTAATATCAAATGGTCTAGATTTACATAGAGGAAAAACATTTATTTTTAGCTAGATTCCAAAATCATAGAATATAATGGCATTAGCCCCCCCTGGACCCCCCTGGCGATAGTAGTAGGGGGGCTAATACCCCCCTACACCCTCCTATTTCACGTACTGGGTCCAAGTGCGGCTGAAAAAAAGGTCTCCAATTTAATCAGACTCCATAATCAATAGTCTATTGGTATACAATGAATTTATCCCTTATGTACATATTTTAAGCATTTATGGAGTACCGAGGGGATACATATCACTTCCCTAATCCAAGGACATACAAGGAGTAAATTATATGCCATGGACCCTTCCAATATGTGGAACATTGTATGCAATGTTTTTATCCCCACTTTGATGGGTAAAACTACAATGCCAACTGTGGAATATAGACCATCATTGAATGCTTTCAAGGTGAAGGTCAATTTGGTGATGTGAGATGACATGATATTAAGATGTTGGAGAGAAAAAGTGGTCATTATATTGATGGAGGAGTCAGTATCAATAAAAACTCATTTGAATGGCTTCTTATCAATTTGAGCCATGATATGCAATGGAGGGTCCACTGATCCTGAAAATATTGGTTTGATTTCAAAATCATAGAATATAATGGTAGACTCCACACATGTTCGGATACTTCCCACAAAATTTCTAAAGGTATTAGCATATTGAGATTAGAGTTCAATGGATTTTAAAATTTGCATTAATGCCTCGCAATGTGGGGGAGATTATTGAATTAGCTCATAAATGGATAGTTTCGTTGAAGCTATTTTAAGGCTAGTGGTTAGCCAGCTACTTAGAGAAAAGATTGTCCTTTGTGGATGATTGGGAAGATGAGTGGATGAATATGGATGGCTTGGAATATGAATTGGTTGGGAAGAGTTGGTAGGGAACTGAATGGGTGATGATGAATTTGTAGGTTGAGGAGACACACTTATCGATGGTGCTATGGGAGATTGAATAGTCTGATGTTGTGCATTTTTTTGATTTGTAGTGTGTTCTGACCTTGAGTGACTACATGAATAGCACCCATAAGACATTGATATTTTAGAACATGGTTAACTTGATTAGGAGTCTTGGTGTTTGAACCTCCTATTATTGTTACACTTCCTCATAATGAGGAAGTGGTGTTTGATAGATGCCAAGGTTTTAATTTTGTTGAGATAAGGGACTATCAACATTGATGGCCCCTAAGTCAATTAAGTCTTGCACTATATATTTAAATATGTATAAGTTGTTAATATCATGCCCATTTTATCGATGATAAGGATAGAATAAATATTCTCTATAGCTTTTACTACGTTTGGTAGGATCATCTAGCTTGACCTTAGGTAAGGCAAGCTAATTTGTGTCATACAACCTACAAAAAATGGAGGCAAATGAGTCAGATACGAGTGTGTAGTGGTGGTTTTGTCAAATAGATTTTCGACATTGGCAATTTTCCATAGTTGGCACTATGTTTTGAACCTGTGATGGTGGGGGATGTAGATCCAAAATTTTCGTACCCCTTTCTTTCAGGCTTAATGGATCTGCACCTGAAAGTGGGAGGGAAAATGATGGTTCTACATCTCGGATGAGAAGCACCTAATTTGTGCTCTCCTTGGTGTTCATCGATGAATGGGGTGAGGGTTCACCAGGAAACACTTTCTGTGGTGGTTTCCACGCATAGGTAAAGTGGGTGTTTGTTATATTCTTTTATGTGCATACACCTAGGGTTTTGCCAAATCCAATTTCTACCTAGCTATATGCAATTTATCTTTCCTTTAGAACAAATGGCATACAAGTCCATCTAGAAAGTGTTGTAAATCTACCTTTGATGCAATGATTGAAAGTGAAATATGGAGTTTATGCTAACATGTTTTCTTTTTGTGTTTTGTATTTTGACTAGTATGGAAAAAATGCAATAAAGTCTATGTTTTTGATGTTTTTTGCTTTTTTTTGTTTAATGCAAATTTTTATAGATAGAGAAATATTGATCTAGAGCATGAGATATTCAAGAAACTAGGTTTATATCCTTACCTAGTCTGGATGTGTGCTTTTAGATGAATTTGGGTGCTATAGGACGAATTCGAGCATTACAAAACAAATTCAGATGTTTTCAATATGCATTCGGACATTCAAATTCATTAGACGAATTCCAATTAGTCAAATATATCAAAAACCTATAATTTCACAATGCAACACTAAAATTTGAAATTAGGGATGGGAGATCTACTTAGGTCATAGTATATTGTTATCTGTAGTAGTCAAATTCCCTCGATTATTTTAACAAATCGTATGAAAAATAAAGGATCTATGGATCTAATACAAAACATATAAAATTAAATGCAGTAAACATAGTAACAATAATGAGATACAGTGCAATAATTAAAGAAATTAAAAGGACATAGTGCAACTATGAATCAAATTGATAATCCTACAATCAAAATTTTACCCCTAATATTAATTGGCATGATTTTAGATTTTTTGTATGTTTTTAGACTTTACGTATGATTTTGGATGTCTCGAAAATATCCAATGAATAGTTCTATAAAAGCAATGGTAAAAAATCAAGCTTTTATGACAAATTTGGATGACCTGAATCAATGAAAACAAATGCAAAAATTAAATCACTATTAAGCATAAACCAGATCTAAATTTGTAGTAGGTGTCGCAATGTCTGAGATCTCTAGGAATGGTGATCTAAAGGTCAAAATATTCATTGTAACCTGCAACAAAAGCTTTGAAATCTCATTTTCCAACTAATATTTCTTATAAATTATCACCATTAGTTTGTTTAGGGGGATTCTAGGGGTTTAAATTCCAGATGTAGATTGAGGAACCAAGGAGGGAGGTGAAAATAGGCCAAGTAGTTAGGCCAATTTGGTATTTTACCTAATTTGGATAAATTTGGATCACCCAAATTTATTGAGAATATGGGTTGACCCATATTAGGTTTAAAATCCCAACAAAGCACCTAAATTAGGCGCACGTGGGATTTGGAAAAAATTGAACGTTCAAAATTATTAGAAAATTTTGAATTTATTGAGGAGAGGGTAAATGGATAAATTTAGTTTTTTTTAGCATGAAAATCGAGGCAACATAGGTCATGTCATATATCGTTGGAAACCTCTTTTCGATACTAATCCAATGGTGTATATTTTGGAAAATTTGGATGGGATTTATTTAGGTAAAATTAAGCTCAAATATGACTTTGCTTTTTAGGAGGAAAACTAAGGAAAATGACTCATCTTAATGGGTCAATTTTTCATGTCTACATTTTGCCCCATCTTTAGCGTATTTATGAATAATAAATGCATCAAATAAAGGTGTAGACACTTGATTAGAAGTGATAATGATTGACATGGGTAAAATGGAGCATATGGTTTAGAATGAATGGTTCATGTGAATTGATGTTTACAAAAAATGATTACTGATTTACTAGTTAGGATGCCCCCTCGAGTTTCATGAGGAATGCAATATTCCTAATGGAACTCAAAATGATTGATAGAAGAGAAAAGTAGGAAATAGAAAATAATGGTGGAGCATTAAAGAGAAATGGAACTTGTTATCCATTGAGTGGAATTTGTGTGGAGAGACAATGATAAAGTAGCTAGGAGGATCCGAGTAAGAGGTAAATTACTTTGTGTACAAATTTTTGCTTCTTGATGTATGTTGTAAATGATCTAGATGGTAATGCATGTTGATTTTGATGCATGTTTTGAATGATATAAATATATGATGATTGCATACCATACTACTATTTTTTTTTTTGTTTGGATTTTGTTTTTATGTGTTATGCATAATGTAAAATATTTTTGTTGTTTTTGATGATTCTACATAATCATGCTTATAGTCATGTTTTGTTTTTTAATGTACCTTTTATCATGGTTAATCAAGATAGCATTGTAGGAAAGTGAAGTGTTATTTGAAGTAATTGATGTTTTGTAATGTAGTGTGATTGAATTGTTTGTGGAAGAAATATTGTTTGGGAAATATACGCTTACAATTTTGATCGGTCAACAATAGACCTCGAATATGTGTGCTTGTGTATTACTATTTGTGGAGGCTACCCCCCACTTTGGTCATGAATAAGATCCTATATGAGGCTTTGTTTCTATTGCTAACATCAAAGCGTTATGATACAAAATTAGTTTAATATTTGTTGATTGAAAGTGGTAAAGTTTGATGATAAGTTATGTGTGATGTTAATATTAATTTTGTTTTAAACTTAAGAGAAGTATTATGCAATGTAGGTGATTTAAGCATGAAAAAAATGGGATAAAGTACTTGCACTAGGTATAAGGCTCCTAGTGTGAAGTAAATAGAAATATTTTATTAGGGTTGTCTCATGCCATCATCTCGAAGTTGATATGTGGTTACATGAAAATGTGATTATATATGATCAATGCAAGTTTTTGTATAAGACACGTAGTCATGCAATATAATGATTTGAAAACTTAATAATAAGTAATGGATATAATATGGAATATTAATTGTGTTTTAAGGGCCAACTACGTATGCTAAAATTTATACAAATCCATGATGAAATAATGACGTTTGCTTAGTCAAACTTCAAGGAGAATTTTGATCATTTGTAGGATGAAGTCAAATATATCAAGAAATAGTGTGTGATTTGTGTATTCATTGTCTATCTTGATATTAATAATGATACAAAATCTCTCAAGCATCAAATGTGTGTGCTTATGAAGTTCATTTACCAATTTTGAGTAAGGTAATGATGCAAACCATATTTTAGAACCAAGTGTGTGCAAAATGAGGAGTTAATTAACCATGATTTTATGCATGTAGTTAGACTTAAATACTATGTAATACAAGCTACCAAAATCTAGTTGATTGACAGGCTGACATTGGTCTATACAAAAGAAGGTCACTAATATGATAGACATGTTGCCATATGTAAGACTACCCTATTGCCAGGAGGGATTACTTCAGCCCATTATTGTAATAGGGATCACCCCATGGTGTTCAAATAATTGAGTAATTCTAGGGATTCAAGCTCATTACACCCTTCTTTTATTTTAATTTCTTTGAGTAGGAATTCTTGTTCATTTTTTATTTTGAATAAGGAGATTTTATTGCTTTGTAGTAAAAAGGTATTTTTGCTTTTACCATTTCTTTTTTTTGGATACTTGCTCAAATTAGATGAGGAGCAAGGAATTTTATTTGGGTAGGGGGAAGCTTGTCCTTTTGCCAATTCTCAGCATTCTAGACCATGCACATAATAGGATAGCATGAGAAACATTTTGCTTAAGAAGCTAGGACTACTATGTAGCATCATTTTTCTTTGTGAAAAATCATTCTTAAGGTGTGTAAGTGTGTTTTGGTTCAAAAGTGGCAAGATTAGTTCCCAAAACTTCAAAATTTATTTAGTGAAGTAATAGTGATTTTGGTTCAAGGGAGATTTATAGTCAATATCAATCAAGATTTTATTAAAATGTGAAATCTATGAGTGGTTCAAGATAAATTCTAAATTTCATCAAAGAAAACCAATATTGACTATGAATTTTGACAATATCAGTCTAATATTTAAGAAATTTAATAATTGGATGTGACTATATTCCATATGTAATTGGACTAAATAAACTTTGGGAAGTGCAAAAATGCAACTCTATGAGAGATGATTGATGGTTTAAGTAATACAATGTAGAGATTATAGTTGTGCAAAATAAGCTATATGTAAAACTAAATGACATGTATAGGTGAATGAAGAAAAAAATCCAAAAGGTAAGGGAAAAATGATAAGAGGTATTGAACCTGCTATAAGTATAGTGCTTGCTAATGGTTGAAAATAGAAGAGATATACCCGTTGGGATGTGTGCTTGCAAATGGTCGAATGGAGGCTGCCCCTCGCTCGTGACCATGAAGCTATCCACTATGGGGTTCTAATATGATGAGAATGATATTGCTAAAGCAAGTACTACTCAATAGGGTTGTATATTAAAATGCATGAATCAAGGCCAATGAAGCAAAACAAGAACTATATCCCTTGCCTTGGGGAGATATGAGTAATGAAAAAATTTCCAAGTTCAAGGGATATAAAATGGTATGAGCGAATACAATGATGAAAATGTAATGATTGAAATGCAAACCAGATGAGTAGAGCAAGGGATTTTTATTCTAGGTAGGGGTGAGCTTGTCCTTTTGTCAATTCTCAAAGATCCTAGACCATGTGCATGATAGGATAGCAGGGAAAACTTTTCGCTCAAGACACCATTTCTACTATGTAGCATCATATCGAATTTGCAATGAAATCATTTTAATGTGAGGAGATATACTTGGTTCAAGTAAATAACAAGATCAATTCTCTATGCTCAAAACTTTATTTAATTCAACTGTGGACTTTGATATAAGAGAGATTAATAATCAAAAATAAAATCAAGATATTTATTCATGTGAATGTGAAAGTGCGGGATTCCAAATAAATACTAATTTATCCAAAATAACTAAAAATATAACTACAATACTTCATGATTTGACAAGTACGAAAATAAAATATGTTTTTGAATATTTTGATGTTTTATATTTGTAATTTTGATTGATGAAAAGAAAGAATAAAAATTGTTACTGTTTTTGAAAAAGATTTTGATAAAAATTGCAAAATGAAACAATATGCAAAAAAATACAATATATAAAAATGATGAAATGATCCAATGTTATGCATAATAACGTTTAAGATGCATAATGTTCATAGGTTCTTTAAGATCTTTACCGTCTAAGGTAGCTAATCGATATTATGTTGAATCTTAATGTTTCCAAATAAATTATGTTGAATCTTGTCTTTTAGATAATGGCACTTGTCTTTAAGATGTTAATGTTGAATTTTATATTTTTGACATAATTTCTTAACATCTTTATTTTTAAAACAAGTGCCATTATCTAAAATGAGATTTGCAGGAATTCCAAACCTACAAATAATTTGATTAAAAATAAAGTTGGAAACTTGGGTTCCAGTGCAAGAAGCTAAGGGCATAGATTCAACCGACTTCATGAAATACTCAGTGGCGGTTATGATGAATTTGTGTCCATCGGATGACATAGGGTTGATTTTTCTAATGATGTCTAAGCCCGATTTTGAAAAGGGCCAAGGAGATGAAATAGCCTGCAGGTTCTTGTGCGGCGCATGGACAAGGTCAGCGTGTTTCTGGCACTTGTCTCAATGTTGCACATAATTATGTGCATCGTTTTCCATGGTAGGCCAAAAATATCCTATCCTAAGGAGTTTCTTAGCAATGGCGCTACCACTAAAATGTCCCCCACAAGATCCATTGTGGGCTTCATTCAAAGATGATCTAGATTCTTCTAGATTCAAACATCACAATAAGATGCCTTCAAAAGATCTTCTATACAAGGTATTACCAATAATCACAAAGCGACTTGCTCATCTACATAATAACCTACACTGGTTGCTAGTACAACCATCAGGGAAGGTCCCATTTTGGAGAAAATTAAAGATATCAGTGTACCAATGTTCAGGAGTAGTTTTCATGATTAGAAACACATCCAAAGGTTCTAGGCATGATTTGATTGAAGTAGGTTCCTATAGTCGACGAATAATGATGGTAGCATATTCGTCATCTAACTCCAAGGTAAAAAGAGATGCGGCTGCAGCCATAGCGTCTGTCGCACGATTGCTAGTTCGAAGAATAGCTTCCAAGGTAACTTGATCAAACAAGGATAATAATTGTAAAACATATGCTTTGTATGGGCATAATTTATCATCTCTGGTCTGATAAACATCATTGATTTGATTTATGACAAGTTGAGAATCATCGAAAACCAATAAATTTTTAATTTTCAGTGCCAAGGCAGCTCGTAATCTAAGGATAAGAGCTTCATATTCAACAGTGTTATTGGTGCAAGCAAATGTTAATTTGAAGGACAAAGGTATAAGATTTTTGTGCAGAGATATTAAAATAATACCTACACCAGCCCCACTCATACATCGAGCTCCGTCAAAGTATAGGGACCATTTCTCTGGATGGTATGCCTCTAGTTTAGGGCATTCATTAGGAAACTCAATGATGAGGGGACGGGTAGACTCTAAGGGTGCAACAACTAATTGATCTGCTATGATTTGACCTTTAACAGACTTTTTTCCTATAAATGTGAGTTCAAACTCGCTTAGTGCAAGAACCCACTTTGCTATACGACCAGATAAGTACGATCGACTCATGAGATATCGTAAAGGGTCGAATTTGGCAATAACATATGTTTTTTGACTGAGCATATAATGTCGTAGTTTCTGTGTAGAAAATACAATTGATAGACATAATTTCTCTAATATGGTATAGCGAGTTTCATAACTGATTAAGGTCCTGCTAATGTAATAATTAGCACGTTCTTTCTTCTCATCGTCAAGTTGAGCTAACATAGCTCCTAAGGCAAAATCGAAAGTAGAAATGTACAAAATAAATGGACGATTAGATTTAGGTGGGGAAAGCACCGATGGTTTAAGGAGATATTGCTTAAGGAGTTCAAATGCTTGCTAAAATTCATCATCCCAATGAAAAGAGACATCTTTCTTAAGAAGCCTAAGAAAGGGTCTAGTTTTGTCTGCCAACTTATCGATGAAGCAACGAATAGCTTGAAGCTGTAGCACCCTAAAATTGGCGCATCAAAATTATAATAATTACATTCACCTTAGTAAATAATTTAAAAATCAAATTTAACCTCCCAAACCGCCTGTTAACCGTCGGGAAATCCGTTTCCCCCTTTTTCGTGCCATTTTTAGAGGTTGTTTTGACCGTTTGACGATATCGTCGCCGATCAGACGATATCGCCCCAGATTTGACGATTTCGTCTGGACTAGGACGTCCAGACGATCTTGTCGCAAAACTGAATTTGCATAGTTGGAATCTGTTCCAACGGGTCTCCAATCTGGGCAGAAGCGTGTCTACGCCGTTGGGACCCTCCCCCATTGGAGATCTCCCAAATTGGGATGATCTCCAACCTCCCAACAACTCCCCCTAAGCCTATTTAACTTCTAGGATTTTCCCTCCCCAACCCCTGGCTGAATTTATCTGCAAACTGATTCCCTCTGCGTCAACACATCCTAATTTTGCTTTTGCACTAGTCCCATAGCCATTTTGTTGCAGGTACATCATTGGTTTTCAGTCGGAGCCAGCACCCATCGTCGTCGATGAACCTGTTCAAATCGGAGGCGATCCTGTCGAATTCGAGGTGATTTCATGCTTATGCGAGATGATCTCGACTGCAGTCTACATCGAGGCAATCAGTGCCTGAAGTTTGCTCTTCTTAACTCTTTCTCCGTCTTTTTATTACTGCAAATTAGACTATTTATTTAGTGTTTATGCTATTTTGCATTTGGTGTTCACCCATTTAGCTTAGAATGCATGTTAAGTTCATGATTTGCCATTTAAAGTACAGTAATTTGCATTAATTTTTGTTCTTAAATATTGTTCAGTATTCATATTGCTATTTGGTGTAATTTGCCTCTGTTAGCACAATAGAATTTCTTGTATTTTGCATCTATTTTCTGTCTTGCAGGTCTCTAACGAATTCTTCTGACGAATTCGTCAGATCTCGAATGAATCTGTCAGTCTCAGATGATTATGTTAGATTGCAGACGATCCTGTCAGATTACAGCGATTCTATAGAATCCCCGACGATCCAGACTGCTTCAAACGTCAGAATCTTCTTCAGACATCCGGATCAGGTATTTTTCATTGGCATTCTGTAAAATTCTCTATTTTCTACTTTCAAATCTGTCTGTTGTATTCATGGAACTTGCATTTTCATATAGTTTAATTTAGTTTCATTTGGCCAAACCTAGGATGAATGTTTAAGGTTAAAACGAACTCATTAAACACATTCCAAAAACCTAGGCGTGGAAAATGCCATTAAATGTTTCCTGGTGAACCCACCATCCGTCGAAAAATCACCAAAATACACCTCCCTTGAGAGGCGGGACCTTCGCAAAGTCCTCTCGTCCGAGGTACCGCATCATCCTTTTCCCATCCTCCTTCAGGGCGCGGATCCTATAGCCTGAAGGTAGGGATGCGAAAAATTTGGAGCGATACATTTTGGTGAACCCGACGTGAATGCATCATAACCTTTTGAAAACAAAAACAAAAACAAAAACAAAAAAAAATTAGAACAACTAAAACTTAGATGCATTTTAAACATTTAAGGTTTAAAGTCATGTTTAGATGGTAGCTCCTAAAAAGAGGTTAGCAGTTACTATCAACGTAGAAAATCAATTGGCAGCTATAGAAGTTAATTCTGTCCTTAGTATCCCTGAAACAAGTAGAACTCAATCCTTGTGGAACGAACTTGATAGGAGACTTAGTCTCATTTCATCTAGGTCCACACAACTTAAACAGATTAAGAGGCTAGTCTTGGATAGAATCCTGGATCCTCATCAAATAGTTTTTTATCATGAACTTCAGAGAGCCTGCCATAGATGGTTAGCCTATAGGAGAGCTTTAGTATCTTCAGAATTATTCAGCTTCGAGGAATACCTCGAGAATGCAGACATTGTACACCGATTCCTAGGCCTTGTAGAAGACCAAGAGGTTGTTCTTACAGATAGGGAAAGATGGAATAGAGTTCCTCGTGCTGTGTTATATCGAGAGTATTGCCACGAGCTTTACTTCTATCAACCAGCATCTGAGACAGATAATATTACCATAGCCCTTTTTATCAAATTCTTAAAAGAAAACTTTCAATTTGAAGAAGAACATTTCATGACCCCTGAAGAACTAGAGCCTATTAATGATGTTTATAAATTGTTCTTAGAAGACTAGCTCATTTACTTTCAGTCTTGTTATTGCGTGCATTTATTGTTTCATTTGCTGTCTTTATTGTATTATTTCAAAAAATTAAAGAAAAACTAAAAAAATCAAAAAACTTAGCAAAAACTTAAACATTTCAATTTCAAATATTGCATTAGGTATATAATAAATATATACCTTTTAATTTGTTGCATATATATATATATAAATATATATATATTTGCTGAAATCAAAACTTAGCACCATGCCTAAACTTAGGAATGGTAAAGAAACGTTAGGAGAAGGAGAAGATTGGTTACAAGATACAACTGAAAACCCAAATGTCCTTCTTGGAGATACAAATCCAGAAGGAGAAACTCTAGGTCAATCAGATGAAGACTTAGGTGAAGATAAGGAACAAGAAGCAAATGTTAAAGAGGATGGATCCTCATCCCCTAGAATAGCTCCAAATGGAAATATTGCCTTTGACAATGCAGAGCATTTCAAGAGATTTCTCATGGAAAACATTGATGACCTTAATGTGGCCATTCGCCTTGATAAAGGGCAAATTAGTAAAACTCAAGCAACCATGGAATATATGTGCAATATGCAGACTAATCCCTTGTCTTTCATTGATCAAGAAAGTGACAAGGGTGGACCATCCAATACGGATATGGTCACTATAGCCCAAAGCATGTCAAAACAATAGGTCACCCAACCTCCTAAGGAACCTGTTATTCAACCTAAAATCACTCCCACACAAAAGAAAATTCCCTTCACTACTTTGTTCCGCCAAACTATTGAGCAAAATGCTTTAAATAAACAGAAACCTAAAACAAAGCCAAATACAAACTTTCAACAATCTGGAATACAACATAATACAAACTTCCTCCATAATACTTTTCCTACCAATAATTTACACAACAATAACATGGCATCTAATCTGCATGTTCCTCCATCATATGCCCATAACACTTATGTCAATGCCCTACCAAACCAATATGGGGGGCAAACTAGTAATCTGGAAGCCATGGTGAAACAATTGGCTTCACGTATGGACCAGATAGATCCCTACCATCCCTCGTATAATTATCGAGAGATCTGTAGTCAACCTTTGGATCCCATAGTGGTAGCTCAACCATACCCTAAACATTTTCCCATGCCCGTCCTGCCTATATATAAAGGAACCGAAGATCCCATAGAGCATCTTCGCATGTTTAGGATAGCATGTCACGACATATCGCATGACGACTTGCTATTACTAAAAATGTTCCCCAAAATTTTAGGTGGAATGGCATTAGAGTGGTACTATCAATTGCCCACTCACTCCTTAAGAAACTTTGAAGAAACAGCTGAATCATTTGTTCATCAATTTAGTGCCTACATCGAGAGGCATGTAACTATTAAAGACCTATACAATTTAAAACAAGATAAGGATGAATGCTTTGCTGATTTCTTAGCTAGATGGAGACAATTGATAGGAAAACTGCACTTTGTGCTACCCTATAGGGAAATGTTAGACATTTTCATCAACAATTTACAAGAACAACTCTCTTATGAGCTATCAACAACTACTTTGACTACCTTCGATCAAGCTATAGATTTAGCTCGAAGAGTAGAAGATGCCCTCATTAGGAGAGGCCAACTTAGGAAGAAGGATGATGAGAAAACATCTAGAAATCAATATAAAAACAAACAGGTTGTCGGTGATGGAGTCACTGACAGCAGAAATGTTGCTAATGTCAATGCAACAAAGACAACAAAAAAATTCATATTGAAACCTCCTGACAAGCCTCCTCGAGAATTCACTAGATTAAACCAACCCTTATCAACTATTTTACCTCAATTGCTCGAAAGAGGTTTAATCCAACTGCCAGCTATCCAGGAGCCTGACCCAAGTATACCCGGATATAGAGCTGATTTGCATTGTGAGTTTCATAGAGGACCTGGACATTCTACCAACGCTTGTAAAATATTGAAGCATAAAATACAAGATTTGATTGACAATAATGAAATGGAAGTGCAAGCCTTCCAACCCAAACAAAACCCTCCTAATAATACTCAAAAGACTATTCCCCAAAATCAAAATCAAAATGCCAATCAAACTTTAGACATATTTCAACACCCTTTACCAAGACATGGTAAAGAGGTAGCTAATCAAATTGAACATCATAATGTTCCCCCTCCTACTCGATATGTAGGAACCATTAGCGGACAATTACCTGTTCGGGATTCTCAAATATTTGACACAACCTTATCCCTGGTTACGACCAGGACCTTACATAATTTTCAAACTTTGATTCTAGCGATATAGAATCAGATAGTGAAAGTGAAGTAGACACTATTCAATCGAATAGTTCTGAAAACGAATCAGATCCTATTCAACCTGTCACAGATGCTAATGTTCCAGAAGAACCATTTCCTAGAAGAGTCACTACTCGACCTTCTTCTAATATAGTCCTTCCTTATGAACAAGCCATAAATTCTCAATCGAGACCGTTTCAACGTCGTCACTATAACATTGTAGGTACCATCGGAGTCGTCACCCGACAACAAGCTCAAAATTCCCAACAAGAACCAAACCAGAACGATGGATCAGCTCCATTCGTTCTGAAAAATCCCAATAAAGGGAATCATACTTCTAATGCTCAACCTAAACCCCCTTATAGTATTAATGAGCAATTGTCCAATACCACGGCCAGAATTTCCCTTTTAGATTTATTAAGATCCTCTCCCACCCATAGGGATGAGTTGATGCTTACATTGAGCCAAATGATGGTACCTCAAAACATTCAACCTGAAGCTATGGCCAATACTATCATCACTCGAGAGATTGATTGTATTGACTTTCGGGATAGAGATATCCCACAACACAGTTTACACAAGGATAATCCCTTGTATATTATTGCTTTAATTGGAGATGTGGCTGTCAAACGAGTCTTGATTGATAATGGCTCATCTCTAAACATTTGCACCTTTGACTTCTACCAACGATTTGGTTTTAGAAGTGATGAAATGAAGAAAACTGATATGATTATTAAAGCTTTTAATGACGAAACACAAGAAACATGTGGAGTTATTACCCTCCCATTGCAAGTTGGTCCTAGAACCCTTGAGACAACTGTGTTTATTGTACATTGTCCAGCATCGTACAATATACTTTTGGGTCACCCTTGGATCAACGCCATGCGAGCGGTCCCATCAACTTTACACCAATGTGTTAAGTTTGAGTTTAAAAATCAGTTAGTCACTATTCATGGTGACCCTAGACCTTTTGATATGTGTGCTTTGGCAGAACCAGTTGGAGTGCAATTTTGCCCAGCTCTGTCATCCACACATCCTAGTTCTTCTTTTTCATCTAAAACTGTGAAACATAAACCCATAACTTCATCTATTTCCCCTCCATTAACTTCATCCTCCCATAAAGATCAACAACCCTCTAAACAAATTATTTTAGAACCTCAAAAAGATTTTAAAACTACAACCAATCCTTCAAGTTCTATTCCTATAAATTCAAAACCCATAGAAACAACTATCATATCTTCCACATCTCAAGACATAGGTAATAAGCCTTCTACATCTTATGCCCTTTCTGATGACCTCTTACCAGATTTATCTACAACCTTAATATAAAAAAAAATGAATGCTTTCATGCAAGATTCAAACCTTTTAAATAATTTGCCGCCATCTCCTCGTACTTTGGGCCTCCCACAACCTATGGGAAGTACTTACCAAGTCGGGAGTTGTGCCTTCATTTATAAAGGATATGACTGGGGAAGAATCCCTCGGAATATCAAAACTCACCATGAGGGATACGCTCGGTGCTATTTTACCAATGATTATATTAAAGCTAAACCCATGATGCTTAAAATGGGATATGAAGGGAAAGGCTTAGGACCTTTCCAAAATGGCATGAAAGAACCTTTCGAGGTAGAACCGTGGCCTGCCCGTTGTGGTGTGGGCCTATTTCCTAGTAAGGGTCAACCCTTTCCTTTTGAAGAGGATGATCACCTCATATCCTATCAAGATTATTTGGATAGACATGTTGATTTGCCTCTCCAAAATCAGTCATTTTCATGCAACATGCTATCCATAGCATACCCTGAAATGATTGCTGACCCCGATGAAGAGTTGGAAGGAGATATCTTCCATGATGTCTCTGTTGAAGAGATGTTGCACAATGGGTTTTATTTTGATGGTTCTATACCAATTATAGCTCAGCTTGAGACCACTAACCCTCAAGATGAATTATCTAAATTAACCTTACAAGAATTACAAGAGTTGGGCGTTTCACCCGCCCCACCTAACTTTGAAAGAGATCTACACATGGAGGTAGAAAATGTCATTAAAATTAATATTGGAACTGAGGACAATCCTCACATAATCAATATTGGATCAGAATTAAGCCAGGAAAAACAAGAGCAATACATTACATTCCTTAAAGAGTATGAAGATGTCTTCGCTTGGACATACGAAGATATGCCAGGTCTAGACCCTTTCGTAGTCATGCACCATCTAGTGGTCCATCCGGATGCTAAACCTGTTAAACAAAAACTTAGAAAAATGCATCCCAAAGTGGCTCTGCTAGTCAAAGGGGAGTTAGAAAAACTCCTGAATGTTATCTTTATACAGGCTATTGATTATGTTGAATGGATCTCAAACGTAGTTCCAGTCACCAAGAAAGAAACTACCAAAGTTAGGGTTTGCACTGATTTTAGAGATATTAACGCTGCATGCCCTAAGGATGACTTTCCTCTTCCAAATATGGATCAAATCATTGACTTTACTGTCGGAAGTGGGATGATGTCCTTAATGGATGGATTCTCCGGCTATAATCAGATCAGGATAGCTCCTGAAGACCAGGCTAAAATAGCCTTTATTACCCCCTGGGGTACCTTTTGTCTGGAAAGTGATGCCATTTGGCTTAAAGAACGCAGGTGCAACTTACCAACGAGCTATGACCTACATTTTTCATGATATGATGCATGATATCCTACATGATTATGTAGATGATATTATAGCTCGCTCTCTTATTGAAAATAATCATTTAGATGATTTGCGAAAAGTTTTTAATCGATTACGAGAATATCTCATTCGGTTAAATCCAACAAAATGCATATTTGGAGTCAAATCCGGCAAATTATTAGGGGTTTTAGTTTCTTTACGTGGTATTGAAATCGACCCCCTCAAAATTGCGGCTATCACTGATATGCCCGCACCTACTAATATATCTGAATTACGAAGCTTACAAGGTAAACTTCAAGCTATCCGTCGCTTCATTGATAAGCTGGCGGACAAAACTGGTCCCTTTCTCAAACTTCTTAAGAAGGATGTCCCTTTCAATTGGGACACAGAATGTAGAGAAGCTTTTGAACTTCTCAAACAATACCTCCTTAATCCATCGGTGCTTTCACCGCCTAAATCTGATCGCCCATTTCTTCTATATATTTTTGCTTAGATTACGCCTTAGGAGCTATGTTAGCTCAACTCGATGATGAAAAGCGAGAACGTGCTAATTATTATATTAGCCGAACCTTCATCAGTTATGAAACCCGTTATACAACATTAGAGAAACTATGTCTCGCAGTCGTGTTTGCTACGCAAAAATTACGACATTATATGCTTAGCCAAAAAACGTATGTCATTGCCAAATATGATCCCTTAAGATATCTCATGAGTCGACCTTATTTATCGGGTCGCATAGCCAAGTGGGTTCTTGCTCTGAGTGAGTTTGATCTCACATTCATAGGACAGAAGTCTGTTAAGGGTCAAATCATAGCAGATCAATTAGCTGCTGCACCCTTAGAGTCTACTCATCCCCTCATTATCGAGTTTCCTGATGAATGCCTTCAATTAGAGGCGGACCTTGTTGAACAATGGTCCTTATACTTTGATGGAGCCCGATGCATGAGTGGGGCTGGTGCGGGTATTATTTTAATATCTCTGCAAAAACATCTTATTCCTCTGTCCTTCAAAACTGACCTTTGCTTGCACCAACAATACTATTGAGTATGAAGCTCTAATCCTTGGATTACGAGCTGCTTTAGCGCTAAAAATTAAAAACCTTTTAGTTTTTGGTGATTCCCAATTGGTTATAAACCAAATTAATGAAGTTTATCAAACTAGAGATGATAAACTGCGCCCATATAAGGCCTATGTTTTACAATTAATGTCTTTATTTGATCAAGTTACCTTGGAAGCCATTCCTCGAACTAGCAACCGTGCAGCTGACGCTATGGCCATTGTTGCATCTCTCCTGCCCTTGGAGTTAGATGACGAATATGCGACTATCATTATTCGTCGACTCCAGGAACCCGCTTCAAATAAGTCATGCTTAGAGCCTTTGGATGTGTTTCTAATCAATGAAACTACTCCTGAACCTTGGTATACAGACATATATGATTTCCTCCAAAATGGGACTTTCCCTGCTAATTCTAATAGAAACCAGCGTCGGTTATTACGTCGACGAGCAAGTCGATTCGTCATAATTGGCAATACTTTATATAGGAGATCTTTTGAAGGTATCCTATTAAGATGTTTAAATTCAGAAGAATCTAAATTAGCCTTGAGTGAAGCCCACGATGGATCTTGTGGAGGACACTTTAGTGGTAGTGTCATTGCTAAAAAGCTCCTTCGGATAGGATACTTTTGGCCTACCATGGAAACGGATGCACATGAGTATGTGCGCCATTGCGACAAGTGTCAAAAACATGCTGACCTTGTCCATGCGCCTGCACAAGAGCTACAGGCTATTTCATCTCCTTGGCCCTTTTCTAAATGGGGCTTGGATATTATTGGCAAAATCAATCCTGTGTCTTCCGATGGACACAAGTTCATCATAAGCGCCATTGAGTATTTCACGAAGTGGGTTGAAGCTATGCCTTTAGCTTCTGCCTGCGGCTCACAAGTCTCTAAATTCATTTTTAATCAAATCATTTGCAGGTTCGGAATTCCTGCGAACCTCATCTCTGACAATGGAACTCCTTTCAAAAATAAAGATGTTAAAAAATTATGTCAAAAATATAAGATTCAACATCGTTGGTCCACCCCTTATTATCCTCAGGGTAATGGTCAAGCAGAAGCATCTAACAAAACTTTAATCAAAATTCTCAAAATATTGGTCAATAAAATTGGCCGTGACTGGCACATCCAGTTATATCCAGCCTTGTGGGCCTACCGAACTAGTGTTCGAACCCCCACTGGAACTTCACCCTTTGTTTTGGTGTATGGTGCTGAAGCAGTTTTTCCATTTGAATTGGAAGTTCCTTCTTTGGCTCTGCTACTTCAAGATACCGAAGTAGGAGATGAATATCGTGCTGGCAGACTTAGTCAGCTGGAACTCCTAGATGAAAAATGCATCAATGCTTTGGAGCATCTCCGTGCTTACCAAAACAAGCTTAAAAGATCATATGCCAAGAAAGTTCGTCATCGATCCTTTGAGATCGGCGACCTTGTTTTAAAAGAAAATCAAAAAAATACAAACGCAACTAAGGAACTTAAAGGTAAATTTGAGCCCAACTGGCTCGGACCATACATCATTACTGCAAAATTTGAATCAGGAGCATATAAATTATCTACCTTAGATGGTAAAGAACTTAAAGAACCCATGAATATTTTACATCTCAAACGTTACTATGCATAAATTTGGTCATTTCATCCATGTATATATTTGTTCAAAATTACTATCTTGTATTTCTTTCAATTTATCCAAAAACATCAAAAACATTCATAAATCTCCAAAAAAATCTTCAAAAACTATCTATTGCATTTATTTAAAGCACTTGTTAAGTTCTTTTGCTCAAAAACAAAAATCAACATAAAAATCTAAAAAAAACAGCTATATGCTTGACTCTTTCGAAACCAAAACAATATACAGAAGAAAGAGAGAGTCAACATTCTCAAAACTTCTCAAAAGTGTTTATATATATTTTCTTACAATTATTGCGGTTATATGTTTCAACTTATTTTGGATAAATTAGCATTTATTTTGAATCCCTCACTTGCACACTCACAACAAATAAATATCTTGATTTTATCTGGCATGATTACTAATCTCTCTTATATCAAAGTTCACAAAATTCAATTAAATAAAGTTTGAGCATAGAGAATTGATCTTGTTATTTACTTAAACCAAGCACATCTTTTCACAATAAAATGATTATATTTGTAATTTCCATGTTTTGCTACATAGTAGAAGTGATTTCTTGAGTGAAAAGTTTCCCCTGCTATCCTATCATGCACATGGTCTAGAATCTTTGAGAATTGGCAAAAGGACAAGCTCACCCCTACCCAGAATAAAAATCCCTTGCTCTACAGCCAATCCGAGCAAGTATCCCTAGAACAAAAAGAAAAAGAAAAAGAAAAATTCAAGAAAAAGAGAAAAGAAAAAGGTTTTGTTATATCATTACAGCAATATTCCATGCAAAAGAAATACAAAAAGAGAAAAATAAGCAAAGTTCAAAAGAAAGCAAGAAAGCAATAAAATCCCTTTCCCTACCCTTTGAAAAGAAAAGAAGGGTTGATGAGCTTGAATCCCTGGAATTCTCAATTATTCGAAAACTGTGAGGTAAGCCCCATAACAGGTGGTTTGTGCCCAACCTGCTTGGCCTTGGGTAACTCCTAGCGTGGCGATATGTCTGTCACATTAGCGACCTTCTTTTGTATAGACCTATGTCTGCTTATGGATTAGCTAGCTCTTGATAATCCGATCTACATAGTGGTCTAATATGGTTATATGCATCTACATCATGGTTAATGAACACTTATTTGGTTTCTTCAAATCACTTGTATCATAGTATCTTGCTCAAATCTGGTAAATGAACAATGCAATTGCACACACATTTGTATTTGAGAGATTTTGTCTATCATTATGATAAATCAAGATCGGAAATGAATTCACATATGCACATAGGGATTCCTTATAAATCTAACTTTTGTCTTCAAAATACTTTGAAATATTATTTTTGCAACTTGTTTGGGAATAAATCAAGTACAGTTGTTTACACAAAGACAACTATATCATAGAAAAATCAAAAATTTCTTTCAAAACATATCATGTATATCGTGTCGACTTTCGCGACGATGGTATAGTTCCACAACCAAAATTGGAATTGTATGCCTAGCGCAAGTCCTCATTTTCATATTTTCTGTTCATCAAACATCAATCATGCAATAAAAATAACCTTTTTTGGATTTTCGCGATGACGGTATAAGTCTATACCTACATATTCTATGCCTAGCGCAAACCATTGTAACAATTTTTATTCCCCATTTCTTAAAAATCATGAAAACCATATGACTTAAATCATTATGTTACACAATTATGCTTTCAAAAGAACGAACTTTATCACTATTTTATGTCATTATGTCAACCTTTAAATTTTGCAATGATGGTATAATTCCTAAGGAATTATTCACAAATTTTATCACACTTAGGAATTTATGCCTAGCAAAAATCATTTTTAACATTATTTCATGTACAAATATTTTTCATGAAAATCTGAAAACAAATCATTATCATCACCATCATTTTTCATCATTGCACCAAAGTCTTAAGACAGTCTCTTAAGCACTCTTTTACTTTTCGCAATATTTCTATCAATGGGATTAGCTTGACGACCGAGTGAGCAGCGACTCCATGAAATGGTCTATAATAGCGACAATGTCCTTTGAAATTATTGTTAGAAGTCTCTTTTTATTTTTATTTTTATCACATTTCATTACAAACAACCAATTTGTTACATCAGATTATTTCATTTAAAATCTTACAGCATGACATCAAAATTATAATGTTTCAAAATGACATAATTACATGAGTCATCGAATCAATCAATCAAAACATTAAAAGCATCATAAAAATACATAAGACACAAGTCATATGATCAAAAATATCTCATCTATATATGTCACAAATATATATACATCATCAAAACCGAATCGGTATGCCACAATCTATACCTCGGCATACTCAATCCTCTATCAAACAAAAAATATATATAATACAACATCAATGTCCAGCCCTCTAGCCTCGAGAGCCCCTCGAGCTCTCTGCCTCATCTCCTCCCCCGCCCTGAGGTGGACGAGGTGGCCCCATCGTAGTCTGTGTAGTCCTAGTCCTCGATCGGGACGTGGTCCTCGATGACCCGATCCTGATCGGATCTACGATGTTAGCTGGCAGGGGTAGTCTATCTACCTCTGGCACCAGTGGAAGTACAGTGTCTGATAGAATGTCAACTAGGCGATAGCCCGTGTCAACTCTCCTGAGCTCGCCCCTCCGCCCCGTGCCCTGAGGCGTGCAATCTCATCCCGCAGCTGTGACACCTCAGCATGGTGTCGTGCAGCCGCATCTGTAGCGTCCGCACCTGAGCCTGCAGATGATCTCTCTCCGCCCGGAGAGTAGCCATCTCGCTACTCTCTCCTGTGTCCACACCCTTGCCCTTATCGGGCGATGGTGGCCTCTGTGGAGATGGGGGTCTCTCCTCCCTCCTCTCCCGCTGTCGTGGCCTCTCCTGTGCCTGTGGTCTCCTCTGCTCTCTCCCATCGTGACCCTGGGCCGCCTCTATCGCTGCCTGGCGTTGCCTCCCTATCCGACGCACGACCGCGTGGATCGGACCCTGAGCCCTCGTCATCCGAGGAGGGCGGATGCCTGCGTACCAGGCATCGTAGCCGTCAGCTACCCCTACGTCGTCTCCATCCACTGGCTGGATGGGGGCATCATCCGCATCCTGACTCCAGAATCGTTGCATGTCTGGAGCCCCGCTAACCGTGGTGTTATCCCGGACAGTCCGAGAAAACTCATAATCCCTGAGAGATGGGATCCCCTGCTGTAGACCGAACTGCCTCAAAACTCGGTCGTAGCGGTGGAGCTCCACCTCTCCCCTCTCCATCCTCAACCAACAGACTCGCCTGATGCGAGCCAGCTCCTGTCCATCCTCGGCCCACCCTGGGTGCCCTCTCCATGGCCTCCAGGTGATCTGATCCGGGATCAACTCATCTAGCAGTCTCCGGGACATAGGCAGGTCGATCCGTCGCTGTGCCCCTCTCTGGAGCCACCAGTAGAAGACTCGGGGCCTCTCCCCGTCTACCCCTGTCAGTGGAAGCCCTACCGGCCTCCGCACCGCAATGTGCTCCCAGCACCAAACCTGTAGTAGCGATGTCATCACCAGACATCGGCCGCCCTTGTACACGACCCCATACAGGATCCTGTACAATCGGCATAGAACAAAGCTGCCCTAGCAAAACCTGTACCCATGGTCCCGCATATCGTAGATCACATCTGCGAGCATCCATGGTACCCTGCATCCGCTCTGGTGGCACAGCAGAAGTCCACCAACCACTCCTGCTAGAACTCGTGTGAGTCTGGATGCCCCAGGCATCTGGCGTAGTGCCTCGATATTCACTCCGCCCTTCTCTAGGGTGAAGCTCGGGTCACCACACAGTCGTCCCATAGCGTGGCCCTGGTTGGCCGTAGGAGTGATCATCCGTCCTTGTATGGGGATTCTCAGAATCCTCCATACATCCTCCAGTGTGGGAGTCATCTCCCCTATCGGTAGCCAAAAATAGGAAGACCCCGGATACCATCTCTCTGCTAGGGCTGTCAGTAGCCCCATATCTGTGGATATTTGTGGCATCTCCGCCACATGCTGCAAGTCGGCCTGTGCCAGCAGATCCCGCTCTGCCTGTGTGAGCGCGGCCAAGTCATCTCTCAATCCTCCATATTTCCATTCTCTGCTCTTTAGCAATCCTCTCTGCAACATAAACAATAAACAACAAATAATCATTAATCAATAATTCAAATAATCAATAATGCAAGTTAAAAATTCAATTTTTTGCAATTGATGATATCGCCCACTATTGGACGATATCGTCCCAAATTTGAGCATAATCGTCTCCGATTTCGTAGTTCGAAATCGTCTCTAATTTGACGAAATCGTCCCCCTTTCGACGATTTCGCCCTCGGGCGAAATTGACGAAATTGAGACGATTTCGTCGAAATCGGGACGATTTCGTCCCGACGACGTCGACGGCCCAAAAACGGCCGCGATGCTCAAAATTCATCTAAAAATCACTTAAAAAGCATGTAAATTCAAATTAAATCAGTTCTAGATCAGTCTAGACCCTTACCCGTAGACCGCGTCGGACCTCTGTCGATCTGTGCGTCGTCTCCACCATTTTCTGCTTCAGAGCTCTCAAAACAGTAAAAATGAACAGTAACAATGAATTAGGGTTTTACCCTATTTTTCTTAATTTTATTCAACAATAATTTTTTTGCTTTTTCGCGTTTTTACCTCAAACGTTCGATTTGGGTAAAAACACGGAGGGGGCACCATAGTAAGTTGTCGTACGATTCGACCAAGAATCGTCGCCTAAAAATGGGTATAATTTTTTGCTTTCTCGTAGATCGAGAAGAACTCATCTTTAACGCATTTTCTTCGGAAAATTCGCTAAAGAGGGGGCAAAATGTAGCACCCTAAAATTGGCGCGATAAAATTATAATAATTACATTCACCTTAGTAAATAATTTAAAAATCAAATTTAACCTCCCAAACCGCTTGTTAACCGTCGGGAAATCCGTTTCCCCCTTTTTCGTGCCATTTTTAGAGGTTGTTTTGACCGTTTGACGATATCGTCGCCGATCAGACGATATCGCCCCAGATTTGACGATTTCGTCTGGACTAGGACGTCCAGACGATCTTGTCGTAAAACTGAATTTGCATAGTTGGAATCTGTTCCAACGGGTCTCCAATCCGGGCAGAAGCGTGTCTGCTGCCGTTGGGACCCTTCCCCGTTGGAGATCTCCCAAATTGGGATGATCTCCAACCTCCCAACAACTCCCCCTAAGCCTATTTAACTTCTAGGATTTTCCCTCCCCAACCCCTGGCTGAATTTATCTGCAAACTGATTCCCTCTGCGTCAACACATCCTAATTTTGCTTTTGCACTAGTCCCATAGCCATTTTGTTGTAGGTACATCACTGGTTTTCAGTCGGAGCCAGCACCCATCGTCGTCGATGAACCTGTTCAAATCGGAGGCGATCCTGTCGAATTCGAGGCGATTTCGTACTGATGCGAGACGATCTCGACTGCAGTCTACATCGAGGCAATCAGTGCCTGAAGTTTGCTCTTCTTAACTCTTTCTCCGTCTTTTTATTCTGCAAATTAGACTATTTATTTAGTGTTTATGCTATTTTGCATTTGGTGTTCACCCATTTAGCTTAGAATGCATGTTAAGTTCATGATTTGCCATTAAAGTACAGTAATTTGCATTAATTTTTGTTCTTAAATATTGTTCAGTATTCATATTGCTATTTGGTGTAATTTGCCTCTGTTAGCACAATAGAATTTCTTGTATTTTGCATCTATTTTCTGTCTTGCAGGTCTCTGATGAATTCGTCGACGAATTCGTCGGATCTCGGATGAATCTGTCGGTCTCGGACGATTATGTCGATTACGAGATGATCCTGTCGATTGCGAGCGATTCGTAGAATCCCTGACGATCCAGACTGCTTCAAACGTTAGAATCTTCTTCAGACATCTGGATCAGGTATTTTTCATTGGCATTCTGTAAAATTCTCTATTTTCTGCTTTCAAATCTGTCTGCTGTATTCATGGAACTTGCATTTTCATATAGTTTAATTTAGTTTCATTCGGCCAAACCTAGGATGAATGTTTAAGGTTAAAACGAACTCATTAAACACATTCCAAAAACCTAGGCATGGAAAATGCCATTAAATGTTTCCTGGTGAACCCACCATCCATCGAAAAATCACCAAAATACACCTCCCTTGAGAGGCGGGACCTTCGCAAAGTCCTCTCGTCCGAGGTACCGCATCATCCTTTTCCCATCCTCCTTCCGGGCGCGGATCCTATAGCCTGAAGGTAGGGATGCGAAAAATTTGGAGCGATACAAAAGCTTACCTTGTAAACTTCGTAATTTCGATATATTGGTGGGTGCGGGCATATCTATGATAGCCATGATCTTGAGAGGGTCAATTTCAATACCACATAAAGAAACTATAACCCCTAATAATTTACCAAACTTAACTTCGAATATGCATTTGGCTAGATTTAGTCGGATAAGATATTCCCTTAACCGATCAAATACTTTTCTCAAGTCATTTAAATGATCATATTCTTTGATAGAACGAGCTATAATATCATATACATAATCATGTAGAATATCATGCATCATATCATGAAAGATATAAGTCATGGCTCGTTGATAGGTTGCACCTGCATTCTTTAAACCAAATGGCATCACTTTCCAACAAAAGGTTCCCCAAGGGGTAATAAAGGTTGTTTTAGCCTGATCTTCAAGAGCTATCCTAATCTGATTATAATCAAAAAATCCATCCATTAGGGATATCATTCCACTTCCAGTAGTAAAATCAATGATCTGATCCATGTTGGGAAGAGGAAAATTGTCTTTAGGGCATGTAGCATTAATATCTCTGAATTCTATGCAAACCCTAACTTTAGTGGCTTCTTTCTTAGTTACTGGAACTACATTTGAAATCCATTCAGCATAATCAATGGCTTGTATAAAAATAACATTTAAGAGTTTTTCTAATTCCCCTTTGACTAGTAAGGCCACTTTAGGATGCATTTTTCTAAGTTTATGTTTAACAGGTTTAGCATCTGGATGGACTACTAGGTGATGCATAACTGCAGAAGGGTCTAATCCTGGCATATCTTCATATGTCCAAGAAAAGACGTCTTCATATTTTTTAAGGATGCAATGTATTTATCTTGTTTTTCCTGACTCAATTCTGATCCAATGTTGATTATGTGAGGGTTGTCTTTGGTTCCAATGTTAATTTTTATAATGTTTTCTACTTCCATATGTATATCTCTCTCAAAATTAGGTGGTGCAGGTGAAACGCATAATTCTTGTAATTCTTCCAAGGTTATCTTGGATAATTCATCTTGAGGAGTCGTGGCCTCAAGCTGGGCTATACTAGGTATAGAGCCATCGAAATAAAATCCATTATATAACAATTCCTCAATGGAGACATCATGAAAGATATCCCCCTCCAACTCGTCGTCGGATTTGGCAATCATCTCAGGGTAAGCTATGGATAGCATATTGCATGTAAGAGGATTATTCATTAAATGCAAGACATCTCGTTTATCCAAATAATCATGATAACACACAAGATGGTCATCATCCTAAAATGAGAAGGGTTGACCTTTACTAGGAAATAGGCCCACACCATGTCGGGAAGGCCATGGTTTGACCTCAAAAGGTTCTTTCATACAATTATGGAAAGGTCCCAAACGTTTCCCTTTATATCCCAATTTAAGCATTATAGGCTTAGATTTAATATACTCATTAGCAAAATAGCATCTAACATATCCATCACAATGTGTCTTGATGTTTCTAGGTATTCTTCCCCAATCATATCCCTTATAAATAAAAGCACAACTCACGACTTGGTAGATACTTCTCATAGGCTGTGGGAGGCCCAAGGTACGAGGAGAGGGTGGGAGTTTTTTTAAAATAAGGGAAGCTTGCATGGCACTGTTGGTTTCTTCTGATATAAGAATTTTAGATAAATCGGGTAAGAGCTCATCAGTAAGAGCATAAGAGGTATAAGGAATATTTCCTACATCGTCGGATGTGGAAAGGATGCCTATAGTGGATGTAGATGATATAGGGATATCGATGGATGAGTCTATAGGTATGGAAGATATAGGAGTAAAATAGGAAGCATTGGTTGTAGTTTTAGTATCTTTTCGAGGTTCTAATGTAGTTTGTTCAGAATATGGTTGAGCTATATGTAAAGGTGTAGTTGAAAGAGTAGATGATGTTATGGGTGTGTGTTTCACACGTTTGGGTGGATGATGATAATTAGGATGTGTGGATGATAGGGCAGGGTAAAATTGAACTCCAACAGGTTACGCCAAAGCACACATATCAAAGGGTCTAGGATCACCATGAATGGTAACCAACTGATTTTTAAATTCAAATTTAACACACTGATGTAGAGTGGATGGAACCGCTCGCATCACATTGATCCAAGGGTGACCCAAAAGTATATTGTACGATGCAGGGCAATGTACAATAAACACGGTTGTATCTAAGGTTCTAGGACCAAGTTGCAAGGGTATAGTAATAACTCCACATGTTTCTTGTGTTTCGTCATTTAAGGCTTTTATAATCATATCAGTTCTTTTTGTTTCATCACTTATAAACCCAAATATTTTTTAAAAGTCAGAAGTGCATATGTTTAAAGATGAACCATTATCAATCAAGACTCGTTTAACTGCTACATCCCCAATTAGGGCAGTAATATATAAGGGGTTATCCTTATGTAGACTATGTTGTGGGATATCTCTATCTTGAAATTCAATACAATTGACTTCTCGAGTTATGATAGTATTGGACATGGCTTCAGGTTGAATATTTTGTGGTACCATCTGTAAACACCAAAACAGCACCATTCGATTAAGTGACTACAAAAACTGATCGCATACACATACACAGCTTTCAGGGCAGCCTTTAGAGGTCAAATAGTGGTCTTAACCACTCGCACAGCAGTTCGAAAGATCGAAAAATGAGCAAAGCAAAGTCGGTCGTTCTAGAGCATTTAACAAACTTCAAAGCCTTTATCCCCGCCAGGCATTTTGTCAAAAACCAAGCGGGCCCAAAGTGTCACGATATCACGACACTTTGGGCCCCGACCCAAGCGGGCCCAAAGTGTCGCGATATCGCGACACTTTGAGCCCCGACCCAAAGCGGGCCCAAAGTGTCGCGATATCGCGACACTTTGGGCCCGCGATAGCGGGCCCAAAGTGTCGCGATATCACGACACTTTGGGCCCCCACTCAAGCGAACCCAAAGTGTCGTGATATCGCGACACTTTGGGCCCCGACCCAAGCGGGCCCAAAGTGTCACGATATCGCGACACTCTGGGCCCCGACATAAGCGGGCCCAAAGTGTCACGATATCGCGACACTTTGGGCCCCGACCCCAAGCGGGCCCAAAGTGTCGTGATATCAAGACACTTTGGGCCCCCACCCAAAGCGGCCCCAAAGTGTCGCGATATTGCGACACTTTGGGCCCCGACCCCAAGCGGCCCCAAAGTGTCACGATATTGCGACACTTTGGGCCCCAACCCAAAGCGGGCCCAAAGTGTCGCGATATCGCGACACTTTGGGCCCCCTCCCCAAGCGAGCCCAAAGTGTCGCGATATCACGACACTTTGGGCCCCGAACCAAAGCGAGCCCAAAGCGTCGCGATATCGCGACACTTTGGGCCCCGAGCCAAAGCCGGCCCAAAGCGTCGCGATATCGCGACACTTTGGGCCCCAAGCCGACACATCACCAGTCAAAAGCATGTAGTAAACTATCTAGGGAACGACCGCCACGTGGCACCCTCTACGTGTCCCTTTTCGAAGAAAACCCTGCGGATCTGTAAAACGACGGATTCAACGGCGAACATTAATTAGACGAGCGGTTTCAAAATATCCGATCCGAGGCCATGCCTCATAACTTCCGATGTCAGTGCGAGCCATGCTTAGTAATGACCCGATAAGGATCAAATCTGAGCGGCCCTTACGGATTTAGGGTTTCGAACATTAATGTTCTCAGAGGCCGAACCCTCTATAAAACCGGCTCGATACGTAAAAAGAAAAAAAGGAAGGATTTTTTTGGAAACGTAACGAAGTGTTGTTAAACTGAATATCCGACTGTATTCATCTGGACCGGCATTGGATTACCTTAATCCATCAATTCGACGACAACTCTGATTATCCAGATTTCGGGCCCATCCCCAGTGGATTGGTGCCGAAGTTAAGCTTTTACGGGGTGGCCCGTTTGGGTATCCCTATATACGTTATTTGATTAATTTCGAATGCATGTTAAAATAGTCCATGGGTTGGCCACAACAGTCCATGATTAATTTCGACGACAACTCTTGCTTTAGAGATTTCAGGCCCATTCCCAGTGGGTTGGCGCCGAGATCAAGCTTTATCGGGTCGGCCCGCTCGGGGTATCCTACGTATTTCTTTGCATGCTTTGGTTAAAAGCGATATATGCTGTTTGCGAAAGTTTTAAAATAGCTTATGCTTATGTTTTAAAATATATATCTTTCGAGTATATTGAAGCAAAGTTCAAGTTTTAATGCTTTCAGAATACATGCTACCTTCAAATATAATTAAAACAGTCTATGATTCCATGATATATGCTGTTTTCGATTATGTAGGTTGTTTTTCGTGAAAGTTGTGAGGTTATGTAGAACTGTTTTATTCACGTATTTGACCAACCTTTACATGTATTTCTCATGGATTTTAAAGTCAAAAGTTCCATTTTCTTACGCAGGTGCTACTAACAGTCGATTGTTTCTCTAACCATAGGAAATACAGTAGCAAGCAAAGACTCACTTACACCAGCGGCGACAACACTCTCAGCCCGCCCATTTTACATGTGGGCATGCGGAAAGAAATTACTGTTCATCTGTTGTAATAAAAAAATCAGACTATTGTAACCGAGTTGGGATTAATATAAAAAGGCGGTGCTTTTACCCTTTCGATATGATTACATCCGTGTTATTACATGCATTAAACTAGTTCTGTTTTTATTGCATCTCGGTGTTTATTTTTTGGAATCTCCAGCACAACGGAAGCTGAGACCCCAAACCTACCAAACATGGAATGGACTCAGGAAGGACTCCCGTTCCCTCCCTCCGAAGCATCAAAAATCACTATTGAAATGGTTCGTACAGGCCTGGGGGAGTACATAGTGCAGAATGTTGTGGCAACGCCCGCATTAGAGTCGATCCGGGATATGGGAAGACCTCGCCTTCCCATAGGAGCAGTTGTTCCCCTAGGTCACCCACCCAACCGGACAAATTTTGTGTATGGGGGCCTTGATCATGGTCTTGAACCATGTCGGCAAAAGGAAGCAGACGAAGAACCTTTTGTTGAAAACATCAATTATATGTCAAACCCACAATTTGCCCTCAAATATCTCGGCCAATGCCATTGGCATGGATACGGGCTAGGAAGATATGAGCAAGGGATGCGTCTCCCTTGCCAACCAAGATATCAGATGCCATATGACAAGTCAGGAGTAGGGTTCAACCACCCCCTGCCCTTGGACATCTTGGTTGAAAATATGCAAGACCTAGAAATAGGCAACAAGGGGGGATTGGCACTAGATCTCTATGCCAACCCAAAAATAGAATTTACATTGGGAGATTACCTCCCATGGTCACCAAACACCCTTGGTAACGACAGTAATCCCTCTCCTTTGCCGAGAGAGGCGAAAGTTCGGATACCCATCCCCAAAAAGAATATCAATGGTGTCCGGACATCTTTTCAAAGCTGTTCCCCTTAGAGATTCCAGTTGAGTTAGCACAATGTCAAGAGAGTCAGGTCCCTCCACCAAAAGTGGAACAACCGCGATGGGACCAGATTAACTTATTGGAGCAAGGAGAGTCCTCAACATCACCAGCAATAGTCGCTGAAGAGAATGAACATTTTCGAATCTTCGAAAGTGACTCAGAAGATGAGACTGAGATGGACTATCTCAGACATGTGCGACGACATTATCGTGCTTTAACTCATGAAGATCTAATGGGACAGATGGGCATACGATTAGGGCATGAATGGTGGGTCGACCCAGCAGGGTGGGACCCGATCTTGGATCTATGGCTCCACATTCACAATGAGCACCGTCCACCTCGAGACCCTATCATAACAACAGTTCCGAGGGAAGACCCTATCCTCCATTTGGCACATAGGGCCGATCCGTTCGTGCCCGTTCCCATAGAGCCAGATCCAGAGTATAGGGAATATCTAGAAAAATCAAGTTATCATACCCGCGGTAATGGAGACCAAATTCATTCCATCCACATGATCTCCATTGATTTGACCGCACCCATCCGCAATCCGGCCGATCCAGCACGGTCATTGCATCTCGACATAGATGCCATCGACTGGGATCGCGTCAATTCACCCCTATCACCAACAAAGTACTGGCATTTCGGTGAAATGCCTCATTTTACCCCAAGGACAACTCAGGATATTTTTCAAGCTGAAGAGGAACCTAAGGTTCCAAACATAGATCTAAATTCAGCTAATGATATCCATTTGATCCCGACTCCACATCAGTTGGAGGACGGATCCCACATGTCGATCGAGGAGACGGCCGACGTAGAACATCGGCACGAGATCCAATGAATCCATAGATTCTCAAGTGCGGAGGTAAGTCTTTCCCCCAAAGAGCAAGCCGATTACATTGCCCTTCTCAAAGAGAAGAAGGAGGTTTTTGCATGGTCGTACAAGGATATGCCGGGACTAGACCCGTGGCTAGTCATGCATAATTTAACGCTTGATCCGACAATCAAGCACGTAAAGCAAAAACTACGTAAGATGCACCCAACAGTGGCCTTGATGGTCAAAGATGAATTACAAAAGTTGTTGGATGCACAATTTGTCATCTGCGTGGATTATCCGCCATGGTTGTCCAACATGGTTCCCGTCAAGAAGCCCGACGGGAGGATTCGCATATGCACCGATTTTCGAGACTTAAACAAAGCGAGTCCTAAGGATGATTTCCCCTTGCCCAGCATCGATGCGTTGGTAGACGCTACAGCAGGTCACGAAATGCTCTCCCTAATGGATGGTTTCTCAGGATACAATCAAATTCGTATCAATCCTGAGGATCAACTCAAAACGGCATTCACAACGCCTTGGGGGACATTTTGTTATAAGGTCATGCCTTTTGGCCTTAAAAATGTTGGTGCCACCTACCAACGTGCCATGACGTATATCTTCCACGATTACATGCACAAAACTTTGGAAGATTACATGGATGATTTATTAGCCAAGTCTCTCTTGCGCTCAAATCATATCGTTGACTTAAGCAAGATCCTCGATCGCCTCATGGAGCATAAAGTCAGACTAAACCCCAAGAAGTGCGTCTTTGGCGTCACATCTGGAAAACTCTTGGGTTTCATAGTCTCAAAACGAGGAATCGAGGTGGACCCAAAGAAAGTCAAGGCAATCCTTGAAATGGTTCCCCCAACCACAATCAAGCGGCTCGAGAGTGCGCGAGGGAAAGGTCGCGTCGATTAAACGCTTCATAGCACAATTATCTGACAAGTGCCGACCTATGAACAAATTATTGCACAAGGGGGTTACATTTCATTGGGATGACGAGTGCCAATCAGCCTTTGACGAGATCAAACAATACTTGGCTTCACCGCCAGTATTGGCACCACCTAGGCCGGGAGTGCCGTTCTACTTATACATCTCGGCCTGCGGAGGTGGCACGGGAGCCATGCTAGCCCGGAAGAATGAACTTCACAAGGAACGAGGCTACATACTATCTTAGCCGCACTACGAGTCGATTACGAACTTAACTATGCATACGTTGAGAAACTTTGCACGGCGGTGGTGTTTGCTACCAAAAAGCTACGCCACTACATGCTTGAGCAACACTACGTATGTTGTGTCTAAGGAGAATCCATTGCGATACATGATGAGTCGTACTTATCATAGTAGTCGCACGGTGAAATGGATCATGTTGTTGACGGAATTTGACATAGAATTTATTGGACAAAAATCTATCAAAGGACAAGTCATAGCCGATCAACTAGCGGAGGCTCCTCTTGAAGACAATCAGCCTCTGGTCATAGAACTACCCGATGATGGGGTCTTTCATGTCTCAGAATCGCCGAATTCTGATGAGCCTGAGTCACAGGCCGACATAACCTTATTCTTCGATGGTTCTAAGTGTGAGCAAGGTGGTGGTGCGGGAATTGTATTCTTCACACCGCAGGGTGCTCCAATGCCCCTGTCATTTAAATTAAACTTCCCGTGCACCAACAACAACGCAGAGTATGAAGCCTTGCTCCTAGGTCTTCAGACAGCAATCGCCATGAACATCAAAAGACTGAACATCTTTGGTGATTCACTGTTAATAGTCAATCAAGTCAAAGGGGTATATCAATGCAAATGCCCAGTTTTGAAGGCTTATAAAGCCCTTGTGGACAAATTCCTGGTAAAACTTGAGTGGTATGACATCGAGGCACTCCCTCGATCATCAAACCGTTTTGCGGATACAATGGCCTCCTTGGGGTCATTAATTCCGTAGGACCTTTTTGGTGATATGACAACCATTCAAGTCAAAACCTTATCGCAATCCGCGATGGAGCGTGCAAGCTTAGACTCGACGCCAGGAATCCACATGATACAAATTGAACCATCCTCGGATAGGTTCTCTCGAATCCGAGATCGTCCGAAACATGCCAACTGGGGGTCCTTGTTCTCACCTACTCCCATTAATAGCAACACAATACTATTCTTGCGGGTTCTATCCCATTCGGCATTTGCTAGGGATGAACTTCAGGAGGGATTGGTTGTTCATACTATCGAGGTTTACGATCAACGGGGTGGTATTTACCCATTCGAGACTACCTCAAGTTAGGTAGTCTCCCACTTGATTTGACTCATGCCGCAAAACGAGCACTCAAGCAGAAAGCGGCTAAGTATGTCTTGATAGGAGACATCTTGTATCGTCGCAACTATGAAGGAATCCTCCTTCGTTGCTTGGACCGACAAGAGTCCACTTGGGCGATCGCCCAAGCGCACGATGGTACATGTGGTGGCCACTTCGGTGGAATGGCCATCGCAAAGCGCATTCTTCGCATGGGCTATTATTGGCCATCTTTAGAGCGAGATTGTTGCACCTATGTCAAGAAGTGCGTGAAGTGTCAACATCATGCCAATCTAATGCACGTACCTTCTCGGGCCTTGCGGACAGTCCGGTGCTGCTTGGCCGTTTCGCAATGGGGCTTTGATCTCATTGGAAAGATCTCCCCTGCGTCGTCGAGCCGTCACACGTTTATCATAACGGCCACGAGTACTTCACCAAGTGGGTGGAAGCAATTCCGCTTACCTCTACGACAGGACCCCGCATTGTGGAGTTCATTTTGCATAACATCATATGTCGTTTTGGTATTCCATCCAAAATAGTCTCGGATAATGGGACACCTTTCAAGAACAAAGACGTGCGTGCTTTGACCACAAAGTACAAGATTCGACACGACTTTTCAACACCTTATTATCCGCGAGCGAATGGACAAGCAGAGGCGTCAAACAAAATGCTAGTTGCCATCCTTAAAAAGACCGTCGCAGACAGTCATAAGGATTGGCACATTCAAATCCCACTTGCCCTATGGGCCTATCGCACTAGCATTCGGACGCCCACTGGGGCCACTCCGTTTTCGCTCGTGTATGGCTCCGAGGCAGTCATGCCTCTAGAGTTGGAGATTCCTTCCCTGCGCATATCAATGCATGAGTTCATAGATGATGATTCCGCGCGGCAGGCCCGGTTAGACCAGCTTACGTTGCTTGACGAACGACGCGTTAATGCTCTCGAGCATTTACGCATTTATCAAGAGCGACTTAAGAAAGCTTACAACATGAAAGTTCACCTTCGGGACTTTCGCGTTGGTGATTTGGTTTTGAAGGAAAATCAACAAAATTCCAGTTTGCCATCCCACCTAAGGGACAAGTTTGCGGCAAATTGGTTAGGTCCGTATGTCATTGATAGCAAAATCGGACCCGGGACATACCGGTTAGCTTCTCTTGATGGTATCAAGGAAACAGAACCCTTGAATATCAGTCATTTGCGACCATTTCATATCTAAAGAGAGCCATATCCCAAAAGGCTCCAAGGATTCTTAAAATCGCTTGGTCAACCCAAAAGGCTCCAAGGATTCTTGCAATCGCTTGGTCAATCCCCCAAAATGCTCCAAGGATTATCGCAATCGCTTGGTCACCCCAAAATGCTCCAAGGATTATCGCAATCGCTTGGTCAATCCCCCAAAATGCTCCAAGGATTATCGCAATCGCTTGGTCACCCCAAAAGCCCCAAGGATTCTTGCAATCGCTTGGTCAAACCAAAATGCTCCAAGGATTATCACAATCGCTTGGTCAATCCCAAAAACGCTCCAAGGATTTCCACAATCACTTGGTCAAAAATCATGAAAATTCAAAAACAACAAAAATCACCAAAAACAACAAAAATTTGCATCTCATTTCTAGGCATATTCAAATTCATCAAATAGAGAGTTCTTCTCGCAATTCATCTTCATATTCACCAAAATCAATCCATCAAAAATACAAAAATACATAGTTGCATCCAAGCATTGCATCCATACATTGTATATTCATGGTCGTATAGGTCAAAGGCACCATAGGCTGTCATGGTTCTACTAGTCCATCTTGTTCCACACTGTTCCATTTTACAAAAACAGCAAAACATCATGCACTTTACCACACCAGAGTCGGTGGTCTCTTAATGTATCAAGAGTTTTTCGTGATTCAGTCATCATTTTTCTCTTTAGAAATGAAATGTATCAAGTCAAGCAGATTTTACGAAGGTAGAGTTGCACTTGCAATACACCTTGTTACGTAACATCCCAACACAAATTAAAACACATAAAAATTCCCGAGTTGTGTGAACGAAGGATGAAACACACTGATAATCCGGGTTACCATAAGCGAAACGGTTATCTTGCTCATCCCCCTGTGCGAATGACCCCAAGAATGCTGAGAGTTGGCAAAAGGACAAGCGTCCTCCCTACCCAATTCCCTAAGAATCCCAAAGTTGCAAAACGTCAAAAATTTGCAAAATGTCAAAACTTCAAAATTTGACACCCTACGGTGCACATCTCAAAAAGCACAAAGAATAGTGATTATCGTCACTCCATATCCCTTGCTCAAGAGAAAAGAAAAACAAATCAAAATAAACAGTGATTATTATCACTATAACGAGCAAGTATCCCAATACAATTGAAAAAAAGAAGGGAGTTGACCTTGAATCCCTGGAACTCTCAGCATTCCGACAGGTCATGAGGCAAGCCTCAGTACCGGTTTGGTTGATAGCCTATCGGTCCATTGGCGGTAAACTTCTCGCATGACGATATATCTGTCACATTAACTTGTGTACGAATCAATGTTTGCATGTGGATGAGCTAGCTTATGGTATCCTGGAGAACACCGCAGATTAATCTAACTACATACAACAAAGGAGTTAGTGGAGCTAATTAGGTGATCCTCGGTACGAGGTTCGGTTGAAAGCCCATCCGGCTTGGCGGTATCCCGACAAATACCACATAAATGAACTCAATTGCACACACGGGGATGTGAAATAACTTGGTTAAAAACAAGTCCGATTCATACCTTGTTCAAAAGTCTTGTAAGATAAAGTACAGTCATGGCTAGTGAGTTAAAAGCTGTCTGAGTCTCAGAAAACCTTAGCTACATTTCTAAACCAACTGCGCTACTTTTCATCCTTGCAATACCATCAGAAAATACAAAAAGAAGAAACACCACATTTGTACATAGCCAAATAATGGAGTTCTAAACAGTCTATGGTGCCATAACCAACTCTCACCAAGTCCATACATCCATTTCATTTCTGCATATCACATGCATTTACATTCATCATGCATCCATCAAGCTAAACCAACATACAACATTGGTAATTATCATACCCTCTGCATCCATCCATATCAAGTAGCATGCACCCATCAACATCAATCATTGTGCATAAAATCATGACATATACGTAAAGAACAAAAATCAAAACAACAAAAACATCACAAAAATGCAACACAAAAAGAAGCAATAAGCATTGCCGGACACGAGTGCTCTTGCACTCAACCTCTTGGCATAGAAAATCGATGTCGGGGCTCAAATTCTCATTCTCCTACTTTCCTAAGAAGGCTATCATAGCTGGACCGCTCCACGGGAAGACGGGTTTTTGATGATTTCACCCCATTATGGCATCACCAAAAGGGTTAACACCCACCAAAAATAGGTCCAAATGTCGGGAGATTGCACGTGCTCAAATGGAAAAACATCTAAAGCCACCCTAACCTAAGTCATCTTGGGTCAAGCGACTCGTCGCTTTTCTCACGAAGGTCATTCCCTCATCGATTCGTCGCTTGAGGGGGTAGTCACACTTAGTCACCAATCAACAAGCACACACCCAATCAAGGCAATGACATGCATTCAAAGAATCATTGACAAAGACAATCACGCTCCTGCTTGGGGCAATAAACAAGCAATCATTAAATTGATCAAATACTTGGCATTCCCGAAGCATGAACACAAGGTTCCCTTGTGGATAAAAGGTTGCGCCCTTTGCCTAATCATGGTGATCAATGTCCAAGCTCAAGTCACACCTCACCAAAATAGGTTAACACTTGAAATCAAATTCCTTAGCTCGTCAGAAGCAAGGATTCAAGAATGCATGCCCTTTCCATACTTGGGGCATTAAAAGTTGGTTAGGTTACCAAGAAACCCTAATCATTAGTGCTTTGGTCGTATATTTTTGCTCAGCACTGCGTCACCCACAACGCTTCCCAAAAAGGGGCATCTGTAGACACCAAAACAGCACCATTTCGATTAAGTGATTACAAACATTGATCACATTGATATCACAGCTTTTAGGGCAGCCCTTAGAGGTCAAATAGTGGTCTTAACCACTCGCACGACGATTCGGAAGATCGGAAAATGAGCAGAGCAAAGTCGGTCGTTCTAGAGCCTTTAACAAACTTCTTAGCCTTCTTCAAAGCCTTCGCCAAGCCTTTTGTCAAAAACCAAAGCGGGCCCAAAGTGTCGCGATATCGCGACACTTTGGGCCCCGACACAAAGCGGGCCCAAAGTGTCGCGATATCGCGACACTTTGGGCCCCGACCCCAAGCGGGCCCAAAGTGTCGCGATATCGCGACACTTTGGGCCCCGACCCCAAGCGGGCCCAAAGTGTCGCGATATCGCGACACTTTGGGCCCCGACACCAAGCGGGCCCGAAGTGTCGCGATATCGCGACACTTTGGGCCCCACCCAGCGGGCCCGAAGTGTCGCGATATCGCGACACTTTGGGCCCCCGCCCAAAGCGGGCCCAAAGTGTCGCGATATCGCGACACTTTGGGCCCCCACCCAAAGCGGGCCCAAAGTGTCGCGATATCGCGACACTTTGGGCCCCGACACAAAGCGGGCCCAAAGTGTCGCGATATCGCGACACTTTGGGCCCCGACCAAAGCGGGCCCAAAGTGTCGCGATATCGTGACACTTTGGGCCCCCACCCCAAGCGGGCCCAAAGTGTCGCGATATCGGACACTTTGGGCCCCGACCAAGCGGGCCCAAAGCGTCGCGATATCGCGACACTTTGGGCCCCGAGCTAAGCCGGCCCAAAGCGTCGCGATATCGCGACACTTTGGGCCCCGAGCCAAAGCCGGCCCAAAGCGTCGCGATATCGCGACACTTTGGGCCCCGAGCCGACACGTCACCAGTCAAAGGCATGCAGTCAACTATCTAGGGAACGACCGCCACGTGGCACCCTCTACGTGTCCCTTTTCGAAGAAAACCCCGCGGGTCTGTAGAACGGCGGATTCAACGGCGAGCATTAATTAGACGAGCGGTTTCAAAATATCCGATCCGAGGCCATGCCTCATAACTTTCGATGTCAGTGCGAGCCATGCTTAGTAATGACCCGATAAGGATCAAATCTGAGCGGCCCTTACGGATTTAGGGTTTCGAACATTAATGTTCTCAGAGGCCGAACCCTCTATAAAACCGGCTCGATACGTAAAACGAAAAAAGGAAGTATTTTTGTTAACGTAACGAAGTGCTATTAAACTGAATATCCGATTGTATTCATCTGAACTTGCATTTCCCGCATTGGATTACCTTAATCCATCAATTCGACGACAACTCTGATTATCCAGATTTCGGGCCCATCCCCAGTGGATTGGTGCCGAAGTTAAGCTTTTACGGGGTGGCCCGTTTGGGCCATTTAATAATTAAAGCATATCCCTATATACGTTATTTGATTAATTTCGAATGCATGTTAAAATAGTCCATGGGTTGGCCACAACAGTCCATGATTAATTTCGATGACAACTCTTGCTTTAGAGATTTCGGGCCCATTCCCAGTGGGTTGGCGTCGAGATCAAGCTTTACCGGGTCGGCCCGCTTGGGGCATCCTACGTATTTCTTCGCATGCTTTGGTTAAAAGCGATATATGTTGTTTGCGGAAGTTTTAAAATAGCTTATGCTTATGTTTTAAAATATATATCTTTCGAGTATATTGAAGCAGAGTTCAAGTTTTAATGCTTTCAGAATACATGCTACCTTCAAATATAATTAAAACAGTCTATGATTCCATGATATATGCTGTTTTCGATTATGTAGGTTGTTTTCCGTGAAAGTTGCGAGGTTACGTAGAACTGTTTTATTCACGTATTTACGTGTATTTCTCATGGATTTTAAAGTCAAAAGTTCCGTTTTCTTACGCAGGTGCTACTAACAGTTGATTGTTTCTCTGACCGTAGGAAATACAGCAGCAAGCAAAGATTCACTTACACCAGCGGCGGCAACACTCTCAGCCCGCCCATTTTACATGTGGGCATGCGGAAAGAAATTACTGTTCATCTGTTGTAATAAAAAAATCAGATTATTGTAACCGAGTTGGGATTAATATAAAAAGGCGGTGCTTTTACCCTTTCGATATGATTACATCCGTGTTATTACATGCATTAAACTAGTTCTGTTTTTATTGCATCTCGGTGTTTATTTTCCGGAATCTCATGCTTTCACCATCATTTGGCTTAATGTGAGCATTAATTCATCCCTATGGGTAGGAGAAGATCTTAAGAGATCCAAAAGGGAAATTCTAGCTGTAGTATTTGATAATTGTTCATTAATATTATAAGGAGGCTTATGTTGAACATTAGGTGCATAATTCCATTTATTGGGATTTTTCAAAACAAATGGAGCTGATCCATCATTCTGAGTTTGATCCTATTGAGAGTTTTGAGCCTGTTGTCTGGTAACGGCTCCGATGGTTCCTACAATATTATTTTGTGGGTGATGAATAGGTATTGGTATAGCGTTTATGGCTTGTTCATTAGAAAGTATTTGGTGAGAAGATGGTCTAGTAGTGATTCTTCTAGGAAATGGTGCTTCTAGAACCATAGAACTTGTGATGGGTTGAACAGGATCCGATTCATCTTCAAAACTATTAGATTGATTTGAGGTGATTTCCATGTCACTTTCAGTCTCATATTCGGTATCACTAAGATCAAGTGTCCGAATATTATGTAGAGGTTTGGCCGTAACCATGGATAAAGTTGTGTCAAAGACTTGCAGATCATGAACAGGTAATTGTCCACTAATAGTTCCTACATATCGGGTAGGAGGGGGAACATTATGATGCTCAATTTGATTAGCCACCTCTTTACCATGCTTTGGTAAAGGATGTTGAAATATGTCCAATGATTGATTAGCATTCTGATTCTGATTTTGGGGGATGTTCTTTTGAGCATTATTAGAAGGATTTTGTTTAGGTTGAAAGGCTTGTACCTCCATATCATTATTATCAATCAGGTCTTGTATTTTATGTTTTAATCTTTTACAAGAGTTGGTAGCGTGTCCAGGTCCTCTATGGAAATCATAATGTAAATCAGCTTTGTATCCGGGTATGGTTGGATTAGGTTCCTGGATGTTTGGTAATTGGATCAAACCTTGTGCTAATAGTTGCAGGAGAATAGTTGATAAAGGTTGATTTAACCTAGTAAATTCTTGGGGTGGTTTATCAGGAGGTTTTAGTATAAACTTCTCTATTGTTTTCATAGTATTAACATTGGTAATGTTTCTGCTATCAGTGACTCCATCACCCACAACTTATTTATTTTTATATTGATTTCTAGATGTTTTCTCATCATCTTTCTTTTTGATCCAACCTCTTCTAATGAGAGCATCTTCCACTCTTTGAGCTAAATCTATAGCTTGATCGAAGGTGGTCAAGGTAGCAGTTGATAATTCATAGGATAGTTGTTCTTATAAATTATTGATGAAAATATCCAACATTTCCCGATAAGGTAACACAAAGTGTAATTTTCCTATCAACTGCCTCCATCGAGCTAAGAAGTCAGCAAAACACTCATCTTTGTCTTATTTTAGGTTGTACAAATATTTAATGGTTACATGCCTTTTGATATAGGCACTAAATTGATGCACAAAATATTCTGTGGTTTCTTCGAAATTCCTCAAAGAATGAGTGGGTAGTTGATAATACCACTCCAATGCCATCCCTCCTAAACTTTTTGGAAACATTTTTAGTAACAACAAGTCATCATGTGATATATCATGACATGCTATCCTAAACATACGAATATGCTCTATGGTATATTTAGTTCCTTTGTATATAGGTAGGACAGGCATAGGAAATTGTTTGGGATATGGTTGTGCTACAACTATAGGATCTAGAGGCTGACTACACATCTCTCGATAATTGTACGAGGGATGGTAGGGATCTATCTAGTCCATGCGAGAGACTAACTGTTTCACCATGGCTTCCAGATTACCTGTTTGTCCACCATATTGGTTCGATGGTTCATGAGTATGGGATTTGTGAGCATAGGATGGCACAATGTAAGGATTAGATGCTATACTACTATTATGCAAATGGTTGGTAGGAAGAGTATTATGAAGAAGATTTGTTGTAGCATTATTTTGTATCCCATATTGTTGGAAATTGGTATTTGGTTTTGTTTTAGGATTTTGTTGATTTGAGGTATATTGATCAATAGCTTGGAAAAATAGAGCAATGAATGAAGGTTTATTTTGTGTGGTGGTAACCCTTGGCTTGGTAACAAGCACTCTAGGTGGTTGGGTAACCTGTTGTTGTTGCATGTTTTGAATTATAGTAGCCATGTCCAAATTGGACGGTCTAGCTTGATCACTCTCTTGATCAACGAAGGACAGGGGATTAGTGCATGTGTGATAGATGTCTTCTAGGGTTGCTTGAGTGTCACTAATTTGATCTTTGTCCATATGGACTGCTCTATTAAGAGTGCCAATATTAGTATTGAGGAACTTCCAAAAATGTTCCATGTTCTCAAAAGTAATAGCTCCTTCCGGAGATATTTTAGGGGATGAGGATCCTTCCTATCTATCATTTTATTTTTGTTCATTTTCTAAAACAAATTCTTCTTCTTGTTGGTCGAAGGTTCCTTCTTCCTGAATTGGATCTTCAGGAAGGACATCTGGGTTATTTTCTGGTTTTCTTAACCAATCTTCTTCTACTTCAATTTGTTTTCCATTCCCGAGTCTAGTCATTATGTCTAAATTTATATTTTAGCAAATATATATTAATATATTTGCAACAAATTTTGGGAGGTATATATTTTAATTATATACCTACTATAATGCTTAAAAATAAAATGTTTTGATTTTTGTTATGATTTTATTTTGTTTTTGTTTTTTTTTTTTTTTTCTTGCTTATAAAGACAATAAATAGCACACTAAATGCAAGAAATAGCAATAATAAAATAATAGCTTAGTTCTCTATAAATAGTTTATAGATATCATTGATAGGATCAAGTTCATCAGGAGTCATGAAATGCTCCTCTTCAAATTGGAAATTGTTTTTCAAGAATTCAACAAAGTGTGCTATGGTGATATTATCTGCTTCATATTCGAATTTGTAAAGATAGATTTCATGGCAATACTCTCGATATAACACAGCTCTAGGAACTCTATTCCATCTCTGTCTATCCGTAAGAATGACCTCTTGGTCCTCTATATGAGACAGAAATTTATGTACTACAACTGCATTATCAAGGTATTCCTCAAAGGTATAAAATTCATAAGACACAAGGGCTCTTTTATCTGCTAACCACCTATGGCAAGCTCTCTGTAGCTCATGGTACAAAGTCACTTGATCGGGATCTAGGATTCTATCTAGGACAAACCTCTTAATTTGCCTAAGTTTGGTTGCTCTAGATGAAATGAGATTCAATCTCCTATTAATCTCGTCCCATAAAGGTGGGACTCTATATGTTGGAGCTACTCTAAGTAAAGAATTAATCTCTATGGCTGCTAATTGATTTTCAACATTAATAGTGACAGCTCATATTTTATTATAATCTACCTTCTAAATATAATATTTGATTCTAAATGCATTTATGTTTTTTATTTTTTATTTTTTTATTATTTTTATTTTTTGTTTTCAAAAGGTTTTTAGTTTTCACATCGGGTTCACCAAAATGTATCGCTCCAAATTTTTTGTATCCTTACCCTCAGGCTATAGGATCCACGCCCGGAAGGGGGATGTGAGAAGGATGGGACAATACCTCGGACTGAGAGGCCCTTTGAAGGTCCCGCCTCTTGGGGGAGGGGTATAAGGGTGAATTTTCGATGGATGGTAGGTTCATCAAGAAAATTTTGAATGTTAGTTTCCACGCCTAGGTTGACAGTGAGTTTGATGTGTTCATTTTGCACTTTAATCATTCAAATCCTAGGTTTGGCCAAGATGAATCTAAACTATTTTATATGCCAATGCTGATTTAAATGAATATGAAAAATAGGAATGAATGCTAATCACAGAGAATATGCTATCTAAAATGTATCATACCTAATTTTGGATGTCTGATGAAGATTCTGAGTTTTGTAACAGTCCATATCACCTCAATTCGTACGTAATCATTTGATATTTCATAGGATCATCTCAAATCATAGACGATCATCTGAGATCAGAAAGAATCATCTAGAATCTGACAAATTCATGAGACAAATTCATCAGAAACCTGCAATCATATAAATAGGTACAAAATACCGAATATGCAACTACAGAAGCAAAGGAAAATGATAGCAATAATAGCAAACATGTCTAAATCATATATTCAAATAAAAAAATAAGGAAAATGCAGTAAATTTAATGATTGATCTTAACTTCATCATGCGGTTATGCTAAATGAGGTGAACTCCAAGATGCATAAATATAATAGTTTAAAACAGTGCAAAAATACAATAGGAAAATGCAAAAAAGCTAAGGAAATGCAAACTCTAAACTTTGATTGCCCCTAATCTGGACTACAGTCGGGATCGCCTCCAATCGTACGAGATCATCTGCTCTCCTCGACAAGATCATCCGAAATAGTCTGGGATTGTTTGCGACGATCCAAGCTAGCTTCGACTGAAAATGTAGCACCCTAAAATTGGCACAGTGAAATCTTAATAATTACATTCACTCTAGTAAATAATTTAAATTCAAATTTTAACCTCCCAAACCGCCCGTTAACCATCGGTTAATCCGTTTCCCCCTTTTCTCATGCCATTTTTAGAGGTTGTTTTGACCGTTTGACGATATCGTCGCCGATCAGACGATATCGCCCCAGATCTGACGATTTCGTCTGGGCTAGGACGTCCAGACGATCTTGTCCCTAAACTGATTTTGCACAATTAGCTTCTGTTCCAACGGGTCTCTAATCCGGGCAGAAGCGTGTCTGCGCCGTTAGAGACCCTCCCCATTGGAGATCTCCCAAATAGGGATGATCTCCAACCTCCTAACCTCCCTCCTAAGCCTATTTAATCCTAAGCCCTTCCCTTAGCACCCCCCTGGCTGATAATTCCTGTAACCCGACTTCATACACATTAAAACATCCCAAATTCATATTTGCAGTAGTTCTATACCAATTTTGTTGCAGGTACCTTAGTGTTTTTCAGTCGGAGCAAGCTTACATCATCGTCGATGATCCTGTTCAGATCGGAGGCGATCCTGTCGAATCAGAGACGATTTCATACCAATGCGAGATGATTTCGATTGTAGTCAACATTGAGGCAATCAGTGCCTAAAGTTTGCATTTCTCCATCTTTTCTCTACTATTTTATTCTATAATTAGATAGTTTATTCAGTATTTTATGCTATTCTGCATTTTGGAGTTCACCCATCTAGATTAAATGCATAATTAAGTCATAATTATTATGAAATTAGCATAATTCATTCATGTTTCTATTTTTAAGTTTCAATTTGATATTATTGCTATCATTTTACATTGTTTCCCTCTGTTAGAATAGTTGCATTTTCTATATTTTGCACCTATTTCTCTGTTTGTAGGTCTCTGACGAATTCGTCTGATGAATTCATTAGATCTCAGATGATCTTGTCTGATCTCAGATGATTCTGTCAAATTCCAGACGATCCTGACTGCTTCAAGAATCAGAATCTTCATCAGACATCCGGATCAGGTATTCTTCTTTTAACATTCTTAATTTCTCTATTTTTTGTCCTATTCTATTTTTTGTATTCATTTAATCTGCATCTTCATATAGAATAGCTTAGACGCATTTTGGCCAAACCTAGGATTTGAATGCTTAAGGCTAAAACGAACACATAAAACACATTCCAAACCTAGGCGTGGAAACTGCCATTAAATGTTTCCTGGTGAACCCACCATCCATCAAAAAATCACCAATATACACCTCCCTTGAGAGGCGGGACCTTCGCAAGTCCTCTCAGTCCGAGGTACCATGACATCCTTTTCACATCCCCCTTCCGGGCATGGATCCTATAGCCTGAAGGTAAGGGTGTGAAAAATTTGGAGCGATACATTTTGGTGAACCCGACGTGAATGCATTGTAAACCTTTTGAAAACAAAAACAAAAATAAATAATAAAACAACTAAAACATAGATGCATTTTAGATCATTTAAATTTAATATCATGTTTAGATGGTAGCTCCTAAGAAAATATTAGCAGTTACTATAAATGTAGAAAACCAATTGGCAGCCATAGAAATCAATTATGTGCTTAGTGTGCCTGAAACAGATAGAAATCAACTCTTGTGGGATGAACTTGATAGAAGACTTAGTGTCATCTCATCTAGGTCAACAAAACTTAAACAAATCAAGAGGCTTATCCTAGATAGAATCCTGGATCCTCATCAACTTGTCTTTTATCATGAACTTCAGAGAGCCTGCCATAGATGGTTAGCTTATAGGAGAGCTCTTGTATCTTCAAAAATTTTCACTTTCGAGGAATACCTCAAGAACACAGTTGTGGTACGACAATTTCTAGTTCATATAGAATCCCTAGAAACTGATCTTATGATTAGAAGAAGATGGAACAAAATTCCTAGAGCTATGTTGTATCGTGAATATTGTCGTGAGAATTATTATTATCAATCAGAATCTGAAATACATGGTATTTCTATAGCTCTTTTCATTAAATTTTTAAAAGAAAACTTTCAATTTGAAGAAGAACACTTCATGACTCCTGAACAACTCGAGCCCATTAATGATATTTATAAATTGTTTATAGAAAACTAGATCATTACTTTTCAGTCTTATTTCTTGCATTTATTGTGTTATTTGTCATCTTTACAATATTATTTCAAAAACAAAGAAAAAAAAAACTAAAAAAAAAAACATAGCAAAAACTTAAACATTTCATTTTAAATATTGTAGTAGGTATATAATTAATATATACCTCTTAAGCTTGTTGCATATATATATATATATATATATATATATATATATATATATATATATATATATATATATATATATATATATATATATATATATATTTGCTGAAATCTAAAATTAAGCACCATGCCTAAACTTAGGAATGGTAAAGAAACTTTAGGAGAAGAAGAAGATTGGTTACAAGATAGAACTAGAGACCCAAATGTCCTTCCTGAAGATCCAATTCCGGAAGGAGAAACTCTAGATCAACCAGAAGATGACCTAGGTGAAGATAATGAACAAGAAGGAAGTGTTAAAGAGGATGGATCCTCATCCCCTAGAGTAGCTCCAGATGGAACTATTGCTTTTGACAACGTAGATCATTTTCAAAAATTTCTCAATGATAACATTGACGCCCTTAATGTGGCAGTTCGTATTGATAAAGGGCAAATTAGTGACACTCAAGCAGCCATGGAACATGCGTTTGATGTACGCACTAATCCCTTGTCTTTCATTGATCAAGAAAGTGATAAGGCTGGGCCATCCAATACAGATATGGTCACTATGATTCAAAACATGTCAAAACAACAGGTTACCCAACCTCCTAAGGAACCTGTTATTCAACCTAAAATCATTCCCACACAAAAGAAAACTTCCTTCACTACTTTATTTCGCCAAACTATTGAGCAATATGCTTCAAGTAAACAAAAACCTAAAACGAAGCCAAACACCAATTTTCAACAATCTGGAATACAACATAATACAACTTCAAAATTCCTTCATAACACCTTTCCTACCAATAATTTACACAATAGCAACATAGCATCTAATCTTCATGTCCCTCCATCATATGCTCACAAAACCCATGTCAATGCCCTACCGAACCAATATGGTGGGCAAACTAGTAATCTGGAAGCCATGGTGAAACAGTTAGCTTCGCGTATGGACCAGATAGATCCTTATCATCCCTCGTACAATTATCGAGAGATATGTAGTCAACCTTTGGATCCCATAGTTGTAGCTCAACCATACCCTAAGCATTTTCCCATGCCTATCTTGCCTATATATAAAGGAACCGAAGATCCCATAGAGCATCTTCGCATGTTTAGGATAGCATGTCATGATATATCACATGATGACTTGCTATTACTAAAAATGTTCCCAAAAAGTTTAGGTGGAATGGCATTAGAGTGGTACTATCAATTGCCCACTCATTCTTTGAGAAACTTTGAAGAAACAACTGAATCATTTGTCCATCAATTTAGTGCCTACATCGAGAGGCATGTAACCATTAAAGATTTATACAACTTAAAACAAGACAAGGATGAATGTTTTGCCGATTTCTTAGCTAGATGGAGGCAATTGATAGGAAAACTGCACTTTGTGCTACCTTATAGGGAAATGTTGGACATTTTTATCAATAATTTACAAGAACAAATATCTTATGAGCTATCAACTGCTACTTTAACTACCTTCGATCAAGCTATAGATTTAGCTCGAAGAGTAGAAGATGCCCTCATTAGGAGAGGCCAACTTAGGAAGAAGGATGATGAGAAAACATCCAGAAATCAATATAAAAACAAACAAGTTGTTGGTGACGGAGTCACTGACAGCAAAAATGTTGCTAATATCAATGCAACGAAGACAACAAAAAAATTTATATTGAAACCTCCTGATAAACCTCCTCGAGAATTTACTAGATTGAATCAACCCTTATCAACTATTTTACCTCAATTACTCGAAAGAGGTTTGATCCAATTACCAACTATCCGGGAACCTGATCCAACTATACCCGGATACAGAGCTGACTTACACTGTGATTTCCATAGAGGACCTGGACACTCTACCAACGCTTGTAAAAGGTTGAAACATAAAATACAAGATTTGATTGATAATAATGAAATGGAGGTGCAAGCCTTCCAACCTAAACAAAATGCTCCTAATAATACTCAAAAGACCATTCCCCAAAATCAAAATCAAAATGCTAATCAAACATTAGACATATTTCAACACCCTTTACCAAGACATGGTAAAGAGGTAGCCAATCAAATCGAACATCATAATGTTCCCCCTCCTACCCGATATGTAGGAACCATTAGCGGACAATTACCTGTTCAGGATCCTCAAATATTTGACACAACCTTATCCCTGGTTACGACCAGGCCCTTACATAATTTTCAAACTTCTGATTCTAGTGATATAGAATCAGATATTGAAAGTGAAGTGGACATCACTTCAAACCAATCGAATAGTTCTGAAAATGAATCAGATCCTATTCAACCCATCACAGATGCTATGGTTCCAGAAGAACCATTTCCTAGAAGAGTTACTACTCGACCTTCTTCTAATCAATTCCTCCCAAATGAACAAGCCATAAATGCTAGACCGAGACCAGTTCAACGTCCTCAATATAACATTGTAGGTACCATTGGAGTCGTTACCCGACAACAGGCTCAAAATTCTCAACAAGAACCAAATCAGAATGATGGATCAGCTCCATTCGTTTTGAAAAATCCCAATAAAGGGAATCATGCTCCTAATGTTCAACCTAAACCCCCTTACAATATTAATGAGCAATTATCCAATACTATAGCCAGAATTTCCCTTTTGGATTTATTAAGATCTTCTCCTACCCATAGGGATGAGTTGATGCTTACATTAAGCCAAATGATGGTACCTCAAAACATTCAACCTGAAGCTATGGCCAATACTATCATCACTCGAGAGGTTGATTGTATTGACTTTCGGGATAAAGATATCCCACAACACAGTTTACATAAGGATAATCCCTTATATATTACTGCTCTAATTGGAGATGTAGCTGTCAAACGAGTCCTGATTGATAATGGCTCATCTCTAAACATTTGCACTTTTGACTTCTACCAAAGATTTGGCTTTAGAAGTGATGAAATGAAGAAAACTGATATGATTATCAAAGCTTTCAATGACGAAACACAAGAAACATGTGGAGTTATTACCATCCCATTGCAAGTTGGTCCTAGAACCCTAGATACAACCGTGTTTATTGTACATTGCCCAACATCGTACAATATACTTTTGGGTCGCCCTTGGATCAATGCGATGCGGGCTGTCCCATCAACTTTACACCAATGTGTTAAATTTGAATTTAAAAATCAGTTGGTCACTATCCATGGTGACCCTAGACCCTTTGATATGTGTGCTTTGGCAGAACCCGTTGGAGTGCAATTTTGCCCCGCTCTGTCATCCACACATCCTAGTTCTTATTTTTCATCTAAAACTGTGAAACACACACCCATAACTTCACCTATTTCCCCTCCATTAATTTCATCCTCCTATATAGATCAACAATCTTCTAAACAAATCACTCTAGAACCTCAAAAAGATCTTAAATCTACAACCAATCCTTCATGTTCTATCCCTATAATTTCAAAACCTATAGACACATCTATCATACCTTCCACATCTAAAGATATAGGGAATAATCCTTCTACATCTTATGCTCTTTTTGATGAACTTTTACCAGATTTATCCACAACCTTAATATCAAAAAAACAAATGCTTTCATGCAAGATTCAATTCTTTTAAATAACTTACCACCATCTCCTCGTACTTTGGGCCTCCCACAACCTATGGGAAGTACTTACCAAGTCGGGAGTTGTGCCTTCATTTATAAAGGATATGACTGGGGAAGAATCCCTCGGAATATTAAAACTCATCATGAGGGATACGCTCGGTGTTATTTTACCAATGAATATATTAAAGCTAAACCCATGATGCTTAAAATGGGATATAAAGGGAAAGGCTTGGGACCTTTCCAAAATGGCATGAAAGAACCTTTCGAGGTAGAACCGTGGCCTGCCTGCTGTGGTGTGGGCCTATTTCCTAGTAAGGGTCAACCCTTTCCTTTTGAAGATGATGATCAACTCATATGTTATCAAGATTATTTGGATAGGCATGATGATTTGCCTCTAAAAAATCAGCCATTTACATGTAACATGCTATCCATAGCTTACCCCGAAATGATTGCTGACCCCGATGAAGAGTTGGAAGGAGATATCTTCCATGATGTCTCCGTTGAAGAGATGTTACACAATGGATTTTATTTTGATGGTTCTATACCAACTATAGCCCAACTTGAGACCACTAATCCTCAAGATGAATTATCCAAATTAACCTTACAAGAATTACAAGAATTGGGCGTTTCACCCGCCCCACCTAATTTTGAAAGAGATCTACACATGGAGGTAGAAAACGTCATTAAAATTAATATTGGAACCGAGGATAATCCTCACATAATCAATATTGGATCAGAATTAAGTCAAGAAAAACAAGAACAATACATTGCATTCCTTAAAGAGTATGAAGATGTCTTCGCTTGGACATATGAAGATATGCCAGGTCTAGACCCTTCTGTAGTCATGCATCATCTAGTGGTCCATCCGGATGCTAAACCTGTTAAACAAAAACTTAGAAAAATGCATCCCAAAGTGGCTCTGCTAGTCAAAGGGGAGTTAGAAAAACTCCTGAATGTTGTTTTTATACAAGCTATTGATTATGCTGAATGGATCTCAAATGTAGTTCCAGTCACCAAGAAAGAAGCTACCAAAGTTAGGGTTTGCATAGATTTTAGAGATATTAACGCTGCATGCCCTAAAGATGACTTTCCTCTTCCAAACATGGATCAAATCATTGACTTTACTTGTCGGGAGTGGGATGATGTCCTTAATGGATGGATTCTCTGGTTATAATCAGATCAGGATAGCTCCTGAAGATCAGGCTAAAATAGCCTTTATTACCCCCTGGGGTACCTTTTGTTGGAAAGTGATGCCATTTGGCTTAAAGAACGCAGGTGCAACCTATCAACGAGCTATGACCTATATTTTTCATGATATGATGCATGATATCCTACATGATTATGTAGATGATATTATAGCTCGCTCTATTATTGAAGACAATCATTTAGATGATTTGAGAAAAGTTTTTAATCGATTACGAGAATATCTTATTCGATTAAATCCAACAAAATGCATATTCGGAGTTAAGTCCGGTAAACTATTAGGGGTTTTAGTTTCTTTACGTGGTATCAAAATCGACCCTCTCAAGATTGTGGCTATCACTGATATGCCCGCACCTACTAATATATCTCGAGTTACGAAGTTTACAAGGTAAGCTTCAAGCCATCCGTCGCTTCATCGATAAGTTGGCGGACAAAACCGGTCCCTTTCTTAAACTCCTTAAGAAGGATGTCCCTTTTAATTGGGACGACGAATGTAGAGAAGCTTTTGAACTTCTCAAACAATACCTCCTTAATCCACCGATGCTTTCACCACCTAAACCTGATCGCCCATTTCTCCTATATATTTTAGCTTCAGATTCTGCCTTAGGAGCTATGTTAGCTCAACTTGATGATGAAAAGAGAGAACGTGCTAATTATTATATTAGCCGAACCTTCATCAGTTATGAAACCCGCTACACAGCATTGGAAAAACTATGTCTAGCAGTCATGTTTGCTACGCAAAAATTATGACATTATATGCTTAGTCAAAAAACTTATGTCATTGCCAAATACGATCCCTTGAGGTATCTCATGAGTCGACCTTATTTATCGGGTCGCACAGCCAAGTGGGTTCTTGCTCTAAGCGAGTTTGATCTCACATTCATAGGACAAAAGTCTCGTTAAGGGTCAAATCATAGCAGATCAATTAGTCGCTGCACCCTTAGAGTCTACCCATCCCCTCATCATCGAGTTTCCTGATGAATGCCTTCAATTAGAGGCAGACCATATTGAACAATGGTCCTTATACTTTGATGGAGCCCGATGCATGAGTGGGGCTGGTGCGGGTATTATTTTAATATCCCCGCAAAAACATCTTATTCCTCTGTCCTTCAAATTGACATTTGCTTGCACCAACAATACTGCTGAATATGAAGCTCTAATCCTTGGATTACGAGCTGCCTTGGCGCTAAAAATTAAACATCTGTTAGTTTTTGGTGATTCTCAACTGGTTATAAACCAAATTAATGAAGTTTATCAGACCAGAGATGATAAACTGCGCCCATATAAGGCCTATGTTTTACAACTAATGTCTCTATTTGATCAAGTTACCTTGGAAGCTATTCCTCGAACTTGCAACCGTGCAGCTGATGCTATGGCCGCAACTGCATCTCTCCTGCCCTTGGAGTTAGATGACGAATATGCCACTATCATTATTCGTCGACTCCAGGAACCCGCTTCAAATAAGTCATGCTTAGAACCTTTGGATGTGTTTCTAATCAATGAAACTACTCCTGAACCTTGGTATACGGACATATTTGATTTTCTCCAAAATGGGACTTTCCCTGCCAATTCTAATAGAAACCAGCATCGGTTATTACGTAGACGAGCAAGTCGATTTGTAATAATTGGCAATACTTTATATAGGAGATCTTTTGAAGGTATCCTATTAAGATGTTTGAATTTAGAAGAATCCAAATCAGCCTTGAGTGAAGCCCACGATGGATCTTGTGGAGGACACTTCAGTGGTAGTGTCATTGCTAAAAAGCTCCTTCGGATAGGATACTTTTGGCCTACCATGGAAATGGATGCACATGAGTATGTGCGCCATTGCGACAAGTGTCAAAAACATGCTGACCTTGTCCATGCGCTTGCACAAGAGCTGCAGGCTATTTCATCTCCTTGGCCCTTTTCAAAATGGGGCTTAGATATTATTGGCAAAATCAATCCTGTGTCATCTAATGGACACAAATTCATCATAACCGCCACTGAGTATTTCACGAAGTGGGTTGAAGCTATGCCTTTAGCTTCTTGCATTGGCACACAAGTCTCTAAATTTATTTTTAATCAAATCATTTGTAGGTTCGGAATTCCTGCAAATCTCATCTCAGACAATGGAACTTGTTTCAAAAATAAAGATGTTAAAAAATTATGCCAAAAATATAAGATTCAACATCGCTGGTCCACTCCCTATTATCCTCAGGGTAATGGTCAAGCAGAAGCATCTAACAAAACCTTAATCAAAATTCTCAAAATATTGGTCAATAAAACTGGTCGTGACTGGCACATTCAGTTATATCCAGCCTTGTGGGCCTATCGAACTAGTGTTCGAACCCCCACTGGAACTTCACCTTTTGTTTTGGTGTATGGTGCTGAAGCCATTTTTCCCTTTGAATTAGAAGTTCCTTCTTTGGCTCTACTACTTCAAGATACCGAAGTAGGAGATGAATATCGAGTCGGCAGACTCAATCGACTAGAACTCCTAGATGAAAAATGCATCAATGCTTTGGAGCATCTCCGTGCCTACCAAAACAAGCTTAAAAGATCATATGCTAAAAAAGTTCGTCATCGATCCTTTGAGATCGGTGACCTTGTTTTAAAAGAAAATAAAAAAATACTAATGCAACTAAGGACCTTAAAGGTAAATTTGAGCCCAACTGGCTTGGACCATACATTATCACTGCTAAATTTGAATCAGGAGCATACAAATTATCTACCTTAGATGGTAAAGAACTTAAAGAACCCATGAATATTTTGCATCTTAAACGTTACTATGTATAAATTTGGTCATTTCATCCTTGTATATATTTGTTTAAAATAATTCAAAATCACTATCTTGTATTTCTTTCAATTTATAAATTCAAAAACACCAAAAACATTCATAATCATCAAAATCTTCAAAACTATTTGTTGTATTTATTTATGGCACTTGTTAATTTTTTGTTCAAAAAAAAATAAAAACAAAAAAATGATAAAAATAAAAACAGCAATATTCTTGACTCTTTCGAAACCAAAACAATATAAAGAAGAAAGAGAGAGTCAACATTCTCAAAACTTCTCAAAAATTATTTATATATATCTTCTTACAAATATTGCAGTTATATGTTTCAAATTATTTTTGATAAATTAGCATTTATTTGGAATCCCTCACTTTCACACTCACAAAAATAAATATCTTGATTTTTATCTGGCATGATTACTAATCTCTCTTATATCAAAGTCCACAAAATTCAATTAAATAAAGTTTGAGCATAGAGAATTGATCTTGTTATTTACTTAAACCAAGCACATCTTTTCACAATAAAATGATTATATTTGTAATTTCCATGCTTTGCTACATAGTAGAAGTGGTTTCTTGAGCGAAAAGTTTCCCTTGCTATCCTATCATGCACATGGTCTAGAATCTTTGAGAATTGGCAAAAGGACAAGCTCACCCCTACCCAGAATAAAAATCCCTTGCTCTACAGCTAATCCGAGCAAGTATCCCTAGTATAGAACAAAAAGAAAAAGCAAAGTTCAAGAAAAAGAAAAGGACAAAAAAATGTTATTTTATATCATTACAGCAATATTTCAAGCACTATCTCAAAAATCAAGCAAAAATACAAAAAGAAAAAGAAAAGAAAAAGAAAAGAAAAGCAAAAGAAAGCAAAAGCAAAAGCAATAAAATCCCTTTCCCTACCCTTTGAAAAGAAAAGAAGGGTTGATGAGCTTGAATCCCTGGAATTCTCAATTATTCAAAAACTGTGAGGTAAGCCCCATAACAGGTGGTTTGTGCCCAACCCGCTTGGCCTTGGGTAACTCCTAGCGTGGCGATATGTCTGTCACATTAGCGACCTTCTTTTGTACAGACCTATGTCCGCTTATGGATTAGCTAGCTCTTGATAATCCGACCTACATAGTAGTCTAGTATGGTTATATGCATCTACATCATGGTTAATGAACACTTATTTGGTTTCATCAAATCACTTGTATCATATTATCTTGCTCAAAACTGGTAAATGAACATAGCAATTGCACACACATTTGTATTTGAGAGATTTTGTGTATCATTATGATAAATCAAGATTGGAAATGAACTCACATATGCACATGGGATTCCTTATAAATCTAACTTTTGTCTTCAAAATACTTTGAAATATTTTTTGCAACTTGTTTGGAATAATTCATTTTCTTCTTTCAAGTACAGTTGTTTAGCATAAAGACAACTATATAATAGAAAAATCAAAATTTCTTTCAAAACTATACAATCAAAATATATATATATTGTCGACTTTCGCGACGATGGTATAGTTCCAAAACCAAAATTGGAATTTTATGCCTAGCGCAAGTCCTCATCTTCATATTTTCTGTTTATTAAAAAATCAACCATGCAATAAAACAATCTATTCTCTTTTTTGGATTTTCGCGATGATGGTATAAGTCTATACCTACATATTCTATGCCTAGCGCAAACCATTGTAACAATTTTTATTCCCCATTTATTTAAAAATCATGAAAACCATATGACTTAAATCATTTTGTTACACAAATTATGCTTTTAAGCATGCACATTTTCATTATTTCATGTCATTATGTCAACCTTCAATTTTGCAATGATGGTATAATTCCTAAGGAATTATCCAAAAAATTTATCACACTTAGGAATTTATGCCTAGCAAAAATCATTTTAACATTATTTCATGCATACTATTTTTATGAAAATCTGAAAACAAACCATCATCATCATCATTTGCACCATTGCACCAAAGTCTTAAGACAGTCTCTTAAGCACTCTTTTACTTTTAACAATATTTCTATACTGGGATTAGCTTGATGACCGAGTGAGCGGTGACTCCATGAAATGGTCTATAATAGCGACAATGTCCTTTGAAATTATTGTTAGAAGTCTCTTTTTATTTTTTATCACATTACATCACAAACAACCAATTTGTTACATCAGATTATTTCATTTAAATTTTACAAGCATGACATTCAAAATCATAATATTTCCAACGACATAATTACATGAATCATCAAATCAATCAAATCAAACATAAAAGCATCATAAAAATACACAAGACAAGTCATATGATCAAAAACATATCTCATCTCATATATATATCAACAATATATACATCATCAAAACTGGATTGGTATGCCACAATCTGTACCTCGGCATACTCAATCCTCTATCAACAAAAAAATAATAATAAATGCTCTATATATCAATCTGTACAATGTCATGCAGTACTCTAGCCTCGAGAACCCCTCGAGCTCTCAACCTCATCTCCTCCCCCACCCTGAGGTGGACGAGGTGGCCCCATCGTAGTATGTGTAGTACTACGAGTCCTAGTCGTCGATCGAGACGAAGTCCTCGATGACCCGATCCTGATCGGATCTACGATGTTAGCTGGTAGGGGTAGTCTATCCTCCTCTGGCACCAGCTGATAGTACAATGTCTGATAGAAAGTGATTTGGGCAATAGCCCGTGTCAGCTCCCCAGTGCTCGCCCCTTCGCCCCGTGCCCTGAGGCGTGCAATCTCGTCTCTGAGCTGTGTCACCTCAGCTCGGTGTCGTGCAGCCTCCTCCTATAGGGTCTGCACCTATGCCTAGAGACGGATCATCTTTGCTCGAAGAGTAGCTGTCTCGCTACTCTCCCTAGTGTCGACACCCTTGCCCTTATCGGGCGATGGTGGCCTCTCTCTCTATGGAGAAGGGGGTCTCGCCTCCCTCCTCTCCCTCTGTCGTGGCCTCTCCTGTGCATGTGGCCTCCTCAGCTCTCTCTCCACCGTGACCCTGGGCCGCCTCCATAGCCGCCTGGCATCGCCTCCCTATCCGACGCACAACTGCGTGTATCGGACCCTGAGCCCTCGTCATCCGAGGAGGGCGGATGCCTACGTACTAGGCATCGTAGCCATCGGCTACCCCTACGTCGTCCCCATCCACTGGCTGAATGGGGGCATCGTTCGAGTCCTGACTCCAGAAGCGCTGCATGTCTGGAGCCCCGCTCACTATGGTGTTATCCCGGATAGTCCAAGAAAACTCATAATCCCTGAGAGATGGGATCCCCTACTATAGACCGAACTATCGCAAAACTCGGTCATAGCGGTGGAGCTCCACCTCTCCCCTCTCCATCCATAGCCAGCAAACTCGCCTAACGTGAGCCAACTCCTGTCCATCCTCGGCCCACCCTGGGTGCTCTCGCCATGGCCTCCAGGTGATCTGGTCTGGGACTAGGTCATCTAGCAGTCTCCGGGACATCGAAAGGTCGATCCGCCGCTGTGACCCTCTTCGGAGCCACCAGTAGAAGACTCGGGGCCTCTCCCCATCAATCCCTATCAGAGGAAGCCCTACCGGCCTCCGCACTGCAATGTGCTCCCAGCACCAAACCTGTAGGAGCGATGTCATCACTAGACATCGGCCGCCCTTGTACACGACCCCATGCAGGATCCTGTACAATCGGCATAGCACAAAGCTGCCCCAAGAGAACCTGTAGCCATGGTCTCGCATATCGTAGATCACATCTGCTAGCATCCATGGCACCCTGCACCCGCTCTGGTGGCACAACAGAAGTCCACCAACCACTCCAGCTAAAACCTGTGTGAGTCTAGATGCCCCAGGCATCTGACGTAGTGCCTCGATGTTAACTCCGCCCTTCTCCAGGGCGAAGCTCGGGTCACCACACAACCGCCCCATAGCATGGCCCTGATTGGCCGTAGGAGTGATCAACCATCCTTGTATGGGGATTCTTAGAATCCTCCATACATCCTCCAAAGTGGGAGTCATCTCCCCTATAGGTAGCCAAAAATAGGAAGAACCCGGATACCATCTCTCTGCTAGGGCTGTCAGTAGCCCCATGTCTGTAGACACTTGTGGCATTTCTGCCACATGCTGTAAGCCGGCCTGTGCCAGCTGATCCCGCTCTGCCTATGTAAGAGCGGCCAAGTCATCTCTCAAACCTCCATATTTCCATTCCCTGCTCTTTAGCAAACCTCTCTGCAACATAAACAACAAAACAACAAACAATCATTAATAAACAACTCAAGTGATTAAAAATGCAAGTTAAAATAAGTTCAATTTAATCAAATGATGATATCGTCCACTATTGGACGATATCGTCCCAAATTTGAGCAGAATCGTCTCTGATTTTGCAAGTCGAAATCGTCCCTAATTTGATGAAATCGTCCCCCTTTCGTCGATTTCGCCCTTAGACGAAATTGGCGAAATTGAGACGATTTCGTCGAAATCGGGACGATTTCGTCTCGATGACGTCGATGGCCCAAAAATGGCCGTGATGCTCAAAAATTAATTAAAATTCACCTAAAAAGCATGTAAAATCAAATTAAATCATTCTAAATTAAGTCTAGACTCTTACCCGTAGCCCGCGTCGGACCTCTGTTGATCTGTGCGCCGTCTCCACCATTTTTGCTTCCAGAGCTCTAAAACCAATAAAGATGAACAGTAAAAATGAATTAGGGTTTTACCCTATTTTTCTTAATTTTATTCAAAAATAATTCAAAAATAATTTTGCTTTTTCGCGTTTTTACCTCAAACGTTCGATTTGGGTAAAAACACGGAGGGGGCACCATAGTAAGCTGTCGTACGATTCGACCAAGAATCGTCGCCTAAAAATGGGAATAATTTTTGCTTTCTCGTAGATCGAGAAGAACTCATCTTTAACGCATTTTCTTCGAAAAATTTGCTAAAGAGGGGGCAAAATGTAGCACCCTAAAATTGGCGCAGTGAAATCTTAATAATTACATTCACTCTAGTAAATAATTTAAATTCAAATTTTAACCTCCCAAACCGCCCGTTAACCGTCGGTTAATCCGTTTCCCCTTTTCCCATGCCATTTTTAGAGGTTGTTTTGACCGTTTGACGATATCGTCGCCGATCAGACGATATCGCCCCAGATCTGACGATTTCGTCTAGGCTAGGACGTCCAGACGATCTTGTCCCAAAACTGATTTTGCACAATTAGCTTCTATTCCAACGGGTCTCTAATCCGGGCAGAAGCGTGTCTGCGCCGTTAGGGACCCTCCCCCATTGGAGATCTCCCAAATAGGGATGATCTCCAACCTCCTAACCTCCCTCCTAAGCCTATTTAATCCTAAGCCCTTCCCTTAGCACCCCCCTGGCTGATAATTCCTGTAACCCGACTTCATACACATTAAAACATCCCAAATTCATATTTGCAGTAGTTCTATACCAATTTTGTTGTAGGTACCTTAGTGTTTTTCAGTCGGAGCAAGCTTACATCGTCGTCGACGATCCTGTTCAGATCGGAGGCGATCCTGTCGAATCAGAGATGATTTCGTACCAATGCGAGATGATTTCGACTGTAGTCAACATTGAGGCAATCAGTGCCTAAAGTTTGCATTTCTCCATCTTTTCTCTGTTGTTTTATTCTGCAAATTAGCTAGTTTATTCAGTATTTTATGCTATTCTGCATTTTGGAGTTCACCCATCTAGATTAAATGCATAATTAAATCATAATTATTATCTAATTAGCATAATTCATTCATGTTTCTGTTTTTAAGTTTCAGTTTGATATTATTGCTATCATTTTACATTGTTTCCCTCTGTTAGAATAGTTGCATTTTCTGTATTTTGCACCTATTTCTCTGTTTGCAGGTCTCTGACGAATTCGTCTGATGAATTCGTCAGATCTCAGATGATCTTGTCTGATCTCAGACGATTCTGTCGAATTCCAGACGATCCTGACTGCTTCAAGAATCAGAATCTTCATCAGACATCCGGATCAGGTATTCTTCTTTTAATATTCTTTAATTTCTCTGTTTTTCTGTCCTATTCTATTTTTTTGTATTCATTTAATCTGCATCTTCATATAGAATAGCTTAGACGCATTTTGGCCAAACCTAGGATTTGAATGCTTAAGGCTAAAACGAACACATAAAACACATTCCCAACCTAGGCATGGAAACTGCCATTAAATGTTTCCTGGTGAACCCACCATCCGTCGAAAAATCACCAATATACACCTCCCTTGAGAGGCGGGACCTTCGCAAGTCCTCTCAGTCCGAGGTACCGCGACATCCTTTTCACATCCCCCTTTCGGGCACGGATCCTATAGCCTGAAGGTAAGGGTGTGAAAAATTTGGAGCGATACAGAAAAATAGTAGAGTTCCTGCAAGAAAAAGCAAAATACAGAATGTAGATAGTAGTGCGAGGATGCTCTAGTGAATAAGGAACTAAATCTGCAAGGAAATCCATCAGATAAGGGGTTCAGGTGGATAAACTAGAAAAATCCTAGTTTATATAGGATTAAGGGGAGGTTAGGAGGTTGGGGATCATCCCAATCTAGGAGATCTCCAACAGGGAAATCTCCAATTGTGCAAAGACATTTCTTCCCAAGTTGGAGAGGCTATTGAAACAGAAGCTAATTATGAAAATTTGATTTTGGGACAAAATCGTCTAGACATTCTGTTCCAACGAATTCATCAGATCGGGGATGATTTCGTCTAATCTGCGACGATATCATCCAACGGTCAAAACAAATCCTAAAAATGGCACAAAAAATGGGGAAAGCGGGTAACAGGCGGTTAACGGGCAGTTTGGGGTTAAAATTCAAATTTTTATCTTTTTACTAAGGTTTAACCGTGCCAATTTTAGGGTGCTATAGATTGTTTCATTTTTTATTTGATTTTTATTTTTTTGATTTGTTTGACTTTTTATTTGACTTTGGTTTTTTTTATGATGGAATTGGTGGTATATACAAGATGATCTATATACACTATACAAGGTGATTTACACATAGCATGTCTAATGTGGATTCAAAATAAAAGGAGCTTTTGAATAAGGAAGTTCCTTTATAGCTTTTTCTTCAACAACTTTTGCACAAAAATATATGCATTCTTGAACAAAACCATTTTTCTTATAATAGGGATGAGAAATCCTTAATTTTGCTAGATTTTTATAATATAATGGAGTAGGACTCTTTTGAGATGAATAAAATCAACTATCAAAATGTGTGTAACTTATAATATTACAAAACACAATATTATAAAGATAAGGGGGTTCCTCATCTTCCTCATTCTTTTCTAAGTCCTGATATTCTTCAATCCTCTCCAAGTCTTGATGATCCCTAGGAAAATGAGGTGTAATTAATAATTAGTTAATTGCAAAAGGTTAATTAAGTGGATTTGAATAGGTACTACATGGTGATGAAGGATGATCCAGTGTAGATAAAATATGATGATGGATAATAGGCTATGATAGTGATGATAGAGCAAAATAGGATGGAAAATTAGGTAGCTCCACTATTACGTGAGGTAAGGATGCTTACGGGTCACCATTAATAGTGATAATTTAATTATTAAACTTGAAATTCAAGCACTAATGAAGAGTGGAAGGGAAAATCCTCATATCATGAATCCAAGGGAATTAAAGCAATAGATTATAAGTCGCAGGAAAAGACACCATAGAACAAGGTATTTAAGATCTCAGGTCCCATCTCAAGGGGAAGTACTATAGTACCTCAAGTTTATTGGGACCCATCATTGAAAGCCTTTATGATGATTTCAGGTTCAGTGAGGTCTTCCTTCTTTAATCCTAGTTCTTGAAAGAATTGATAAGTGCATAGGTTAAGTGAGTAACTACTATCTATCAAAATATTTTTGATAAATGTTTCTCTAATAAATCCTGTGATGTAAATGTATAAATCTTCTCACACATTTGGAGAATGAATCTCATCATCACGAAATGAAATGTGATCAATCTAAAAAGAGTTTATGACATTAAATATGTCCTTAGGGAAACAATTACAAGGAACAAACTATTGGCTAAGTATTTTGAACAAAGTTTTCCTATGAACATGAGAACTTTTAATACGTATAAAAGGGATATCTCCTCTTGAGGATTAGTCAACTATTATTGGCTATCAAGGTGGATTTCAGATTGTGATTTCGATGCTAAAGGTGGGATTTTTATGCTCGTATTCCATTTTGGATAATTCTCTAGAGCCAAAGAGAGTTTTGAAGGTTGGTCAAATAAGGAACTCATCTCTTGTCTATAAAATTGAGTTGATTGAACTTGAGGTTGCTCACTTGTAGTTTCAATTACAATACTGGTGATATCATTGTTATGGGACACATTAGAATGTAATATTGGATTGGTTTTCTATTTTTGATGATTGAATAGGGCTTTTTGAGGGATCCCCATGTCTTGATTGGTTACAAATACTTATTGTGTAGGTGTTTGATTGTTTACTAGATATTTATAACCATTAGTAGATTGTAACTCTTCTATACCAAAAATACTTGCATCAATCAAGTCTTGATTTGCATATTTAACTTTTTGCATGTTTGTGTCATATGTCCATCCACTCATGATATTCACAATGTATCTCAGGCTTATACCAATTTGTTGTGGTATCAAGTTTCCATATAGGAGGTAACTCAATTCTATTTATATTGAGTAAGTGTTTGAGGATTATGGCCATTGGTTGATTGAGCTTAGTAAATTTACATGGTGAAGATTTTTGAGAAACTTTGATCATTTATCTTAGGAATTTAACAATAAATGGTTGATTACCTCTTTTTTTTTATTGTGAGTAGAATGATAATAGGCATATTGTGAAGTATGATGTGAGTGCATGGTAGGATTAGAAGAAGTATTTCCTTGTTGAAATGGATGTGTCATGTTGAAATAAGAATGTTGAAATGGTTGTGATTGCAATAATGGTAAAGAATAATTGTATGTGGATTGAAAAGCATAACATGAATGTGTGGTGGGAATAATACCATTATTATGAAGAGGTTGAGGTGAATAAGTGGTTTGTAGAGAAGAATATGGTAGTGATTGCGGAGGACATTTTGATGGGAAATATTATGGAAAGGAAAATTGTGAAGGGATTGGTTGAGAGGGAGGAGATGAAATAAGATGAGGTTGTGATAAGGGTAATGTTGAATATAAATAAAGTTGTGAATGAGTTTGTTCATAATCAACCAATGTAGCAGATGGAATTCCCCTAACATTACTGATTATGTTCATATTGAACCAGGTTATTTGCCAGAACCATGATCTTTCCATCATTTCTTAAAGTGATATCCATTTTTTGAAAAATTATCTATTTTATATGGCTTAATATAAAGAACACAAGTTTAAATGATATTTTTTTGTATTTTTTTTTAGTTTTTTATTTTTCAAGCAAAGAAAGAGTAATGAAATAAAAAACAATGGTGTGGGTTCACGTCGGGTTCACCAAACAATGTAGATCTAAAATTTTTGCACCCCTTTATTTCAAGTTAATGGATCCACGCCTGAAAGAGGGAGGAAAATTATGGATCTACACCTTAGATGAGAAGCACCTAAGTCATGCTCCTTGGTGTTTATCGATGAATGGGGTGAGGATTCAACAAGAAACACTTTCTATGATGGTTGCCATGCCTAGGTAAAGTGGATTTTTGTTGTATTATTTTATGTGCTTACACCTAGGGTTTGTCCAAGTGCAATTTCTACCTAGCTATATGTAATTTATCTTTCCTTGATAACAATTGGCATACACATCTATCTAGAAAGCGTTGTAAATCTTCCTTTGATGCAATGATTAAAAGAGAAAGATTGAGTTTATGCTAAAATGTTATTTTATTTTTGTGTTTTAATATATATTTTTTGGTTGGTTAAAATTATATTAAAAGTGAGTTTTGAAAGGGTTCCAAAACCTTTTTGTAACTAGTCAACCAACCAACCAAAAGGCCAAAAATAATTAATTTGAAAAATCCTACCCAATGGGAAGCAAGCATATTGGAAAACCCCATCCAACGGGAAACAAATAGAATTGAAAAATCCCACCCAATGGGATGCCACCAATTTTGAAAAATCCCACCTAATGGGAAGCCACCAGATTTGAAAATTTTCACCCAACGAGAAGCCACCAATTTGAAACATCCTACCCAACAAGAAACAAGCAATTTAGAAATCCTACCCAGTGGGAAACAAACAAAATTGAAAAATATTGCCTAGTGGGATGCCACCAATTTGAAGAATCCCACCCAGCGGGAAGCCACCAATTTGAAAAATCTTGCCCGAGAATCCATAAATTTGAAAAATCCCACCTAGCAAGAAGCCAACTATTTGAAAAATCCTTCCTGGTTGTAAGCCACCAAAAAGAAAAATCCTGCCTAGCAAGAAATCATCGATTTGAAAAATTCAGCCTAGTGAGAAGCTTCAATTTGAAAAATCTTGACCAACGGGAAGCCACTATTTGAAAAATTTCATCGAAAACACCAAGGAGGGCCGAGACATGCATAGGGATGTAGGAAAATTGGTATCTTGCACGAGAACACCAAAAACCATTTCAAAAATAGGAACAACTGAAGGCTGAGGAAAGAAGCCAAGATCTCACCAAGGGATAACCTAATAAGGTAGTACAGGAAGCAGGATCCCACACTAAACCTAGAAAATGGAACGAAAACTATGAGGATATCCACATGCCACAATATACCCTTGCAAATGAGGTTGAGCTACTAAAGTGCCAAAGGAAACCAAAGGTAGCAAAAACAATGGAATTGCAAGCCTCAAGAAAAATTTTGGGAAGGCCCCAAGGAACTCGAACTGAAAGAGAACATGGAAAAAAGGTTGTAAGAAATAAGTACATGTCCCCTCACAAGACTAAAATATGCAGCCAATGTACCAAAGAAATATCCATATCCATCAACAAACACTTCTAGGAACCAAGACAATAATTCCAAAGGGAAATCAATAGTAGGAAACACACACGACCTTATCCCAAGCTAAGAAAAAATGCTAAGAAACCCCAAGAAGACCAAACCAAGAAACCCAAAAGGAATATTCACTAAAAATAAAGCACATGGTCCTCCCCAAGACTAGAAAAAATAGTGAAATCCTCCCAAGAAGCACAAGGATGGAGTCAAGCCCCAAATCCAAAACCATGATGCTCCAAATTTGAAGACCAACTAAAATCTAGCACCAAGTAGAAAACCTGCAACAAACTGGACCAAACCTGAGAACAATAGGGAAAAGGATCCTTGAAGCTCAACGGGAAATACAGGTAAGGACCCAAGGATATCATAGAATAGGGGCAAAAGTAGGAAACCTAAATCTGGCTAGGAAAGGGAAAACACATGGAAAAGTGACTTCCCACCGAAGGAGATTGTTTGCAACCATAGCTAGCTAAGAAATAAGGGTTTGGGAAGAGCCAAGAATTGGGGATAGAACCAGGGGAAGTGTTGGTGATTTGAGTTATTTTATGTTGTCATTGATTTTATATGGATCACATTGAGTTTTGGTGGGCAGATGATATTTTGGAAAGCATGGAAAAATTCAGGGTTTTTGTGAAAACCAAGGCAAGAAAAATAAAAGGTTTTATTTAAAACCATGTATGGAATATTTGAAATGCGTTTTTCTTAAAACCTAAGTTGGCATTTTGTTTCATTGAAAAATGTGCCCCGGTGATGGAGATATTTAATTTTAAATATTTAGTTTAAATTTTAATAATTTTAAATTTTAATTTTAATTTTAAAATTAAAATTAAATTTAGCATCGACGTATAAAGAAAGAGGAAAAGTCAATAATGTGCCGATGTCATCGAAAATGAGGAGAATACTATATAAAGGGGGATCCTAAGGTTCATTTGAAATTAATCCTTGCTCGTGTTAATCGTTGGCTAAGCATCCGAAGAGAGCTTGTGGAAAAATCATTTTGAAAAGGGAGACAAAGAATAAATCCAATGTTGGTCAAAAGCCCAAGATATTGTGGGCAGAGTGGCACATTGGAAATTGGATTTTTATTAAGGTGTGTGGCAGAAATTTATGTCAAGGTTTGAATCTCCTTGACTACATTCGAAGGCATTGGAAGGAAAGTGCTCGAAGCACTTTTGGTTTGCGTGGAAGGTAGGAAGGACTTAAGAAACGTCATGCCTTTTCCTTTAGAATGAGCAGATATCTCATGTGGCAACCTTAGCCATGGCTAAGGTGCTTGCGGTGTGTGCAATTTTGGGGGTTCAAATCCCCTTGAGGAGGTAATTATGTTTTTCTCTAATTAATTTTGTTGATGCCCTAGGATAGGAGTTATAATGTGGTTAAGGAATAATTAAACTTTTTAATTAAATTGGATGAGTTGTTGATTTATTTTGATACTCATGAAATTGAAAATTATGATTTAGGAGAAATAAGGAGTTGTTATAAAATATTTTTGAGAGCCTTATTGGTTATTATTTTTGATAAGGGTTTTATTAAAAAGGACTTTGGTGGATGTGTTTATTAAGTTGGAGTAAAAAGGTGTAAATTGAGTTATGCTTATCTTGTGATTATTATTTGAAGTCCATTAATCCTTATTGATATTGGAAAGGAAAGTTGTATTTAGTGTGGCATATTTTATGGACAACGTCTTGGCATCAAAAAGGTATGGGCACATTCTCCTATTGATTGGTTATGGTGGTTGATTTATGAAATATCATTGGAGTGAAAAGGATTGACTATGGTTTTATTTTCAAAAGTGGTTGGTTAATTGCTTCAAGGTTTTTTGGTTTGACAGTTGTGTTTAAACCTTGTTTTATAAGCATAGTTGTTGAAGCCCATTCATTGTGAAGAACTTGAAAAGAACGTGAGTATCATTGTTATGTGAGATTTGTGGTTGAGCATTTTTGGAAACGTTTGATTTGGTTGATACATGCTTGGACTAGGGTTTTTGTGAGAAAGAGTAGTCCCTTGTGGTCACTTGTTGAGTTGAGTTGAGTTGAGATTGATTTGAGTTGAGTTGAGTTGAATATTGAGCTTAGAACATATTGAGTCTCTAGAAATTCTCTTTATGCTTCTATGAGTTGATTTGAGTTGAGTTGAGTTGAGATCATTGTGGATCATTGTTGTCATCCATTGAAGAGTACATTGTCATTCATTGTTGAGTTCATCTTTGAGCTTTGCCTTGATATATTTGTGGATGATATTTGAGTGCTACTTGAGCATGATTGATTGAGACTTTGAGAAGGCCTTTGTGGAAATTTTTGGGACAACCTTTGTGGAAAATTTTGGGACAGCTTTGTGGACAGTTTTGGGATAACTTTGTGGATATTTTTGGGACAACTTTGTGGACAGCTGTGTGGATAGTTTTGAGACAGATTTATGAAAATATTTGAGAAAGTTCTTGGTGATATTTCTAGAGAATATTTGAGAAAGTTCTTGGTGAGCTTGCTAGAGCAGATTTGAGCAAGTTCTTGGTGAGCTTGCTAGAGTAGATTTGAGCAAGTTCTTGGTGAGCTTGCTAGAGCATATTTGAGCAAGTTCTTGGTGAGATTTCTAGAGCAGATTTGGGCAAGTTCTTAGTGATATTGCTAGAGCAGATTTGAAAAAGTTCTTGGTGAGCTTATTGGAGCAAGTTCTTAGTGAGCTTGCTAGAGCATATTTGGACAAGTTCTTGGTGAGCTTGTTGGAGCAATTTTGGACAAGTTCTATGTGAGATTGTTATTTAGTTTTGGAAAAGTTCTGTGTGAGTTTGTTATTCAATTTTGGACAAGTTATGTGTGAGATTGTTATTCATATTTGGACAAGTTCTGTGTGAACTTGTTATTGCCTAGCTTTGAGCAGATAAAAGAAATCATTGTATTGGATAAGTATCATTATTTCTATGTGAAATATTATAAGGAGATTATCTGGTGGAGTACCCCACATTGGGGGAACCATGTTAAATTTTGTGTCTCAATTGTGTGTGGTGACTTGTGCTCTTTCTTACTACTTCTATCTGAATTATTAAGGCACACTTCTATATTTGGTTATTGCAATTAAGGACATTAATTGATATTGATTTGGAAAGAAAGTAAAAGTTGGTATTATACTGTTCACCCCCCTCTCAGTATAAGCTCGTGTTCTTCAATTAGTAGCAAAGCGGTTTCCTTCAAAAAATATAACAGCTTGAGGGTAGATTCCACAAGAACATAGATGGCTTCACAGAATGGATTATCTACAAAGAAGGCTCCATTGTTTGATGGTAACAATTATTCTTTCTGGATCATGAGGATGAATAACTACTTGATATCACAAGGATACGAGGTATGGCAAATGGTTGAAAAAGAGTATAGGGTTGAAGGTGATCCCAAGGAAGATAAGACTATCAAAAAATTATTTGAGATCAATGCAAGAGTAATGAATTGTATTTTGAGTGGGCTTCCTGAGAATTATTTTGCAAAGGTCATTGTATGTAATTCAGCTAATGAAATGTGGATCAAGCTAGGAAATACTTATGAAGAATATTCCAAGGTAAAGTTGGCAAAACTACAAACTCATAGAAAAAGATTTGAGAAATTTAAAATGGAATATTTTGAAGATATTGTAAAGTTTTTACTTTGTGTTTATGAGATTACTAACACCATGAGAGGCCTAGGTTTTTAGATGAAATAATTAGAAGTTACTCAAAAGGTTTTGAGATCACTTCCCATGAAATATGATTCTAAGGTTTCAGCAATAAAAGATACAATGGATATCAATAAGCTAACAATGGAAGAATTGCAAGGTACTCTCACAACTTATGAGACGAGGGTAAGTAAGAATCAGGTTCCAATAAAAGATATTGAATTCAAGGCTTCAAAGAAAGAGAAAGGGAAAGTTTCAAAAAAAATTAGAGGTTATGATAATTATGAGGAAGCTAACTTCATCAAAAGGAATAAGGACTCAAATAATTTCAAGGATATAAGGAAATTCAGATGCTATAAGTATGGTGATCTTGATCATTATGCATACAGGTGCCCATATGAATAAAAAGGTGATGATGAAAAATGGGGTCAAAGAAGAAAAGAATATGGAAAGCATAAGCATGAAAAAGATGACAAATACAAGCAAAACATGTATGAGAAGAATAATTTTTTTTGTAAGGTAAAGAAATATTACTACATTGTAGAAGCAAGTGATAGCTCAAATCATAGTGATAGAGATAAGTCATATGATGAAAAGGAAGAATATCTATTCATAGGAATAGAAGGTGAAAGAGAACAGTGCTTTGTGTGTGGTCAAAGAGATCACAAATCAAGATATTGCAATGGTTTTAGTGATAGTGAAGATGAGATGACACATCAAGGAAACAGGTATGGTCAAAGAAATCTTAAGAGTTTTTTTGCTATAGAATATTATAATGATCTTAGTGACAATGAAGATGAAGAAGGGTTTTTCTATAGAATAAGAGAAGTATAAGAAGAAAATTTACTCCAAAAAGAAGAATTTAAGCAAGAGGGTAATGTCTCAGTTGATATAAAGGAAGACTTCAATGTTATCCATGAGCAACTACAAGAGGTTAAAGAGAATCTAAAAGAATTGAAATGTTCCTTACTTGAGAAATTTGATCCATCACATGACTCAAAAGGTCAAGATATTTTCACTAAGAAGGAAACATGTGTTTCAAAGGCTATAGATATGGATGCCAAGTTGCTACTTAACACAAATAAAGAAAAAGAAGAGGAAGATTCCAAAGCACCAAAGGTCTCATATTTTAGGTTTGGGGAATCACACTCAAAAGGAAAGGAAGTTCTAAAATATGAAAGCAAGGAAGCACCTAAGGTTTTTGAGGAAAGTTCCAAAGTTACTATGGCTCCAAATATTCAGTTTGGATCTTGTTTTGAGATAGGTGAATCAAGTTCAAAAGAAAAATAAATTCTTGAAGAAACTAAGGAAGAGGATTTAGATGCTACAAAGAAGGTTCAAGGATGCAATGCACAAGTTGAAAATGATCATAAGGATAATGGTTAAGAAAGGTATGAGGAACCAAGGCATGAACACAGGGATTTTAAGGACATTGTTTTTCTCGTAATGGATTTGGACACAGTGTTATACACTGCAGAATCCATGGATCGAAGAAGTTTGATTTTTATAGAAGAAACTTCAAAGGAAGAAGGTATGGTTTTCAGGGGTATTGCTTCTCATGTAACAATATTGGTCATAGATATTTCCATACAAATAAAATGAGCAACATGGTTTTTGTTTTAGAGCTTCACAATTCAAAATTCATGGGAGTAATGGTCATGAAAATAGATCTTCACAATACAAAGTTCAGGAAAGGAATGGATATGGAAATTATTTCAAGAAAGAATTCAGGACATGGGCACCATCCAAAGGCTACAATATCAAGTTTTTTAATTGCAATAACTTTGGGCATATTACAAAATGGTGTAGGACTCAATTCCAAATAGGTTCAAGGCAAGAAGGTCAAACAGGTTCAAGGCAAGAAGGTCAAACAAGTTCAAGGCAAGAAGGTCAAATAGGTTCTAGACAAGAAGATCAAGTAATTCATCAAGATAAGGATATCAGAAAAATATGGAAGGAAGTTTATAGAGGAAATAAACAATGTTAGATGGGAGTAAAAGTACTCCCACCCCAAAATTAATCAACTCAAGAGAGAAGGTGGTGAGGGGGCTAAGTTTAAGAGTCATATATTTTAGCCCAATGGGTGTCCCTTTTGTCATTGATGTTAAAGGGGGAGATATTTGAGTAAGGGGAAGAGCATTGAGTTAGGGGGAGCAGCCTCAAAAGAGAGCATTGAGTTAGGGGGAGCAGCCTCCATAGATATTATTGAGTTAGGGGGAGCAACTTTGATTCTCAGAGATGGTTTTTGCAGTGATTATGGTTTTTTCTTTAGAGGTGTTGCCGTCAATGATAAAGGGGGAGATTGTTGGAAATTTGAGTTATTTTATGTTATCATTGATGTCATATGGATCACATTGAGTTTTGGTGGGTAGATGATATTTTGGAAAGAATAGATAAATTTAGGGTTTTTGTGAAAACCAAGGCAGGAAAATAAAAGGTTTTATTTAAAACCATGGATGGCAGATTTTAAATGGGTTTTTCTTAAAACCCAGGTTGGCCTTTCATTTTGTTGAAAGAGGTGCCTTGGTGATGGAGATATTTAATTTTAAATATTTAGTTTAAATTTAAATTATTTAAAATTAAAGTTTAAATTTTAAAATTAAAATTAAATTTAGCGTCGACATCTAAAGAAATATGGAAAATCAATAATGCGCCGATGTCATAAAAAATGAGGAGAAGACTATATAAATGGGGATACTAATATTCATTTGAAATTAATCCTTACTTGTGTTAATCATTGCCTAAGAATCAGAAGAGAAATCATACAAAAATCATTTTGAAAAGGGAGACAACGAATAAATCCAAGGTTGGTCGAAAGCCCAAGACATTGTGGTTAGAGTGGCACATTGGCAATTGGCTTTTTGTTAAGGTGTGTGGTAGTGCTTTACGTCAAGGTTCAAATCTCCTTGATTGCATTCGAAGGCATTGGAAGGAAAGCGCTCGAAGCACTTTTGGTTTACGTGGAAGGGAGGAAGGACTTAAGGCATGTCGTACCTTTTCCTTTCGAACGAGCGACTAGCTTGTGTGGCAACCTTAGCTGCGGCTAAGGTGCTCATGATGTGTGCAATTTGGGGGTTCAAATCCCCTTGAGGAAGTAATTACGTTTTGCTCTAATTAATTTCGTTGATTCCCTAGGATAGGAGTTATAAGGTGGTTAAGGAATAATTAAATTTCCTAATTAAAATTTATTTTTATAAGATCACCAATAAAACTTTATTCTTATAAGATCACCAATAAAACTTTATTTTTATTAAAATTTATTTTTATAAGGGTTGTGATTATTATTTCAGAGGTGGATGAGTTGATTTATTTTGATATTCATGAATTTGAAAATTAAGATTTAGGAGAAATAAGGAGTTGTTATAAAATATTTTTGAGAGCCTTATTGATTATTATTTTTGATAATTTTTAATTAAAAAGTACTTTGGTGGATGTGTTTATTAAGTTGGAGTAAAAAGGTGTAAATTGAGTTATGCTTATCTTGTGATTATTATTTGAAGTCCACTAATCCTTATTGAGATTGGAAAGGAAAGTTGTATTTAGTGTGGCAGATTTTGTGGACAACTTCTTGGCATCAAAAATGTATGGGCACATTCTCCTATTGATTGGTTATGGTGGTTGATTTCTGAAATATCATTGGAGTGAAAAGGATTGATTGTGGTTTCCTTTTCGAAAGTGGTTGGTTAAATGATTCAAGGTTTTCTGGTTTGAGAGTTTTGTTTAAACCTTGTTTTATAAGCATAGTTGTTTAAGCCCATTGGTTGTGAAATAACTTGAAAAGAACATGAGTATCATTGTTATGTGAGATTTATGGTTGAGCATTGTTGGAAACATTTGAGCTGGTTGATACATGCTTGGACTAGGGTTTTTGTGAGAAAGAGTAGTCCCTTGTGGTGATTGGTTGAGTTGAGTTGATATTACCTAGTCAAGTGATTGTGTGAGGTGATTGGTCAAGTTGCATGAAACAAACTATTCCATAATTCTGATTTGAGTTGAGAGTGAGATTAGAACATATTGATTCTCTAAAAATTCTCTTTATGTTTCTATGAGTTGACTTGAGTTGAGTTGAGTTGAGATTGATTTGATTTGAGTTGAGTTGAGAGTGAGATTAGAACATATTGAGTCTCTAACAATTCTATTATGCTTCTATGATTTGATTTGAGTTGAGTTGATATTGATTTGAGTTGAGTTGAGTTGAATATTGAGCTTAGAACATATTGAGTCTAACAATTCTCTTTATGCTTCTATGAGTTTATTTGAGTTGAGTTGAGTTGAGATGATTATGGATCATTGTTGTCATCCATTGAAGAGTACATTGACATTCATTTTTGAGTTCATATTTGATCTTTGACTTGATAGATTTGTGGATGAAATTTGAGTGCTACTTGAGCATGATTGATTGAGCCTTTGAGAAGGCCTTTGTGGACAGTTTTGGGACAACCTTTGTGGACAGTTTTGGGATAGCTTTGTGGATAGTTTTGGGACAACTTTGTGGACAGCTTTGTGGATAGTTTTGGGACAGATTTGTGGATAGATTTGAGCAAGTTCTTGGTGAGATTGCTAGAGCAGATTTGATCAAGTTCTTGGTGAGATTGCTAGAGAAGATTTGAGCAAGTTCTTGGTGAACTTGCTAGAGTATATTTGAGCAAGTTCTTGGTGAGCTTGCTAGAGCATATTTGAGCAAGTTCTTGGTTAGCTTGGTAGAGCAGATTTGGGTAAGTTCTTGGTGAGATTTATAGAGCATATTTGAACAAGTTCTTGGTGAGCTTGTTGGAGTAGATTTTGGGCAAGTTCTTGGTGAGCTTGCTAGAGAAGATTTGGACAAGTTCTTGGTGAGCTTGTTGGAGTAGTTTTGGACAAGTTCTATGTGAGCTTGTTATTCAATTTTGGACAAGTTCTGTGTGAGCTTGTTATTCAATTTTGGACAAGTTCTATGTGAGTTTGTTATTCAGTTTTGGACAAGTTATATGTGAACATGTTATTGCCTATATATGAGTAGATCAAAGAAATGATTGTATTGTATAAGAATCATTATTTATGTGTGAAATATTATAAGGATATTATCTGGTGGAGTACCCCACATTGGATGAACCATGTTAAATCTTGTGTCTCAATTGTGTGTGGTGACTTGTGCTCTTGATTACTACTTCTAATTGATTTATTAATGCACACTACTATATTTGGTTATTGCAATTAATGATATTAATTGATATTGATCTGAAAATAAAGTAAAAAGTGGTCTTATATTGTTCATCCTCCCCTCTCAGTATAATTTTGTGTTATTCAATTGGTATTAGAGTAGGTTACTTTGGAAAAGCTAAAATCTTAAGGGAATATTCTACAAGAACACATATGGCTTCATAGAATGGATCATCTACAAATAAGGTTCTATTGTTTGATGGTAATAATTATGCTTTCTGGAGCATGAGGATAAAGAACTACTTGATATCACAAGGATATGAGGTATGGCAAATGGTTGAAAAGAGTATAGGGTTGAAGGTGATCCCGAGGTAGATAAGACTATCAGGAAATTGGTTGAGATCAATGCAAGAGCAATGAATTATATTTTGAGTGGGCTTCATGAGATAGATTTTGCAAAAGTCATGGTATGTAATTAATATAATGAAATGTGGACCAAGTCGTGGAATACTTATGAAGGAGATTCCAAGGTAAATTTGGAAAAACTAAAAACTCATAAAAAAAGATTTGAGGAATTGAAAATGGAAGATTTTGAAGATATTGCAAATATTTTACTTCATGTTGATGAAATTACTAACACCATGGGAGGCCTAGGTTTTTAGATGAAAGAATAAAAAGTTACTCAAAAGGTTTTGAGATCAATTCCCATGAAATATAATTCTAAGGTTTCATCAATAGAAGAGACAATGGATATAAATAAGCTAAAAATGGAACAATTGCAAGGTACTCTCACAGCTTATGATATGAGGGTAAGTAAGCATCATGTTCTAATAAAAGAGATTGCATTCAAGAGAAAGAGAAAGAAAAAGTTTTAAAAACAAATAGAGGTTCAGATAATTATGAGGAAGCTAAGTTCATCAAAAGGAGTAAGGACTCAAAGAATTTTAGGGATATAAGGAAAGTCATATGCTACAAGTGTGGTGATCTTGGTAACTAAGCATATAGGTGTCCACATGAAGAAAATAGTGATGATGAAAAATAAGGTCAAATAAGAAAAGAATATGGAAAGCATAAGCATGACAAAGATGACAAATACAAGAAAAAAAAGTATGCGAAGAAGAAAACATTTCGTAAGGCAAATAAATTTTACTATATTGTAGAAGCAAGTGATAGCTTAGATCATAGTGATAGAGACAAGTCAAATGATGAAAATGAAGAACATCTATTACTAGGAATAGAAGGTGAAAGAGAACAGTGCTTTGTGTGTGGTCAAAGAGATTGCAGATCAGGATATTGCAATGGTTTCAATGATAGTGAAGTTGAGATGAAACATCAAGGAAATAGGAATGGTCAAAGAAATCTTGAGAGTTTGTTTGCTATAGAATATTATAATGATCTTAGTGACAATGAATATGAAGAAGGTTTTTTCTATGGAATAAGAGAAGTATAAGAAGAACATTCACTCCAAACAAAAGAAGTTAAGCAAGAGGATAATGTCTCAGTTGATCTAAAGAAAGACTTCAATGTTATCCATGAGCAACTACTAGAGGTTAAAGATAATCTGAAATAATTGAAATGTTCCTTACTTGAGAAATTTGATCCATCACATGACTCAAAAGGTCAAAATATTTTAACTAATAAGGAAACATGTGTTTCAAAGGCTATAGATATGGATGCCAAGTTGCTACTTGACACAAATAAATAAAAAGAAGAGGAAGATTCCAAAGCACCAAAGGTCTCATATTTTAGGTTTGGCGAATCACACTCAAAAGGAAGGGAAGTTCTAAAATATGACAGCAAGGAAGCACCTAAGGTTTGTGAGGAAAGTTCCAATGTTCCTATGGCTCCAAATATTTAGTTTAGATCTTGTTTTGAGATAGGTGAATCAAGTTCAAAAGAAAAATAAATTCTTTAAGAAACTAAGGAAGAGGATTTAGATGCTACAAAGAAGGTTCAAGGATGCAATGCACAAGTTGAAAATGATCATAATGATAATGGTTAAGAAAGGTATGAGGAACCAAGGCATGAACAAAGGGCTTTTCAAGGACATTTTTTTTCTTGTAATGGATTTGGACAAAGGGCTATACACTGTAAAATCCATGGACCAAAGAAGTTTTATTTTGCTAGAAGAAACTTCAAAGGAAGAAGGTATGTTTTTTAGGGGCATTGCTTCTCATGTACCAAGATTGGTCATAAATATTTTCAGTGCAAAGGCAATGAGCAACATGGTTTTGGTTTTAGAGCTTCACAATTCGGAAGTCATGTGAGTAATGGTGTAGCACCCTAAAATTGGCGCAGTGAAATTCTAGTAATTAAATTCATCCTAGTAAATAATTTAAATTCAAATTTTAACCTCCCAAACCGCCCATTAACCGTCGAGTAATCCATTTCCCCCTTTTTTATGCCATTTTTAGAGGTTGTTTTGACCATTTGACAATATCGTCGCCGATCAAACGACATCGCCCCAGATATGATGATTTCTTCTGGGCTAGGACGTCCAGACTATCTTGTCGCAAAACTGATTTTGCACAATTAGCTTTTGTTCCAACGGGTCTCTAATCCGGGCAAAAGCGTGTCTGCGTCGTTAGAGACCCTCCCCCATTGGAGATCTCCCAAATAGGGATGATCTCCAACCTCCTAACTACTCCCCTAAGCCTATTTAATCCTTAGGACCTTCCCTTCCCAACCCCTGGCTGAATTTCCCTGTAACTTGATTTTGCGTGCATTAGAATACCCAAAGCATCATTTTGCATTTGTTATTTTCAAGTTTTCTTGCAGGGACCTCATTGATTTTCAGTCGGAGCAAGATCAGATCATCACAAACGATCTCGTTCAAATCTCGAACGATCCTATCACAATTCAATATGATTTCATTACTTCTAGATGATTTTGACTGCAATCTGCATTGGGGGCAATCAGTGCCTAGAGTTTGCACTTTCTCTTATTCCTTTTGTTGTTTTATTCTGCATTTTAATTAGTTTTATCCTTATTTCTTACTATTTTGCATTTGGAGTTCACCCATATAGCTTAAGTTGCATGATAAGATCATAATTTGTCATTATAATATCATAATTTGTCTGAATTTCTATTCATAACTATTGTTTAGTATTTGTATTGTTATTTTGTGTTGTTTCCCTCTGTCATCATAGTCGCATTCTCTGTATTTTGCATCTATTTTTTTGTTTGCAGGTCTTTGACGAATTCGTCTGACGAATTCATCAGATCTCAGATGATCTTGTATGATCTCAAATGATCTTGTAAAATCAGAGGTGACCTTGACTGCTTCAAACATCAGAATCTCCATCAGACATCCGGATCAGGTATTCTGCTTTTAATATTCTATAATTTCTCTTTTTTTGTCTTAATTATGCTTTCTGTATTCATTAAATCTGCACTTTCATATAGATTAATTTAGATTCATTTGGCCAAACCTAGGATATGAATGCTTAAGGCTAAAAATGAACACATAAAAACACATTCCAAACCTAGGCATGGAAACTGCCATTAAATGTTTCCTGGTGAACCCACCATCCGTTGAAAAATCATCAAAATACACCTCCCTTGAGAGGCGGGACCTTTGCAAGTCCTCTTAGTCCGAGGTACTGTGACATCCTTTTCCCATCCTCCTTTCGGGCATGGATCCTATAGCCTGAAGGTAAGGGTGCAAAAAATTTGGAGCGATACATTTTGGTGAACCCCACGTGAATGCATCATAACCTTTTGAAAAAAAAAAATAGAACTAAGACAGATGCATTTTAAATCATTTAAGGTTAATATCATGTTTAGATGGTAGCTCCTAAGAAAATATTAGTAGTTACTATAAATGTAGAAAACCAATTGGCAGCCATAGAAGTCAATTATGTACTTAGTGTGCCTGAAACAGATAGAAATCAACTCTTGTGGGACGAACTTGATAGGAGACTTAGTGTCATTTCATCTAGGTCAACAGAACTTAAATAGATCAAGAGGCCAGTCCTAGATAGAATCCTGGATCCTCATAAATTAGTCTTTTATCATGAACTTCAGAGAGCCTGCCATAGATGGTTAGCTTATAGGAAAGCTCTTGTATCTTCAAAAATTTTAACTTTCGACGAATACCTCAAGAACACAATTGTGGTTCGCCAATTTCTAGTTCATATAGAATCTCTAGAAACTGATATTATGATTAGAAGAAGATGGAACAACATTCCTAGAGCTATGTTGTATCATGAATATTGTTGTGAGAATTATTATTATCAATCAAAATCTGAAATACATGGTATTTCTATAGCTCTTTTCATTAAATTTTTAAAAGAAAACTTTCAATTTGAAGAAGAACACTTCATGACTCCTGAACAACTCGAGCCTATTAATGATATTTATAAATTGTTTATAGAAAACTAGATTGTTACTTTCAGTCTTATTTCTTGCATTTATTTGTGTTATTTGCTGTCTTTACAATATTATTTCAAAAATTAAAAAAAAAAAAAAACTAAAAACATAGTAAAAACTTAAACGTTTCATTTTAAATATTGTAGTAGGTATTTAGTAAATATATACCTCTTAATCTTGTTGCATATATATATATATATATATATATATATATATATATATATATATATATATATATATATATATATATATATATATATATATATATATATATTTGCTCAAATCAAAATTAAAGCACCATGCCTAAACTTAGGAATGGTAAAGAAACTTTAGGAGAAGAAGAAGATTGGATACAAGATACAACTAGAGACCCAAATGTCCTTCCTGGAGATCCAATTTCGAAAGGAAAAACTCTATATCAATCAGAACATGACCTATGTGAAGATAATGAACAAGAAAGAAGTGTTAAAGAGGATGGATACTCATCCCCTAGAGTAGCTCCAGATAGAACTATTGCTTTTGACAGCATAGATCATTTCAAAAAAATTCTTGATGATAACATTGACGCCCTTAATGTGGCAGTTTGTATTGATAGAGGACAAATTAGTGACACTCAAGCAGCCATGGAAGATATGTTTAACATACACACTAATCCCTTGTCCTTTGTTGATCAAGAAAGTGACAAGGCTGGGCCATCCAATACAGACATGGTCACTATGATTCAAAACATATCAAAACAATAGGTTACCCAACCTCCTAAAGAACCTGTTATTCAACCTAAAATCATTCCCATACAAAAGAAGCCTTCCTTCACTACTTTATTTCGCCAAACTATTGAGAAATATGCTTCAAGTAAACAAAAACCTAAAACGAAGCCAAACACCAATTTTCAACAATCTGGAATACAAAATAATACAACTTCAAAATTCCTTCATAACACTTTTACTACCAACAATTTACATAATAGTAACATGGCATCTAATCTTCATGTCCCTCCATCATATGCCCATAAAACCCATGTCAATGCCCTACCAAACCAATATGGGGGGCAAACTAGTAATCTGGAAGCCATGGTGAAACAATTAGCTTCACGTATGGACCAGATAGATCCCTACTGTCCCTTGTACAATTATTGAGAGATCTGTAGTCAACCTTTGGATCCCATAGTTGTAGCTCAACCGTACCCTAAGCATTTTCCCATGCCTATCTTGCCTATATATAAAGGAATCGAAGATCCCATAGAGCATATTTGCATGTTTAGGATAGCATGTCATGATATATCACATGATGAATTGCTATTACTAAAAATGTTCTCGAAAAGTTTAGGTGGAATGGCATTAGAGTGGTACTATCAGTTGCCCACTCATTCTTTGAGAAACTTTGAAGAAATAGCTAAATCATTTTTCCATCAATTTAGTGCCTATATCGAGAGGCATGTAACCATTAAATATTTATACAACTTAAAACAAGAAAAGGATGAATGTTTTTCCGATTTCTTAGCTATATGGAGGCAATTGATAGGAAAACTACACTTTGTGCTACCTTATAGGGAAATGTTGGACATTTTTATCAATAATTTACAAGAACAAATATCTTATGAACTATCAACTACTACTTTAACTACCTTCGACCAAGCTATAGATTTAGATCGAAGAGTAGAAGATGCCCTCATTAGGAGAGGCCAACTTAGGAAGAAGGATGATGAGAAAACATCCAAAAATCAATATAAAAACAAACAAGTTGTCGGTGATGGAGTCACTGACAGCAAAAATGTTGCTAATATCAATGCAACAAAGACAACAAAAAAATTTATATTGAAACCTCCTGATAAGCCTCCTTGAGAATTTACTAGATTGAATCAACCCTTATCAACTATTTTACCTCAATTACTCGAAAGAGGTTTGATCCAATTACCAGCTATCCGGGAACCTAATCCAACTATACCCGGATACAGAGCTAACTTACACTGTAATTCCCATAGAGGACCTGGACACTCTACCAATGCTTGTAAAAGCTTGAGACATAAAATACAAGATTTGATTGATAATAATGAAATGGAAGTGCAAGCCTTCCAACCTAAACAAAAACCTCCTAATAATACTCAAAAGACTATTCCCAAAAATCAAAATCAAAATGCTAATCAAACATTAGACATATTCCAACACCCTTTACCAAGACATGGTAAAGAAGTGGCCAATCAAATCGAACATCATAATGTTCCCCCTCCTACCCGATATGTAGGAACCATTAGCAGACAATTACCTGTTCAGGATCTTCAAATATTTGACATGACCTTATCCCTGGTTACGACCAGGCCTTTACATAATTTTCAAACTTTTGATTCTAGTGATGTAGAATCAGATAGTGAAAATGAACTAGACATTACTTCAAACCAATCGAATAGTTCTGAAAATGAATCAGATCCTATTCAACCCGTCACAGATGCCATGGTTCCAGAAGAACCATTTCCTAGAAGAGTTACTACTCGACCCTCTTCTAATCAATTCCTTCCTAATGAACAAGCCATAAATGCTAGACCGAGACTAGTTCAACGTCCTCAATATAACATTGTAGGTACCATCGGAGTCGTTACCCGACAACAGGCTCAAAATTCTCAACAAGAATCAAATCAGAATGATGGATCGACTCCATTCATTTTGAAAAATCCCAATAAAGGGAATCATGCTCCTAATGTTCAACCTAAACCCCCTTACGATATTAATGAGCAATTATCCAATACTATAGCCAGAATTTCCCTTTTGGATTTATTAAGATCTTCTCCCACCCATAGGGATGAGTTGATGCTTACATTAAGCCAAATGATGGTACCTCAAAACATCCAACCTGAAGCTATGGCCAATACTATCATCACTCGAGAGGTTGATTGTATTGACTTTTGGGATAAAGATATCCCACAACACAGTTTACATAAGGACAATCCCTTATATATTCTCGCTCTAATTGGAGATGTAGCTGTCAAACGAGTCCTGATTGATAATGGCTCATCTCTAAACATTTGCACTTTTGACTTCTACCAACGATTTGGCTTTAGAAGTGATGAAATGAAAAAAATTGACATGATTATCAAAGCCTTTAATGATGAAACACAAGAAACATGTGGAGTTATTACCCTCCCATTGCAAGTCGGTCCTAGAACCCTAGAAACAATCGTGTTTATTATACATTGCCCAGCATCGTACAATATACTTTTGGTTCACCCTTGGATTAATGCGATGCGAGCGGTCCCATCAACTTTACACCAATGTGTTAAGTTTGAATTTAAAAATCAGTTGGTCACTATCCATGGTGATCCTAGACCCTTTGATATGTGTGCTTTGGCAGAACCTGTAGGAGTGCAATTTTGCCCTGCTCTGTCATCCACACATCCTAGTTCTTATTTTTCATCTAAACGTGTGAAACACACACCCATAACTTCACCTACTTCCCCTCCAGTAATTTCATCCTCTTATATAGATCAAAAATTTTCTAAACAAATCACTCTAGAACCTCAAAAATATCTTAAATCTACAACCAACCCTTCATGTTCAATCCCTATAAATTCAAAACCCACAGAAACAACTATCATACCTTCCACATCTCAAGATATAAGAAATAATCCTTCTACATCTTATGCCCTTTCCGATGAACTTTTACCAGATTTATCCACAACATTAATATCAGAAAAAACAAATGCTTTCATGCAAGATTCAATTCTTTTAAATAAATTGCCACCATCTCCTCGTACTTTGGGCCTCCCACAACCTATGGGAAGTACTTACCAAGTTGGGAGTTGTTCCTTCATTTATAAAGGATATGACTGGGTAAGAATCCCTCGGAATATCAAAACTCATCATGAGGGATACGCTCGGTGTTATTTTACCAATGATTATATTAAAGCTAAACCCATGATGCTTAAAATGGGATATAAAGGGAAAGGCTTGGGACATTTCCAAAATGGCATGAAAGAACCTTTCGAGGTAGAACCGTGGCCTGCCCACTGTGGTGTGGGCCTATTTCCTAGTAAGGGTCAACCCTTTCCTTTTGAAGATGATGATCATCTCATATGTTACCAAGATTATTTGGATAGGCATGTTGATTTGCCTCTTAAATATCAGTCATTTTCATGTAACATGCTATCCATAGCTTACCCTGAAATGATTGTTGACCCCGATGAAGAGTTGGAAGGAGATATCTTCCATGATGTCTCTGTTGAAGAGATGTTACACAATGGATTTTATTTTGATGGTTCTATACCAACTATAGCCCAACTTGAGGCCACTAATCCTCAAGATGAATTATCCGAATTAACCTTACAAGAATTACAAGAATTGGGCGTTTCACCCGCCCCACCTAATTTTGAAAGACATCTACACATGAAGGTAGAAAACATCATTAAAATTAATATTGGAACTGAGGATAATCCTCACATAATCAATATTGGATCAGAATTAAGTCAAGAAAAACAATAACAATACATTGCATTCCTTAAAGAGTATGAAGATGTCTTCGCTTGGACATACGAAGATATGCCAAGTCTAGACCCTTCCGTAGTCATGCATCATCTAGTTGTCCATCCGGATGCTAAACATGTTAAACAAAAACTTAGAAAAATGCATCCCAAAGTGGCTCTGCTAGTCAAAGGGGAGTTAGAAAAACTCTCGAATGTTGTCTTTATACGAGGCTATTGATTATCCTTGAATGGATCTCAAACGTAGTTCCAGTCACCAAGAAAGAAGCTACCAAAGTTAGGGTTTGCACAAATTTTAGAGATATTAACGCTGCATGCCCTAAAGATGACTTTCCTCTTCCAAACATGGATCAAATAATTGACTTTACTGCCGGAAGTGGGATGATGTCCTTAATGGATGGATTCTCCGGTTATAATCAAATCAGGATAGCTCCTGAAGATCAGGCTAAAACAACCTTTATTACCCCCTGGGGTACCTTTTGTTGGAAAGTGATGCCATTTGGCTTAAATAACGTAGGTGCAACCTATCAACGAGCTATGACCTATATTTTTCATGATATGATGCATGATATCCTACATGATTATGTAGATGATATTATAGCTCGCTCTATTTTGGAAGATAATCATTTAGACGATTTGAGAAAAAATTTTAATCGATTACGAGAATATCTCATTCGATTAAATCTAGCAAAATGCATATTCGAAGTTAAGTCCGGCAAACTATTAGGGGTTTTAGTTTCTTTGCATGATATTGAAATTGACCCTCTCAAAATTGTGGCCATCACTGATATGCCTGCACCTACTAATATATCTAAGTTACGAAGTTTACAAGTTAAGCTTCAAGCTATCCGTCGCTTCATTGATAAGCTGGCGGACAAAACCGGTCCCTTTCTTAAACTCCTTAAGAAGGATGTCCCTTTTAATTGCGACACCAAATGTTGAGAAGCTTTTGAACTTCTCAAACAATACCTCCTTAATCCACCTATGCTTTCACCACCTAAACCTGATCGCCCATTCCTCCTATATATTTCAGCTTCGGATTATCGCCTTAGGGGCTATGTTAGCTCAATTTGATGATGAAAAGAGAGAATGTGCTAATTATTATATTAGCCTAACCTTCATCAGTTATGAAACCCACTACACAGCATTAGAAAAACTATGTCTAGCAATCGTCTTTGCTACGCAAAAATTACGACATTATATGCTTAGTTAGAAAACTTATGTCATTGCTAAATATGATCCCTTAAGGTATCTCATGAGTCGACCTTATTTATCGGGTTGCATAGCCAAGTGGGTTCTTGCTCTAAGTAAGTTTGATCTCAAATTCATAGGATAGAAGTCTGTTAAAGGTCAAATCATAGCAGATCAATTAGCTGCTGCACCCTTAGAGTCTACCCATCCCCTTGTCATCGAGTTTCTGGATGAATGCCTTCAATTAGAGGCAGACCATACTAAACAATGGTCCTTATCCTTTGATGGAGCCCGATGCATGAGTGGGGCTGGTGCGGGTATTATTTTAATATCCCCACGAAAATATCTTATTCCTCTATCCTTCAAATTGACATTTGCTTGCACCAACAATACTGCTGAGTATGAAGCTCTAATCCTTGGATTACGAGCTGCTTTAGCGCTCAAAATTAAACATATTTTAGTTTTTGGTGATTCTCAACTGGTTATAAACCAAATTAATGAATTTTATCAAACCAGAGATGATAAAATGCACCCATATAAGGCCTATTTTTTACAACTAATGTCCTTATTTGATCAAGTTACCTTGGAAGCCATTCCTTGAACTAGCAACCGTGCAGCTGATGCTATGGCCGCAGCTGCATCTCTCCTGCCCTTGGAGTTAGATGACGAATATGCCACTATCATTATTTGTCGACTCCAGGAACCCACTTCAAATAAGTCATGCTTAGAGCCTTTGGATGTGTTTCTAATCAATGAAACTACTCCTAAACCTTGGTATACGAACATATTTGATTTTCTCCAAAATGGGACTTTCCCTACCAATTCTAATAGCAACCAGCGTCGGTTATTATGTAGACGAGCAAGTCGATTTGTAATAATTGGCAATACTTTGTATAGGAGATATTTTGAAGGTATCCTATTAAGATGTTTGAACTTAGAAGAGTCTAAATTTGCCTTGAGTGAAGCCCACGAGGGATCTTGTGGAGGACACTTTAGTGGTAGCGTCATTGCTAAAAAGCTCCTTTGGATAGGATACTTTTGGCCTACCATGGAAATGGCTACACATGAGTATGTGCGCCATTGCAACAAGTGTCAAAAACATGCTGACCTTGTCCATGCACCTGCACAAGAGCTGCAAGCTATTTCATCTCCTTGGCCCTTTTCAAAATGGGGTTTAGACATTATTGGCAAAATCAATCCTATGTCATCTGATGGACACAAGTTCATCATAACCACCACTGAGTATTTCATGAAATGGGTCGAAGCTATGCCTTTAGCTTCCTACACTGGCACACAAGTCTCTAAATTTATTTTTAATCAAATCATTTGTAGGTTTGAAATTCCTGCAAATCTCATCTTTGATAATGGAACTTGTTTCAAAAATAAAGATGTTAAAAAATTATGCCAAAAATATAAGATTCAACATCGCTGGTCCACTCCCTATTATCCTCAGGGTAATGGTCAAGCAGAAGCATCTAACAAAACCTTAATCAAAATCCTCAAAATATTGGTCAATAAAACTGGCCGTGACTGGCACATTCAATTATATCCAGCCTTATGGGCCTATCGAACTAGTGTTCGAACCCCCACGGGAACTTCACCAATTGTTTTGGTTTATGGTGCTGAAGCAGTTTTTCCCTTTGAATTAGAAGTTCCTTCTTTGGCTCTGCTACTTCAAGATACCGAAGTAGGAGATGAATTAGAAGTTCCTTCTTAACAATATTTCTATACTGGGATTATCTTGACGACCGAGCGAGCAGTGACTCCATGAAATGGTCTATAATAGTGAAAATGTCCTTTGAAATTATTGTTACAAGTCTCTTTTTATTTTTTTACCACATCACATTACAAACAAACCAATTTTTTACATCAGATTATTTCATTTAAAATATTACCGCATGACATCAAAATTATAAATTTTCAAAATGACATAATTTCATGAATCCCTAATACAATTATCAAATCAATCAAACATAAAAGCATCATAAACATACACATAACACAAGTCATATGATCCAAACTATATCATCTCATATATATATCAACCGCATATATACATCATCAAAACTGGATCGATATGCCACAATCAGTACCTCGGCATACTCAATCCTCTATCAAAAATAATAAACCTACATATCAATCTATACAGTGTAATGCAGTCCTCTAGCCTCGAGAGCCCCTCGATCTCTCAGCCTCATCTCCTCCCTCGCCCTGAGGTGGACGATGTGGCCCCATCGCAATCTGTGTAGTATTGTGAGTTCTAGTCCTCGATCGGGATGAAGTCCTAGACGACCCAATATTGATCGACTCTGTGATGTTGGATGGCAGGGGTATTCTATCCTCCTCTAGCACCAACTGATAGTACAAAGTCTGGTAGAAAGTAATTTGGGCAATAGCCCGTGTTAGCTCTCCAGTGCTCACTCCTTCGCCCTGTGCCCTGAGGCATGTAATCTCATCTCTAAGCTAGGTAACCTCAGCTTGATGGCATGCAACCTCATCCTACAATGTCTGCACCTATGCCTGGAGATGATCTCTCTCCACTCAAAGAGTAGCTATCTCGCTACTCTCCCCTGTGTCAACACCCTTGCCCTTATTAGGTGATGGTGGCCTCTCTCTCTGAGGAGAAGGGGGTCTCGCCTGCCTCCTCTCCCTCTTCCATGGCCTCTCCTGTGCATGCGGCCTCCTCACCTCTCTCTCATCGTGACCCTGGGTTGCCTCCATAGCCTCCTGGAATTGCCTCCCTATCTGATGCACAACTGCGTGTATCAGGCCCTGAGCCCTCGTCATCCGAGGAGGGCAGATGCCTATGTACCAGGCATCATAGCCATCGACTACCCCTACGTTGTCCCCATCCACTGGCTAAATGGGGGCATCGTTCGAGTCTTGGCTCCAAAAGTGCTGCATGTTTGGAGCCTCGATCACTATAGTGTTATCCCGGATAGTCCAAGAAAATTCATAATCCCTGAGAGATGGGATCCCCTGCTGTAGACCGAACTATCGCAAAACTCGGTCATAGCGATGGATCTCCACCTCTCCCCTCTCCATCTGAAGCCAGCAAACTCGCCTAACGTGAGCTAACTCTTGTCCATCCTCGGCCCACCCTGGATGCTCCCTCCATGGCCTCCAGGTGATCTGGTCTGGGACTAGGTCATCTAATAGTCTTTGAGACATCGAAAGGTCGATCCGTCGCTGTGACCTTCTCTAGAGCCACCAGTAGAAAACTCGGGGCCTCTCCCCATCAATCCTTGTCAGAGGAAGCCCTATCGACCTTCGCACAGCAATGTGCTCCCAACACCAAACCTATAGGAGTGATGTCATCACCAGACATTGGCCGCCCTTGTACATGACCCCATATAGGATCCTGTACAACCGGCATAGTACAAAACTGCCCCAAGAGAACCTGTAGCCATGATCCTACATGTCACAGATCACATCTGCTAGCATCCACGACACCCTGCACCCACTCTGGTGGCACAGCAAAAGTCCACCAACTACTCCAGCTAGAACCCGTGTGAGTCTAGATGCCCTAGGCATCTAGCGTAGTGCCTCGATGTTAACTTCACCCTTCTCCAGGGCGAAGCTCGGGTCACCGCACAATTGTCCCATAGCATGGCCCTAATTGGCCATAGGAGTGATCAAACGTCCTTGTATGGGGATTCTCAGAATCCTCCATACATCCTCTAGAGTGGGAGTCATCTCCCCTGTAGGTAACCAAAAACATGAAGAACCTGGATACCATCTCTCTGCTAGGGCTGTCAGTAGCCCCATATCTGTAGACACCTGTGGCATCTCTGCCACATGCTGCAAGCTGACCTGTGCTAGATGATCTTGCTCTGCCTATGTAAGAGCAGCCAAGTCATCTCTCAAACCTCCATACTTCCATTCCTTGCTCTTTAGCAAACCTCTCTACAACATAAACAACAAAACAACAAACAATCATTAATAACACATTCAAGTATTTAAAAATGCAAGTAAAATAAGTTCAATTTATGCAATTGATGATATCGTCCACTATTGGACTATATCATCCAAAATTTGAGCAGAATCATCTCTGATTTCGCAAGCCGAAATCGTCCCTATTTTGACGAAATCGTCCCCCTTTCGTCGATTTTGGCCTTGGACGAAATTGGTAAAATTGAGACGATTTCGTCGAAATCAAGACGATTTTGTTTCGACGATGTCGACTGCCCAAAAATGGCCGCAATGCTCAAAAATTGATTAAAATTTACCTAAAAAGCATGTAAAATCAAATTAAATCATTCTAAGTTAAGTCTAAGACTCTTACCCGTAGACCGCGTCGGACCTCTGTTGATCTGTGCGTTGTCTCCACCATTTTTGCTTCAGAGCTCTAAAACTAGTAAAAATGAACAATAAAAATGAATTAGGGTTTTACCTTATTTTTCTTAATTTTATTCAAAATTAATTTTGCTTTTTCGCGTTTTTACCTCAAACGTTCGATTTGCGTAAAAACACGGAGGGGGCACCATAGTAAGCTGTCATACGATTCGACCAAGAATCATCGCCTAAAAATGGGAATAATTTTTGCTTTCTCGTAGATCGAGAAGAACTCACCTTTAACGCATTTTCTTCGGAAAATTTTCTAAAGAGGGGGCAAAATTTAGCACCCTAAAATTGGCACAGTGAAATTCTAGTAATTACATTCATCCTAGTAAATAATTTAAATTCAAATTTCCCAAATTGCCCGTTAACTGTCGGGTAATCTGTTTCCCTCTTTTTTGTGTCATTTTTAGAGGTTGTTTTGATCATTTGACGATATCGTCGCCGATTAGACGATATCGCCCCAGATTTGACGATTTCGTCTAGGCTAGGACGTCCAGATGATCTTATTGCAAAACTAATTTTGCACAATTAGCTTCTGTTCCAACAGGTCTCTAATCTGGGCAGAAGCATGTCTACGCCGTTAGAGACCCTCCCCCGTTGGAGATCTCCCAAATAGGGATGATCTCCAACCTCATAACTACTCCCCTAAGCCTATTTAATCCTTAGGACCTTCCCTCCCCAACCCCTGGCTGAATTTCCCTGTAACTTGATTTTGCGTGCATTAGAATACCCAAAGCATCATTTTGCATTTGTTATTTTCAAGTTTTCTTGTAGGGACCCCATTGATTTTTAGCCAGAGCAAGCTCAGATCGTCGCAGATGATCTCGTTCAAATCTTAGACGATCCTGTTGCAATTCGAGATGATTTCATTACTTCCAGATGATTTTGACTACAATCTGCATTAGGGGCAATCAGTGCCCAGAGTTTGCACTTTCTCTTATTCCTTTTGCTATTTTATTCTGCATTTTAGTTAGTTTTATCCTTATTTCTTACTATTTTGCATTTGGAGTTCACCCATATAGCTTAAGTTGCATGATAAGATCATAATTTGTCATTATAATATCATAATTTTTCTGAATTTCTATTCATAACTATTGTTTAGTATTCGTATTGTTATTTTGTGTTGTTTCCCTCTGTCATCATAGTCGCATTCTCTGTATTTTGCATCTATTTTTTTGTTTGCAGGTCTCTGACGAATTTGTCAGATCTCAGACGATCTTGTCTGATCTCAGACGATCTTGTCAAATTAGAGGCGATCCTGACTGCTTCAAACATCAGAATCTCCATCAGACATCCGGATCAGGTATTCTGCTTTTAATATTCTATAATTTCTCTTTTTCTATCTTAATTTTGCTTTCTGTATTCATTAAATCTGCACTTTCATATAGATTAATTTAGATTCATTTGGCCAAACCTAGGATATGAATGCTTAAGGCTAAAAACGAACACATAAAAACACATTCCAAACCAATGCGTGGAAACTGCCATTAAATGTTTCCTGGTGAACCCACCATCCATCGAAAAATCATCAAAATACACCTCCCTTGAGAGGCGGGACCTTTGCAAGTCCTCTCAGTCCGAGGTACCGCAACATCCTTTTCCCATCCTCCTTCCGAGCACGGATCCTATAGCCTGAAGGTAAGGGTGCAAAAAATTTGGAGCGATACAAATGGTCATGAAACAAAGCTTCACAATACAGGGTTCAGGAAAGGAATGGATATGGAAATTATTTCAAGAAATAATTCAGGACATGGGCACCATACAAAGGATACAATATCAAGTGTTTTAATTGCAATAACTTTGGGCATATTGTAAAATGGTGTAGGACTCAATTCCAAATAGGTTCAAGACAAGAAGGTCAAACAGTTTCAAGGTAAGAAGGTCAAACAAGTTCAAGACAAGAAGGTCAAATAGGTTATAGACAAGAAGATAAAGTAATTCATCAAGAGAAGGATATCAAAAAAACATGGAAGGAAGTTGATAGAGGAAATAAACAATATGATATGGGAGTAAAAGTACTCCTAACCCAAAATTAATCACCTCAAGAGAGAAGGTGGTGATGGGGCTAAGTTTAAGAGTCACATAGTTTAGCCCCATAGGTGTTCCTTTTGCCATTGATGTCAAAGGGGGAGATATTTGAGTAAGGGGGAGAGCATTGAGTTATGAGGAGAAGCCTCCAAAGAGAGCATTGAGTTAGGGGGAGCAACCTCCATAGATATTATTGAGTCAGGGGGAGCAGATTTGATTCTCAGAGATGGTTTTTGAAGTGATTGTGGTTTTTTCTTTAGAGTTGTTGCCATCAATGACAAAGGGGGATATTGTTGACAATTTGAGTTATTTTATGTTATCATTGATGTCATATGGATCACATTGAGTTTTTGTGGGCAGATCATATTTTGGAAAGCATGGATAAATTCAAGGTTTTTGTGAAAACCAAGGTAGGCAAAATAAAATGTTTTATTTAAAACCATGGATGGTATATTTGAAATGGGTTTTTCTTAAAACCTAGGTTGGCCTTTTGTTTTGTCGAAAAAGGTGCCCCGGTGATGGAGATATTTAATTTTAAATATTTCATTTAAATTTTAATTATTTAAAATTTAAATTTAAATTTTAAAATTAAAATTAAAGTTAGTGTTGACGTCTAAAGAAAGAGGGAAAATAGATAATGCACCGACTTCATCAAAAATTAGGAGAATACTATATAAAGGGGGATCCTAAGGTTCATTTGAAATTAATCCTTGCTTGTGTTAATCGTTGGCTAGACATCCGAAGAGAGCTCATGCAAAAATTGTTTTGAAAAGGGAGACAACGAATAAATCCAAGGTTGGTTGAAATCCCAAGACATTGTGTGCAGAGTGGCGCATTGGCAATTGGCTTTTTGTTAAGGTGTGTGGCAATGCTTTACATTAAGGTTCAAATCTCCTTGACTGCATTCGAAGGCATTGGAAGGAAAGCGCTCGAAGCACTTTTGGTTTGCATGGAAGGGAGGAAGGACTTAAGACATGTCGTGTCTTTTACTTTTGAACGAGCGGCTAGCTCATGTGGCAACCTTAGTCGTGGCTAAGGCACTCGCGGTGTGTGCAAGTTGGGGGTTCGAATTCCCTTGAGGAGGTAATTACGTTTTGCTCTAATTAATTTCGTTGATGCCCTAGGATAGGAGTTATAAGGTGGTTAAGTAATAATTAAAGTTTTTAATTAAACTTTATTTTAGTAAGGGCTATGATTATTATATCAGAGGTGGATGAGTTGTTGATTTATTTTGATATTCATGAAATTGAGAATTAGGATTTAGGAGAAATAAGGAGTTGTTATAAAATATTTTTGAGAGCCTTATTGATTATTATTTTTGATAAGGGTTTTATTAAAAAGGACTTTGGTGGATGTGTTTATTAAGTTGGAGTAAAAAGGTGTAAATTGAGTTATGCTTATCTTGTGATTATTATTTGAAGTCCATTAATACTTATTAATATTGGAAAGGAAAGTGGTATTTAGTGTGGCATATTTTATGGACAATGTCTTGGCATCAAAAAGGTATGGGCACATTCTCCTATTGATTGGTTATGGTGGTTGATTTATGAAATATCATTGGAGTGAAAAGGATTGACTATGGTTTCCTTTTCAAAAGTGGTTGGTTAATTGCTTCAAGGTTTTCTGGTTTGACAGTTGTGTTTAAACCTTGTTTTATAAGCATAGTTTTTGAAGCCCATTCGTTGTGAAGAACTTGAAAAGAACGTGAGTATCATTGTTATGTGAGATTTATGGTGGAGTATTGTTGTAAATATTTGAGTTGGTTGATACATGGTCGGACTAGTATTTTTGTGAGAAATAGTAGTCCCTTGTGGTGATTGGTTAAGTTGAGTTGATTGAGCCTAGTCAAGTGATTGCATGAGGTGATTTTTCAAGTTCTATGAAACAAACTATTCCATAATTCTGATTTGATTTGAGAGTGATATTAGAACATAATGAGTCTCTAACAATTCTCTTTATGATTTTATGAGTTGACTTGAGTTGAGTTGAGATTGATTTGAGTTGAGTTGAGTTGAGAGTGATATTAGAACATATTGAGTCTCTAACAATTTATGCTTCTATGAGTTGAATTGAGTTGAGTTGAGATTGATTTGAGTTGATATGAGTTGAATATTGAGCTTAGAAAATATTAAGTCTCTAAAAATTCTCTTTATGCTTCTATGAGTTGATCTAACTTGAGTTGATTTGAGATCATTGTGGATCATTGTTGCCATACATTAAAGAGTACATTGCCATTCATTGTTGAGTTCATATTTGAGCTTTTCCTTGATAGATTTGTGGATGAGATTTGAGTGCTACTTGAGCATGATTGATTGAGCCTTTGAGAAGGCCTTTGTGGACAGTTTTGGGACAACCTTTATGGACAGTTTTGGGATAACTTTGTGGATAGTTTTGGGACAGCTTTATGGATAGTTTTGGGACAGCTTTATGGATAGCTTTGTGGACAGTTTTGGGATATATTTGTGGACATATTTGAGCAAGTTCTTGGTGATATTTCTAGAGTATATTTGAGCAAGTTCTTGGTGTTATTGCTAGGGCATATTTGAGCAAGTTCTTAGTGAGCTTGCTAGAGCATATTTAAGCAAATTCTTGGTGAGCCTGGTAGAGCAGATTTGAACAAGTTCTTGGTGAGCTTGCTAGAGCATATTTGGGCAAGTTCTTGGTGAACTTGCTAGAGTAGATTTGAACAAGTCCTTGGTGAGCTTGTTGGAGCAGATTTTGGGCAAGTTCTTGGTGAGATTTCTAGAGCAGATTTGAACAAGTTCTTGGTGAGCTTGTTGGAGTAATTTTGGACAAGTTCTATGTGATCTTGTTACTCAATTTTGGACAAGTTTTGTGTGAGCTTGTTATTTAGTTTTGGATAAGTTTGTGTGAGCTTGTTATTCAAATTTGGACAAGTTCTATGTGAACTTGTTATTGAATAGCTTTGAGCAGATCAAAGAAATTATTGTATTGGATAAGTATCCTTATTTCTGTATGAAATATTATAAGGAGAATATATAGTGGAGTACCCCACATTGGAGGAACCATGTTAAATATTATGTCTCAATTATGTGTGGTGACTTGTGCTCTTGCTTACTACTGTTATCTAAGTTATTAATGCACATTGCTATATTTAGTTATTGCAATTAAGGACATTAATTAATATTGATTTGGAAAGAAAGTAAAAAGTGGTCTTATACTGTTCACACCTCCTCTCAGTATAAGCTTGTGTTCTTCAATTGGTATTAGAGCAGGTTCCTTCGAAAAATCTAACAACTTGAGGGTAGATTCTACAAGAACACAGATGGCTTAATAGAATGAATCATCTATAAATAAGGCTCCATTATTTGATGGTGACAATTATGCTTTCTAGAGCATGAGGATGAATAACTACTTGGTATCACAAGGATATGAGGTATGTCAAATGGTTGAAAAAGAGTATAGGGTTGAAGGTGATCCCAAGGCAGATAAGACTATCAAAAAATTAGTTGAGATCAATGCAAGAGCAATGAATTGTATTTTGAGTGGGCTTCATGAGACATATTTTGCAAAGGTCATGGTATGTAATTCATCTAATGAAATGTGGATCAAGTTGCGAAATACTTATGAAGGATATTCCAAGGTAAAATTGGCAAAACTACAAACTCATAGAAAAATATTTGAAGAATTTAAAATGGAATATTTTGAAGATATTACAAAGTTTTTATTTCATGTTGATGAGATTACTAACAACATGAGAGGCCTAGGTTTTTAGATGAAATAATCAGAAGTTACTCAAAATATTTTTAGATCACTTCCCATGAAATATGATTCTAAAGTTTCAGCAATAGAAAAGACAATGGGTATCAACAAGCTAACAATGGAAGAATTGCAAGGTACTCTCACAAATTATGAGATGAGAGTAAGCAAGAATCAGGTTCCAATAAAAGAGATTGCATTCAAGGCTTTAGAGAAAGAGAAAGGGAAAGTGTTAGAGACAAGTAGAGGTTAAGATAATGATGAGGAAGCTAACTTCATCAAAAGGAATAAGGACTCAAAGAATTTCAGGGATATAAAGAAATTCAGATGCTACAAGTGTGGTGATCTTGGTCACTATGCATACAAGTGTCCACATGAAGAAAATGGTGATGATGAAAAATAGGATCAAAGAAGAAAATAATATGGAAAGCATAAGCATGACAAATATGACAAATACAAGCAAAACAAGTATGAGAAGAAGAAAAATTTTTGTAAGGCAAAGAAATATTACTACATTATAGAAGAAAGTGATAGCTCAGATCACAGTGATAGAGACAAGTAAGATGATGAAAAGGAATAACATCTATTCCTAGAAATAGAAGGTGAAAGAGAATAGTGCTTTGTGTGTGCTCAAAGAGATCACAGATCAGGATATTGCAATGGTTTCAATGATAGTTAAGATGAGATGACACATCAAGGAAACATGTATGTTCAAAGAAATCTTGAGAGTTTGTTTGTTATAGAAGATTATAAGGATCTTCGTGATAGTGAAGATAAAGAAGGTTTTTCTATGGAATAAGAGAAGTAGAAGAACATTCACTCCAAACAAAAGAAGTTAAGCAAGAGGATAATGTCTCAGTTGATCTAAAGGAATACTTCAATGTTATCCATGAGAAACTACAAGAGGTTAAAGAGAATCTAAAAGAATTGAAATGCTCCTTACTTGAGAAATTTGATCCATCACATGACACAAAATGTCAAGATATTTTCACTAAGAAGGAAACATGTGTTTCAAAGGCTATAGATATGGATGCCAAGTTGCTACTTAACACAAATAAAGAAAAAGAAGAGGAAGTTTCTAAAGCACCAAAGGTCTCATATTTCAGGTTTGGGGAATCACACTCAAAAGGAAAGGAAGTTCTAAAATATGAAAGCAAGGAAGCACCTAAGGTTTGTGAGGAAAGTTCCAAAGTTCCTATGGCTCCAAATATTCAGTTTGGATCTTGTTTTGAGATAGGTGAATCAAGTTCAAAAGAAAAAGAAATTCTTGAAGAAACTAAGGAAGAGGATTTATATGCTCCAAAGAAGGTTCAATGATGCAATGCACAAGTTGAAATTGATCATAAGGATAATGGTAAACCAAGGCATGAAAAAAGGGCTTTTCAAGGACATTGTTTTTCTTGTAATGGATTTGGACAAAGGGGTATACACTGTAGAATCCATGGATCAAAGAAGTTTGATTTTGCTAGAAGAAACTTCAAAGGAACAAGGTATGGTTTTTATGGGTATTTCTTCTCATGTAACAAGATTGGTCATAGAGATTTTCAGTGCAAAGGAAATAAGAAATATGGTTTTGGTTTTAGAGCTTCACAATTCAGAATTCATGAGAGTAATGGTCATGAAAACAGAGCTTAAAAATATAGGGTTCAGGAAAGGAATGGATATGGAAATTATTTCAAGAAAGAATTTAGGACATGGGAACCATACAAAGGCTACAATATCAAGTGTTTTAATTGCAATAACTTTGGGCATATTGCAAAATGGTGTAGGACTCAATTCCAAATAGGTTCAAGGCAAGAAGATCAAATAGGTTCAAGGTAAGAAGGTCAAACAAGTTCAAGGCAAGAAGGTCAAATAGGTTCTAGACAAGAAGATAAAGTAATTCATCAAGATAAGGATATCAAAAAAACATGAAAGGAAGTTGATAGAGGAAAGAAAAAATGTGAGATGGGAGTAAAAGTACTCCCACCCCAAAATTAATCACCTCAAGAGAGAAGGTGGTGAGGGGGCTAAGTTTAAGAGTCATATATTTTAGCCCCATAGGTGTCCCTTTTGTGATTGATGTCAAAGGGAGAGATATTTGAGTAAGGGGGAGAGCATTGAGTTAGGAGGAGTAGCCTCCAAAGAGAGCATTGAGTTAGGGGGAGAATCCTCCATAGAGATTATTGATTCAGGGGGAGCAGCTTTGATTCTCAGAGATGGTTTTTATATTGATTGTGGTTTTTGGTTTAGAGGTATTGCCATTAATGAAAAAGGGGGAGATTGTTCGTAATTTGAGTTATTTTATGTTGTCATTGATGTCATATGGATCACATTGAGTTTTGGTGGGCAAATAATATTTTGGAAAGCATGGATAAATTTAGGGATTTTATGAAAACCAAGGTAGGCAAAATAAAATGTTTTATTTAAAACCATGGATGGTAGATTTGAAATGGACTTTTCTTAAAAACCAGCTTGACCTTTCGTTTTGTCAAAAAATGTTCCTCGATGATGGAGATATTTAATATTAAATATTTCATTTAAATTTTAATTATTTAAAATTTAAATTTAAATTTTAAAATTTAAATTAAAAATAGCGTCGACATCTAAAGAAAGAGGGAAAATAAATAATGCATCGAAATTATCAAAAATGAGAAGACTATATAAATGGGGATCCTAAGGTTCATTAGAAATTAATCCTTTCTCGTGTTAATCATTGGCTAAGCATTGGAAGAGATCTCATGCGAAAATCGTTTGAAAAGGGAGACAACGAATAAATCTAAGGTTGGTCGAAATCCAAAGACATTGTGGGCAGAGTGGCGCATTGGCAATTGGATTTTTGTTAAGGTGTGTGGCAAAAATTTATGTCAAGGTTTGAATCTCCTTGATTGCATTCAAAGGCATTGGAAGGAAAGCGCTCGAAGCGCTTTTGGTTTGCATGGAAGGGAGGAAGGACTTAAGGAAAGTCATGCCTTTTCCTGTTGAACGAGGGGCTAGCTCATGTGGCAACCTTAGCCGCGGCTAAGGTGCTCACGATGTGTGCAAGTTGGGGGTTCAAATCCCCTTGAGGAGGTAATTATGTTTTTCTCTAATTAATTTCATTGATGCCCTAGGATAGGAGTTATAAGGTGGTTAAGGAATAATTAAAGTTTTTAATTAAAATTTATTTTTATAATGGCTATGATTATTATTTTAGAGGTGGATGAGTTGTTGACTTATTTTGATATTCATGAAATTGAAAATTAATATTTAGGATAAATAAGGAGTTGTTATAAAATATTTTTGAGAGCCTTATTGATTATTATTTTTGATAAGGGTTTTATTAAAAAGGACTTTTGTGGATGTGTTTATTAAGTTGGAGTAAAAAGGTGTAAATTGAGTTATGCTTATCTTGTGATTATTATTTGAAGTCCACTAATCCTTATTGATATTGGAAAGGAAAGTTGTATTTAGTATGATAGAGTTTGTGGACAACTTCTTGGCATAAAAAAGTTATTGGCACATTCTCCTATTGATTGGTTATGGTGGTTGATTTCTAAAATATCATTGGAGTGAAAAGGATTGATTGTGGTTTCCTTTTCGAAAGTGGTTGGTTAAATGCTTCAAGGTTTTCTAGTTTGAGAGTTGTGTTTAAACCTTGTTTTATAAGCATAGTTGTTGAAGCCCATTGGTTGTGAAATAACTTGAAAAGAACATGAGTATCATTGTTATGTGAGATTTATGGTTGAGCATTGTTGGAAACATTTGAGTTGGTTGATACATGCTTGGACTAGGGTTTTTGTGAGAAAGAGTAGTTCCTTGTGGTGATTGGTTGAGTTGAGTTGATTGAGCCTAGTCAAGTGATTGTGTGAAGTGATTGGTCAGGTTGCATGAAACAAAATATTCCATAATTATAATTTGAGTTGAGAGTGAGATTGGAACATATTGAGTATTTAACAATTATCTTTATGCTTCTATGAGTTGACTTAAGTTGAGTTGATATTGATTTGAGTTGAGTTGAGTTGAGAGTGAGATTAGAACATATTGAGTCTCTAACAATTCTCTTTATGCTTCTATGAGTTGACTTGAGTTGAGTTGAGATTGATTTGAGTTGATTTGAGTTGAATATTGAGCTTAGAACATATTGAGTCTCTAAAAATTCTCTTTATGCTTCTATGAGTTGATTTGAGTTGAGTTGAGTTGAGATCATTGTGGATCATTGTTGTCATTCATTGAAGAGTACATTGTCATTCATTGTTGAGTTCATATTTGAGCTTTGGCTTGATATATTTGTGGATAATATTTGAGTGCTACTTGAGCATGATTGATTGAGCCTTTGAGAAGGCCTTTGTGGACAGTTTTGGGACAGCCTTTGTGGACAGTTTTGGGATAGCTTTGTGGACAATTTTGGGATAGCTTTGTGGACAATTTTGGGATAGCTTTGTGGACAGCTTTGTGGATAGTTTTGGGATAGATTTATGGACATATTTGAGCAAGTTCTTGGTGAGATTGCTAGAGCATATTTGATCAAGTTCTTGGTGAGCTTGCTAGAGAAGATTTGAGCAAGTTCTTGGTGAGCTTGCTAGAGCAAATTTGGGCAAGTTCTTGGTGATCTTGATAGAGCAGATTTGAACAAGTTCTTGGTGAGATTTTTGGATCTGATTTTGGGGAATTTCTTGGTGAGCTTGCTAGAGCAGATTTGGAGAAGTTCTTGGTGAGCTTGTTGGAGAAGTTTTGGACAAGTTCTGTGTGAGCTTGTTATTCAATTTTGGACAAGTTTTGTGTGAGATTTTTATTCAGTTTTGGACAAGTTCTGTGAGATATTGTTATTCAGATTTGGACAAGTTCTATGTGAACTTGTTATTGCCTAGATTTGAGCAAATCAAAGAAATCATTGTATTGGATAAGGATCCTTATTTCTGTGTGAAATATTATAAGGAGATTATCTGGTGGAGTACCCCATATTGGGGGAACCACGTTAAATATTGTGTCTCAATTGTGTGTGGTGACTTGTGCTCTTGATTACTACTACTATTTGAGTTATTAAAGCACACTTCTATATTTGGTTATTGCAATTAAGGACATTAATTGATATTGATTTGGAAAGAAAGTAAAAATGGGTCTTATACTATTCACCCCCCTCTCAGTATAAGCTTGTGTTCTTCAGGAAGGGAAAGTAAGGAAACAAATTAGGACATCCCATAGGATATCCCTAGAATATACCCCCTAAGTCTTTGTGTTTTGACTAGTATGGGAAAAATGTAATAAAGTGTATGTTTTTTATATTTTTTGCTTTTATTTGTTTAATGCAAATGTTTATAGATAGAGAAATATTTATCTAGAGCATGAGATATTCAAGAAATCATGTTTATATCCTTACATGTATGGATGTTTGCTTTCAAATGAATTCAGGTGCTATAGGATGAATTTGAGCATTATAGGATGACTTCAAATATTTTTGGTATGCATTTCGATGTCTGAATTTGTCAAACAAATTTGGATCAATCAAATATATAAAAAACCTATAATTTCATAATGCAACACTAAAATTTGAAATTAGGGATTGGGGATCTTCTTAGGTCACAACAGATCATGATCTGTAACATCAAATCCTCTCAATTATTTCAAAAAATTGTATGAAAAATAAAGGATCTATGGACCTAATAGAAAACATGTAAAATTAAAAGTAGGAAACACAGTAACAATAATGAGAAACAAAGGAATAATTAAAGCAATTAAAAGGACATAGTGCAACTATGAATCAAATTGATAATCTTACAATTAGTATTTTACCCCCAACATTAGTTAGTATTATTTTGGACTTTTCGTATACTTTTGGATTTTACGTATGATTTCGGATGTCCTGAAAATATCCAACAACTAGTTATATAAAAAAATGGTCAAAAATTAGGCTTTTGTGATGATTTCAAATGACCCAAATTTGTGAAAACAAATGCAAAAATCAAATTACTATTAAGCATAAACCAGATTTGAATCTATAGTAGGTGTCACCATGTCTAAGAGCTCCAAGAATGATGATTTAAAGATCGAAATATTCACTATAACCTGCAACAAAATCTCTAAAATCTACTTCTCCAACCAATATTTCCTACAAAATATCACCATTAGTTTTTTTAGGGGGGTTCTGGGGGTTTAAATGCTTGATGCAGGTTGAGGAACTAGTGAGGGAGGCAAAAATAGGCCAAGTAGTTATGCCAATTTGGTATTTTTCCTGGTTTGGACAAATTCGAATCACCCAAATTTGTCATGAATCTAGGTTGGCTTATATTAGGTTCAAAATCCCAATAGAGGACCGAAATTAGATGCACGTGGAATTTGGACAAAATTGAACATCCGAAATTGTCAGAAAAGTTTAAATTTATTAGAGGGGGGGAAATAGACAAATTTAATTTTGTTTAGCTTGAAAATCGAGGCAACATAGGTCATGACATATATCATTGGAAATTTCTTTTCAAGGCTAATACAATGGTGTAGATTTTGGAAAATTTGGAGGGGATTTGTTTAGGTAAAATTAAGCTCAAATATGACCTTAATTTTCAAGGAGGAAAACTAAGGAAAATTACTCATATTAATGGGTCAATTTTTCATGTCTACATGGGAACCGCTTGATATGCAATTTGTTGCGGTTGTTGTTGTATTGGTTTTTATTGTTGAGTCATTACCGACTGGATCATGACCACTTGATTCACTTGTTTTTCTTGATTAGTATTATTTGTCTTGGATTGGCCTTTGTTTTGTCATTATTTCTTTTTAGGATTTAGCATGCCTTGAATTTTTATCTCCTCAATTATGCTAGCCTGGGTAAGAGCTTATTTAAAAGAGTTGTATTGTTGCAATTGTAATAACCAAGAGATGTGTTTTAAGCAACTCTTGGTAAATAGTCGAGTTAGCTCTTCCATTGGTAGGGAGAATATTAATTTTGTTATAACAACCCTCCAATGATTGCCAAAATCATAGATTGACTCATCATCAAATTTCTTAAGATTTTATAAGTCGGATAATATGATTTTTTTTAAACAATTGAGGGAAAATATCTTAAGGAATTGGTTTACCAACTGTTCAAATGTATAAATACTATGATGAGGCATATGGTTATACCACTCCATGGCATACCATCCTAGTTTTTGAGGAAATGTTATGAGCATTAAAGCATCTTGATTTTGATTTTTGAAGCATGAGTGGATGAATGTACTTACATGCTCTCTAGGGTCCTCAATCCCCTTAAACTTATAAAATTTTAGCACTATAAAATATATCGAATATGGTGATGATGGTACTAAAAAATGACTTGGTTTATTGATTAGTTGAATTAAAGTTGGATTTTGGTTCATCATACTAGGAGTGTGTTGTATCAAGCTATCAATCTACTATTACAAAGCCTAAATTCTAGGGTCTTTCCTAGGTATGTGGAAGCCCTAAATTACTTGATGATTGTGTGGAGATGAAGTGGTGAAATGTTTGGATGTGATGAGATTTTGATCATTTGATGGACTGGATTGAATTTGGTCATGTTGGGCTTGATGAGGGAATGATTGCAAATGATGGAATGGAGATGATGTTTGAGGAATATGAATATGCTGACTTATGAGAATGGAATTAGTGTGGATTAATGGAGGTGTGGGAATATAAATTATAGAATATTATGATACCCATGATGGATTTAATGAAAATAATGTAGACTATTTTGGAACTGACTGGGGCTTAAGATCTACCACCAGTATTTGTTGTTGGAAGAAAAAATGAGTTTTTTTATGAGCCATAAGCAATGTTTTGAGGTGTTTCCATACTTTTTGTATGGTAATATCATAGGCATATGGTGTGGGTATTGTGGAAATGGATAAAGTTAAAAGAGGATAGGTTGCAACCAAGATTGTAACTGAATGGGGGATAATGGATGCAGTGGAAGATGGTATTTATGAAGTAGCATTGACATGTGCTTCATTCAATGGATTTCCATATGTGGTGGTATATGAATATGGAATGGAAGTGATTTGAACACATGAATATTGTGGAAGGGATCAATGATGGGAAGGTACAGATGATACCTCAAAAATAGGATTAGTATACACTTGGGTGAAACTGGAAGGCTACGAATGGGTAAGTTCTTACTGAGAAGAAGGATCATGACTAGGTGGGCTATTGATTGGTTCTATACCATGGTTAGTAGATCTTATAAAAAAACCAACTTTAGCCATGTCTATGTAGGTGATGTTAGGATTACTGGAAGATGATGGCTCAATTTCTAGAATGGGGGTGTTAATGACTTTGTGCAACACATCATCATTTGAGGTATGCACAACATGTGAGGGTCCTGTAGATAAACTAGAACTACTTGTATATATCACACTTGCAAGATTTTCCACATAAGTGGTGGGGAAAGATATGGAACACTCCATGTCTGAAGTGGTTTGGGTAATGGACGCTTGACAAAAAATATTTGCTTGGCTTCGAGTTGAAACCATAAGCTAGTGAGTCATATGGGGCTGGTGAATGTATGAAATGTGCAAAAAAATATGTAATATGTAATGGAATTCACACATAATCAAACAAGCAATTAAAATCCTATGTTTGCAATAGATTTTTTTTATGTGGATTTTGTGTGTTGTTGATGTGCTCATCTAAACTATTATGCAAGGTGGAATCTAAGGCTATATGGAAAATGAGAACCTTTTTGGTAATGAAATCCAAATATGTTACTCATACGTACTATGGTTTGTAAGGGACAAGATGGCGGATGTAGATGAAGCCCACCATCACCAATCTTGAACAATGGTTAGTGATAAAATCCAACTAACTATTGTTTAAATATGTGACGTGCAAAGTGTGTGATTCATTTTAAGATTTATGTTATCTATAGTGTTCATTCAATGTTAAAAACACCCTATTTTAATTGTCTAATCTAAAAGCCAAGAATATTAACACCAAGTTCCTCAAAATAATTTAGGGTACACCACTTAAGACCCCATTATAAATCAAGCAATTCCAACAATGGAGGGTTCACCCAATTCTTCTGCCTTGAATCATCAAGTGATTCCAACAACAAGAGTATACTTAGGTATTATGACCTTGTTCCAAATTAAAAAAGCAAAAAAATATAAGCTTTTAACCCTAATGTGTAGCTACTTATGCTTTTGTTATTTCAAATGCAAACAACATACAACATAGTAAATAAAACACCATAAAGCAACATAATTCTTAAATTAAATGTGAACTACAGTGAATGCATGAATGCAATTCTACTCTATGTGCAATCTATATGAAATATGTAAATTCCTAGGATGAAAAATGTAATTGCTTTTTAAAATAAAAAAATGAATATTTTCCTTGTTGATTTTATTGTTAAAAAGCATAAAAATGAAAAAAAAATTGAGTTAGGGTTTAAACCAAGTTTACCAGGAAGCCTACATATTTATTCCCCACTACTAAATGCAACTCAGATTCTCTTGAACATTGTGAGGTATTTATTGAACTCTGTAGGAAAATAAAAATGAATAACCCTTTGAGGGTCCCACTGTGATTGCCATTTTGTAAGCCAAAAATGAACAACACCAATACAAAGATAAAAGTATAAAAAGCATAGTAACAACATAGAATGCACAAAATGAATAATATTTTATTAATATGGGTAGATCTCCGAGTTGTACAATGAATGTGCCCTAATATGGGGTTTTACAAATGCTTTTTGATACAAATATTACAAATAATAGGGTTTTGAAACCCTAGCTTAATGAACATATGGTGTCTTATGGCTCATCCTTGATCCAAACAATATTACAAGTGGGCTTGTGTATCCCTACGAGACCACCCCAGTTGCAATAGCTTCTAAAAATATGGATCCTACACTTGCAAATAGTAAACATAAAAGGGGTTAAAAGTACCTGTGAGGGCTCCGCTACGTGAGGCCCTTAGAAAGAAAAAATCTATAAACCCTAAATGTTGTAATATTTACTATAAATAGAAATGCAAGAACATAAAATTATGCAACAAATATTTTACCTTGTTAATGTTGATCGTTGCTCCTATGTTTGTATTTGATGGTCGTTTGAATTCCTGGAAGCATCTGAGGGCTTACGATCTGCAAATCTACTACAGGAAGTGCCTTGAGATGTTTGATGATGACTATGAATACCCAACAATATTCCAAAAATTCTTAGTAGCATTCTATGAACTCTAGGTGGCATTAAGGTATTGAGGGAAGTGAGACATAACCAGATCTGGTTTGCAAGGGTTTGGTAGTGGAAAAAATGGGATGGGCGATGGTGGTGGTGGAATATGAAGATGATAGTGAAATGGCTAGGGCAATCTCAAGAATCTAAACTTTTAAAAAAAAATTGTGGACCTTGATTCATCAAAATGAATCTTATTTTATAATATACCCTTGAACATGTTAGGGTTTTTATGAAACAAAATGAGCGATCACGATTAAAACATGAGGAAGGGTGGAGATTAAGCTTGGGCAAATGACATGGATTGAGATGGATGGATGGTTGAGATTAAGTCATGGCGGATGGCTAGGATTTACTCATATAAATACATATATTTATTAAATATATATAAATATAAATATAAAATATTTATATTTATGTATATATTAAATATATATATATAATGGATGACTATGATTGGAGGAAATGTATGGATGAAAAGTGGCTATATTTTGGTGTCTACAAATATAATCCATTATTTTAATCATATCTCTCACATTTGTGTTGTAAGAAAACAACAACACAAGTATCCTTCATTTGATAATCCTTCTAGACTTCATTTGGTCCATGCAAAAATAACTTCTCCTCCTTCGAGACATCCATTCATTATCCAATCAAGAGCTAAGGTTAAGGTAACTTTAAATTTATGTCATCAAATTGAGTTTACCCTAGCCAAAATATTCCTTAGTAAACTTATTAGGAATTTTCTATCCCATAAAGATATCTTACTCAAAATTTTGAGGGAACAAGTTGTTCATCAAGAGCTCAATAGGAATGATCTCACTTTTATCATGGGAACCATTAGGGTTAACCATGTGACTATATCACTCCATAAGGATGACATACCTCAATCATCTATATTCAAAGATCAACTATTATATATCACAAGCCATAATAGTGACATAATTATCAAGTAAATCCTAGTCGATATTAGTTGTAGTATCAACATTGGTAGCCTAAGATTCATTGGCCACTTTGGATTAATTTAAAAATATCTAGATAAATATGATCTTGTTATTAGGGATTTTTAAAATGAGGAATGTAAGTCTAGTGGTAGTATAGTCTTACCCCTCAAAGTATGACATCAAATTCTCAAGTCTCTCTTCTATGTCATGCCTTATGACATGATCCATAACATTCTTCTTGTGAGGTCATGGATCCATTAAATATGGGTCATTCCTTCAACTCTTAATAAGTACCTTAAATATGAATACAAATGAAAGATATATCATATTCCAATTGACCCCAAACCCTTCACCTATTGCTAGGTGATATATGTTGAAAACCCTAAATCTTGTCTTTATCCTTCCCTCAATTAATCTCTTGAGTCATCTACTTCTTCCTCCCAATGTCTAATCTCTAATTTATTAAGGTCTCTCACTTTAAATAATGCACCTAAAATGAATCTAAGGTCAAAAATCTAATTCAACCAACATCATTATTAATAATTAAGATAATTATTAGGTCCGAGGTGTAGACCAATTGGTTTGACCAAATCCTATAAGGGGGTGGAGGTCTAAGGTTCAAATCTTGGGCCTCATCGGACTGAACACTTGTCCATTTCTTGGTGCTTTTAGTAGTGTAAAAGGTTTAAAATTATTGTGGCATGGTGGTTATAGGGGCAACTTTTGGGGAAGACAACACAGAATACTATGGAGACCATAAAATCCAAATAGCCTACCCGGATTCATGGCGGCTACCGATTCCACCATGTAAAATAAATAAATAAATAAATAAATATATATATATATATATATATATATATATATAATCAAGATAATAATTAACTTGTCGTAGAACTATCAAAGCTTCCTCTATCTCAAACCTTAGGCTTACCTTCAAGTAGTAAGGGTAAAATAATGCAAATAGGAAGTTGCTTCTACCAAAAATGAGAAAATCTATGGTAGTAATACTTTTTGAGTTCAATGAAAGTATGTTTCTTGCTTCTTATCAAACTCATATTCTAGTATATTCTCCCTAATAAGGGATATCGAGGTAAATAACATGGCTTGTATGAGGAGGACATCAAATTATTTCTATAGACCAAAATATAGATAGAGAGTTATGGGGCAGGTCATATTACCATCTATAATTAGCCTAGTTTTGCCCTTTCTTCTTCTTTTGATGTTGAAGATAAAGTCAAACTTCCTAATAGGACATCCCATGATGCCATTGTTTCTTTAAATATATTGGATTGGGATGAGGAGGATGGCAATGGGTCATTGTTGCTCATAAATCCTAGTCTCTTTTGATTTACATAATCTATTAGTGAAAATATCCTAACCCTAACTTATCCAAATCTATTTGCTAATGAATATAACTATGAGATGAAAGACATCCTCAACAATCCTCCTTATATGGTCCCTCAAACTATCTAATCCAAAAAAAATTCTATTTTGGTGGATATTTTCACTAAATCATGAATGCCATTATATCACAACTAATCAACCACAATCATCCACCTTTATATTATGTATATCTTGATAGACTTAGAGATTTTTTGGCTCCCCCTCAACTAGAAGATAAATCTTGTATTCTAATTAAGGAAACCATAAACATTGATATTAGAACTCTTGAAGACTCCAAAATCCTTAAGATAGAAATATTTTGATCTTAACTAAGTATGAGGAATAAACCAAGATTTTTATGGAGTTCATATTTTATTATTCCTACACCAATATGTCAGTTATTGACATCTCCCCAATTCTTCATCACATAGTCATCACTTTTGGTGCAAGACTTGTAAATCAAAAATTACAAAAACAATACATATGAAAGTCATTTTGCTTTCCAAAGAGGATATTTATAAACTTATAATGGATTCATCAAAGCCATCAAATATTCTAATTGTATGTCTAATTTTGTTCCTATTGCTAATAAAATGGGTAGTGTTAGAGTATGCACTGAATTTTTAAACATCAATAAAGCATGTCCCAAGGACAACTTCCCTTAGCCCAATATTGATATGATCATCAATTTTGCTATAGGGTGTGAAATATATTTAATGGATGTATTCTCAAGCTACAATAAAATCAAAATCACTCCTAAGGACCAAGACAAAATGGCTTTAACCACCCCATGGGGAACCTTTGGCTATCAAGTCATACCTTTTGGATTGAAGAACACATGAGATACATACCAAAGAACCATGACATACATATTTCATGGCATGTTGCATGACATCATGATGGACTATATTGATGATATTATTAGTTATTAAAAATAGGAAGATCATGTTCAAGATTTAAGGCACATCTATGAGAAACTATGAGAATATAAGGTATGTCTAATACTTAATAATTCATCATCAAAAAACTATTGGGACTCATCATATTGTAACATGGTATCACATTTAATCCTAATAAGATATTGGATACTATTGATATGCCACCCATCAAACTATAACATAGCTTAGAAGTCTCCAAGTAAAATCCAATCCATTTAGAGATTAATCTCCCAACTAGCTAACAAGTGTCAACCCTGTTGGAGTGCCAAACACTGGTAAATTTGTCCTATATTTGTCATAACACTTCTCATTTAAATTATTAATCTAGGGAACTCGTAAGCTTGTGAATGGTAACGGTTGAGACTAGTCACACTACCACTTTAGATATGATCCATTCAACTACCATCGTGGGGTGTTTGTATAACATCAATAATATCGTTTGCCTCAATAAAACAGACTCATAAATAAATAAAAAATAAAATAAAACACTAAATGATACGAAATGAAATTGATTATAAATAAACACACCTCTAAAATAACTAAGCTTAATCCTAAGACATAAACATACTACCATGCATAATGAAATTACGTAAATAACTAAGAGTGGAGGAATATTGGCTTGGAGTGGACCCGAGCTCTAGGCAAATCCCGCCCGATAAATCTCACAAATGAAACACTGCTTTGTCAAATGTTCACACTTTATTAATGATACAATAAAATATTACATACAATAATGCTCTATCAAATATGTCTCTCTCTTCTACAGGTAAGTCCATGTGTTTATATACTACACACATAACTTCCAATGACAGTTCTGTTACAATCGACATCTCGGTTTAGCCTAAACTAGGACAGTTAAGTTATTGAAACTGATGCATGATAAGTAGATTTGCATTGTTTCCTGGTATTTAGATAGATTCTACTTCATTACAGTTCAACTTCATGAGTAGTTGTGTGTCCACCGTGGTTTCTCATAGATGATATGGAATGGTGATCAACAGGATCCTTCTCCAGTCATTTGGTCAACACGCATAATCCAAGCATCAAATTTGGTAAGGTGCCTAACTCGGTCAGGTGCCTACTTGAGTATGGCGTCTACTTAAATAAGGCACCTAACTCAGTAAGGCACTTACTTCAGTAATGCACCTAACTCAATAAGGTACCTACTTTGATAGGGTGCCAACCCCGGTAAGTTTCCTACTTCAATAAGGTGCCTACCTCAATAAGGAGCCTACTTTAGTAAGGTACCTAACTCAGTAAGGCACATATTTCAATTTACCTTTATCTGATTAAGCATAACCATGCTAAGTCCATGTAGGACCTTGACTGAAGAAAAAGATGATAAAATCAAGGAAATAGCTACACACAACACACTTCATGCATGGATTAGATAAACACATAATTTTATTAAACATATACATAATATTTCATAAAAATATACAACTCATGATATAATGCCACACAAAAATCATTAGTACATATACAAAAATATGAGCATGTCTGGTGCTCATAATCCTCCCATGCCTAATATGTGCCATTCCCTCATGGCACCTAAAACTGGTAATCACCTCCTCCCTGTAGGCCACTAGTTTTCATTTCCTTTTCTTGCTGGTGGCCTTGGCTTGCTCTCCTCCTTGAGGCTTCCATTTTTGCTAAGGGGCCCTGGCTTGTTGTGGGGAATCCCTAGGCTGTAATACCCTCTGTCTATGCCAATGTTTGGTTGTGTTATGTTGACCTTAATTCTACACTAGCTTATTATTATGTTGGCTCAATCTCCTACTTGGCCCAGCACCTGTACTGGGCCTAACTACCATAATCATCACCCCCTTTTGAAAGGTTGCTTCTACTTCTTTCCATAGGTCAATGTGTTGAGGACACAAATCTTCGAAGGAAATGTCAGAGTCGTCCATCTTCCACTTAACCATGCTGGCTCTATATAGCCAAAGTTCCTTAGGGGTGAGACCATCATTTTTTGCTACGATTGCTACTACCTCTGCCTCTGGTCCATAGACTCCCCATATTACCATCCACTTCTTCATTTTAGAGGGCCGACTCGATGACAAACCATAGATGTTCAAAAATTGGTCGTCATCAGTGGGATCCACACAAATTCCTAGCCTTATTTATCTCTTTTTGGTAGATTTCCTAGGTATCTTTGCCTCCTCAAACTCCTTACAGAGCTACTCAAAATTCACCTTTCGCTCAGTGAAGGCGTGCACACCTTCTTCTCATTCTTCATCCGAATGAGGGTTTGGTTTGGCAAATGTCACCCTCACCTTACTTTTGGACCTCTTATGAGTCATCTAAGGGATCTTCCCTTTTCCCCTCTTTGCTGCTCCAGTGGCCTGAGTGGTGATGTCTTCCTTTCCCATAGAGATTACCCCTCTGTTAGAGGGTCTAGGGCTCTATCATTTTGGTCTTTGGCCCTCTTTGGTAGTTTCTCAAGTCCCCTGTTCAACCAGTGCCTGCTCTTCTAGTGTTCTAGGTAGCGATCCTTTAGTTTTGGGTGTCTGGCACCTTGGAGAATCCTCCTTGGCCTCAAGTTTAGGGGCTTACCATGAAGTCTCCTCATTGTTGTCAATAAAAATAATAGGGGTTTCTTTTTGAAGAACATAATTACCCTATTCCTCCTGAAGTCCTTTGTCAGAGGCATGCGATTCTTATCATACCTTCAATTCCTCATTTTAGGAATCAGACCTGACTGCCCTAGATGATACAATTATCTCTGGTGAGGTCAGAGATTTCATGGGCACTTCCATCGCCCAATCAGTCCGGGTAGAGGCGTCTTGCCTCTCTATTACCCTAGCCTATAACTGTAGGTTATCCTCCTTGAGTTGTTGGATCAATTGTTGTAATTGAGCAATGGTGGCCTACTATCTTTGAAATTTCCTCATGGTCATCTCTTTATACTCCTCAAATAGTGCCTATGTCAGGGATTTCTTGCTCTATTTGGCACGGTCTTCTTCCATCCAAACTTTGGGTTGCAGCTGCATACCCACTGAAGACTATGGTTCTTGCAAGCTTTGTATGACCAAATTATCTAAGTTTTGGGTCATGAAGCTGAGATCTACATATTCCTTCAGAGTTGGAAGGTTTCGACCTTTCCTCCATAAATTTGGGTAGGTAACTCTGCCCTTCCTCCATGTAATTGGGAAGACAACTTTGCCCTTTCTCCATAACATTTGGTGAGAATTGGGGATGTTTCTCCTTGAAAATTCCTCCTAATTCGGCATCATTCCCTACCTCTATGGTTTTCTACTCTGCTACGTCGGATGGCTCAACCCGAATCTCCTCGACTATTCCCCTTAATTTTGGTTTTTGCCCTGCTTCAGCCATTGCCTATTCCTGTGTACTAGAGGGTTTAGATTCTACCACCAATGAGCTTCCCCTGTGCTCCTCTGCATGGTGTATCAAGGCTATAATTAGTATGTGATGGGCTAAGGAATAAATTGTCCCTCTTTAGTACTATGATGCCTCATCCTGTAGGGCCTTCTCCAGGTAGAACGTGATGTTGATTTATCTTTTGTACACTAAATGGCTCATGAATTGCATGTGGTTAGCATTCAGGTCTGAATACTTCCCAGTGCATGTGAAGTATCTCACAAAATGATCAAAAATATTTTGTAGGTGCATTGAGATATTCTAATTGGGAAGCTCTCCTTGATCATAGGGGATATTCCCTTATCTGAGCAACACTTCAATGTATTTATTCACCATGCCATCCTTATATGTACATTCCCTAGTGAGGGTGAGTCCAATGACTTGAGCAATATGCTTTGGAGTGACTGGAATTACCAGTATGCATAGTTGGGCCACTTCTTCTTTTAGAGTGGTGTTGAATTCTTTGATTGCCTCCATGTCTTGTTCCTAGCTGACCAGGTGACAATAGTTCATCTAGCCTATCGCTTCGAACCGGTTGATTTTTTTCACCCTAATTCCTTCAATGTCACTAGGCTCCTGCTTCTTAAGTGCATGATTCTTTGTAGGTCCTCCCATGGTGAATTCCTTAATGAGTTTGAGCTCTATATTCAGTAAGGCATATTTTTATAACCTGAGGCACCTAACTCTAGAAATTGTTCCCATATTGGTTTTAGTAGGGTGTGCCACCCAAATTAATATTTGGTATGACATATTAGGCATGACGGTTGATTTTTCGTTCTTGTGTCATCATCATTTTAGAAAGCATATTATATGAAAATTACATATATATTTGAAGAACACAAGCTTATACTGAGAGGGGGAGTGAACAGTATAAGACCTCTTTTTACTTTTTCCTTTATACTTCAAAACAGTAAAGCAATATACCCAAAGCAATATCAAAGCAATGCACAATATCATCCACAAAGTGACACCAATTTTAACATGGTTCACCCATAATGGCTGGGCTACATCCAAAAGACTTTTCTCTAAAAGTTATCTCAAAGTTCTTTGGGAATCCTTCCCAATTACAATGTTTATGAGCCTCATCCCAAAGGAGATACCTTCCCCCAATCAGAATTTATGAGCCTCTGCTCAAAGGAGATACCTTTCCCCAATTAGAATTTATGAGCCTCTGCTCAAAGGAGATACCTTCCCCTCTACTATGGAAATGATCCCTCAGAAGATCAACTGCCTCTACCTCTTGCCAGCACATGGAACTCCTTTCCATCGAAGACCTCCTATCCTCAATGCTTAGCCTAAGAGACCTCCTCGCCTTCTATGATCATGTCCACAGTAGCTCAGCAACCTATACCAAACACAATCAGTCGATCTAGTACAAGTCTTCCTCTATCTGTCAGATCTGTCCAACTCTTGAACAAATCAATCCTCTACATACAAGCCTTCTCAAAGACTTGCCAACTATCCTTAGGTTCTTCTCATAGAACCAATGCACATTTGTCCTCAAGTTCTCTGATAGAACTATCAAACTCAGCTCAAAAGTCCTCTGCTAGGACCTATCCAAATCTGCTCACAAGTCCCCACCGAAACCTATCCAAAAATTGCTCACAAGTCCCCACCAGAACCTGTCCAAAATTGCTCACAAGTTCCCACCGGAACCTATCCAAAAACTACTCACAAGTCCCCACCGGAACCTATCCAAAAACTGCTCACAAGTCCCCATTGGAACCTGTCCAAGAACTGCTCACAAGTCCCCACTGGAACCTGTCTAAAAACTCAACAAGCTCACTAAGAAAAAATTTCTTAGTAGGAAATCACAAAGTGAATTGTTAGATACCCAATGTGATTTGTCAAACTCATAGAAGCATAAAGAGAATTGTTAGAGACTTAATATGTTCTATACTCAAATCCCAATCTCAAAACTCAACTCAAATCAACTCAGCTCAATCTCAATCTCAAATTTGAAAACTCAACTCAATATCTAAAATGGATAGGATAGAATGTTTTCTTTCAAGAACATGAAACCCCAACAATTGCCAACTAAGCAAAGAATCACATAACAATGATACTCATGTTCTTTTCACCATCAATTAGGGTTTCAACAACAATGCTCATCAAACAAGGTTTAGTCAACCAACACCATTCAACTCAACATAAACCTTGAAGCATTCAACCAATCATCACAAGAAAAGGAAACAAGTAGAAATCCTTTTCCCTCCAAAGATATTTGAACAAAACAACCACCAACACAATATCACCAAATGCAAATAATAACTTGCTCAAATCAACTCAATGGAGTAAGCCCAATATCATGAATCAAGTAAAGCAATAACTTGATCAAACAACCTCTATGGAAGCAACTCAACCATAAAACTCAAAATAGCCAACCAAGGGTTCCACCAACTCAATGCAAGTAGCTAGACTCACAAATATAAACCCTAGTGCACAAAGCTTCCACTATCTCAAACCGGAAATTATGCATTCACCAAAAACTCTCCTTAAGGATAACAATGCATAAGTAGTATTCAACAAACCAGAAAATAGGATTTACACCCAACCAAAGGAAACCTAGTTGAAAACCTTTTCACTCCAACCTTATTTCAGAAAAATATACACCAATCATGCTCATAAGAAAAATGTGCCCATACCTTTTTGGAGTAGAAGAAAATTGATCCTTAAAGCTGTCACCACACACGACCCTCAAACTTCCAACCAAGTTAGGGTTAGAACCAAGATAAATGAGCATATATAAAAACTTTCCTTAATACACTTTTTAGCTCCTCTTCTTTAAAAACAACCACCAAAGAAGCCAAAAACACAACAACCAAAACTTACATCTTATATCTCCATTTTTAAATTTAGCATAGCAAAAGACTAATCTCAAAAATACAACCAAAGAAATATCCCCTTATTTCTCCTATGTCTTTTAAACAATGCTAAACAATGCCAAAAATCATATCAAGAAAATAATCACACCTTAATAATGGCTGCCCTTGAAGAATCTAAAATTCATGGCACAAAACACGTTTTAATAAAAACATGACTAATCCATGCACATCTCCCTCCATGGGGATCGAAATGCAGACCTCTACCTACGCAAGGCCCAAACGTAGCCTTCGCTACCACTAGCCCACAAGAGGCTTACGAAGTCCAAGACGGACTTCCTTCCACATGAACGGTCAAGCTTTCCGAAAGCTTTTCAAACCATGAGCTCTCCTCTTTCGCAACGTAAATAGAACATTCGATCGCAGCCAAACCAATTAATTGCCTTCGATTTTCCAATAGTGGTTTAACCTTAGGAACCTCTCATATTTATAGTCCATATGTGGACTTTAGAACATGTCGACTGCAAAGAAAAGGAATTTCGAATTTAATCGAAATTTGCTTTCTAAAGGTTTTAAAAACCCTTGAGTATTTTTAATAAATTAAAAATAATTTCTCCCTTAATTAATTAAATAATTAATTAATTAAAACCTTGAAGGGTTTTAAATAATAATTAAATAAATAATAAAGAGAACCTCCATTGGTTTTAATAAAAACCCTATCCAATGGAATCTCTCCGGATTCTCTTAAAAATATTCTCTTGGAATCTTCCACCTTTGAAGCCAACACATCCTCTTAACATTAATGCCATTTCCTTTTGACATCAATGACAACTCATAGACAAGAAGCTAGGATCTCAAACCCAAAATTGCCAACAATATCTAAAAATCATGCGTATACCTGATTGGTCATTTTTGAGTTGCATGGAGTGTGCTGATTTGGTACTCGATAAGATTTTTTCCATGTCCTGATTGTGTCACCTTGGGTACTATATTTTTGGTTCACTTTGAGGTCCTTCGTTGAAGATGTGATGAATCCTATTGGTTTCAGATGGGATGTATATCTTCTTGACGGTTGGCCTTGGGATGAGCAGATATCTCCACCAATGATTTTGAAATATTTCACATGCTTTCCATCATGTGAGATGATGGCATCATCTTTGTCTACTCCACGTATTGCCATGTTGTGCATGTGTTTCTTGATCGAGGTGTCTGCTTGAGTGAGGCACCATAGTAAGGTGCCTAACTCAATAAGATGCCTAACTTGGTAAGGCCCCAGTAAGGCTCCTAACTTAGTAAGGCACCTAACTTAGTAAGGTGCCAATAGGGCACCTAACTCAGTAAGGTGCCACTTTGACCGTCATATATATATATGTGTGTGTGTGTGTGTGTGTGTGTGTTTTCATGAATGTTCAGGGATGGCCTGGATGGCAAGGTAATGTACCTAGAGTAAGGCATCACTCCTTCATATTAAGGTGCCAAAGTAAGGTGCCACTCCTCTATATTAATGCATCGTTTCCCCCCATATTTAAGGATTGTCACATCCTCATGACAATGACCCCCCTAATAATATTTTTTTTGAGTAAGGCGCTGCTCCTTCTGGGTAAGGTGCTAGAGTAATGTGTCGCTTCTCCTGGGTAAGGTGCCAGAGTAAGACGTCAATCCACTTGGGTAATGCGCAAGAGTAATATGTCGCTCCTCCTGGGTAAGGCACCAAAGTGAGGCGCTACTCCACTAGAGTAAGGCACCAGAGTAAGGTGTCACTCCTCTAGAGTAAGGCACCCGAGTAAGGCATCACTACTCCAAAGTAAGGCATCCGAGTAAGGCGCCACTCCTCCAAAGCAAGGTGCCAGAGTAAGGCATCACTCCTCTTGGGTAAGGCATCAGAGTAAGGTGTTGTTAGGCTAGAGTAAGGCACCGCTCCTCCAAAGTAAGGTGCCAATTCTTTAATACTAAAATTTCAACGATGGCTAACATGTCTTTTGATGTGAGGTTGATCAAACCTCCTGGAATTCTCCTCATATTACATCAACATCTGCATCATTCAGGCATGGGGATGTTCAATGAGGAATTTGGTGTCCCCCCATACCTAAATCATTGCTATCATATAGGCATCTTGGAAAACTAGGCCTAGATCGGCTTAGCATCCACGAAAGATGCCTATTGTTCAAAAAATTAGGCCATGTCCTTGCAAAAATAAAATGACAAAAAAAAGAGAAAAAAAGTGGAGTTAAATGGGGTCCGTGTCTATTAGGTCTTGGCTCTCAGGATGCCTACAGCTTGCATGTAGGCTTTGTCCCTACAAAACACACTGTAAGCTAAAAAATAGGAAACTACTCTAACTTGTCTTTGGTGGACGTCCCTGTGTCCACCCTGTTGTTGGGAATTTTGAAGATTTTACTTGGATGGGGTCTCCCCCATGTTTGTTCTAGTTTCTACCATCAATCCCTCAGATGTATGGTATGGCCATTGGCTATTAGGATGGTGTTGCTACCGTCAATCATCTTGACCCGTACAACACCATACTTAATTATTTCCACCACCTTGTATGGTCCCATCCATATTTGCATCAGTCTCTCCTTCTACTCTTGGAACCTGGAGTCATACAACAGTACCCAATCTCCTTATTTGAACTGTTTCTTTTTAATGTGGTAGTTGTGCCACTGCTTCCTTTACCTTTGTACAATTTATGTTCTTTGTAGGATGTCCATGTGAGATTTGTCCAACTAATTTAGCTTTCGAATTAGTTCCTTTTGTGCATCATCAGGTTCAGATCCAATTTGACCACTGTTTTGAGTGTCTTAACTTCAAATTCGATGCGCATCATTGCATATTTACCATAGACTATTCAGAAAGGGGTAAAATCGATGGTCGACTTCCACATCATATTATATGTCCATACTACCTCTGGTAATATTGTAGCCCAATCCTTCCTATGCTGTTGCACGGTATTCATCAGGATATTTTCTATTTCTTTGTTAGTGACCTCCACTTTTCCATTCACCTATGGATGGTATGGGGTGGTCCTGTTATGCCAAACCTTGTACTACTCCATCAGCTCCTTAATTAATTTGGACATGAAATGGGGTCCTTGGTTTGTTGTAATTTTTTTGGGCACTCCAAATCTTGTAAAAATATGGGAGAATAGAAATTCAGTGACTGTTCGCTCCTTGGAGTCTCTTAGTGCCTAGAAATTGACCCATGTAGTGACATAGTCTGTACAGACTAGAATATACCTCTTATCAGTCAAATATGGGTTGACGGGTCCCACAAAATCCATACCCTATTTTTCAAAGGGCTCGATGTGCACATGAGCCTATAGGGGCATTTCATCCCCGTGGGTCAGCCTACCCATCCTCTGGCATTCATCACATTTGCTGGCATATGCAAATGTGTCTTTGAATAACACGAACCAAAATTAACCGATCTGTAATACCTTATATGCAGTCCTTCTCCTTGAGAAGTGGCCACCACAAGGCTCATTATGGTAGGCCTTGAGTATCTCTACAAATTTGTGCTCGACCATGCACCTTCTTACGATCTAATCAGGCCCTATTTTGAATAGGAGGCCATCAATCCATTGGTATGATGCACTCTTTTTTATTACCCTTGCTTCTCTAGGTATGAGAGGGCATGGGAGGTTCTCCCGGTGCTGAGATAATTGATAATGTATATGTACCATGATGTATGTTTGTTGATGACAAATAAATGTTCATTCAGGAACTAGTCCTCTACTGTTGTGTGATCTACTGGAATTAGTCTAGATAGGAAGTTTGTGACTACATTATATTTCCCTGGATTATTGACTATAGTAAGTTTGAATTCCTACAGCAACAAAAGACACCTGATGATCCTGCCATTGATCACTGGTTTTCTCATTAGATACCTGATAGTTGCATGGTCTGTGTGGACGAATACTTTGTATCCAGTAATGTAGTGGAAAAATTTATTGACGACGTGTACCACTATGAGAAACTTCTTCTTCATTACTGTGTAATTAAGCTCATACATTGTTAGGTTCTTGCTGACGTAATAAATGGTGTAGAACTATTCACCATCCTGTTGCCCGAGGACCGCTCTAATTGTATTATTGGATGCATCGCAATATATGTGGAATGGGATAGACCAATTTGGGCCCTGCAATATCGGGGTAAGGATCAGCTTCTCCTTTAGTGTCTGAAATACCTACTCATAGTAGTATGTCTAGATAAATTATACGTCCTTCATAAGGAGGGTGTGTAGTAGTTTGTCAATTTTACTAAAATTGATGATAAATCACTTGTAGTACCCATTGACAGAGCCGAGGAAACACCTTACCTCCCTCTATGTTTTTGGGCTGGGTAAGTCTTTGATGACTTCTATCTTCTTGTGACCCACTTTAATCCCTTCTACAAAGAGATGATATGCTAATACTATGCCTTCTATCATTATCATAAAACATTTCTCATTGTTGAGGGATAGATTTTTTTCCTTGCACCTCTAGAGTACACGTTCCAAATGTTTCATCGCCTCTTCAAATATTTCCTTGTAGACAATGAAATCATCCATATATACCTCAACCGCTTCACCTATCATATTCAAAAATATGCTAAGCACTACCCTCTAGAAGGTGGCTGGTGTGTTGCATAGCCCGAAAGGTAGCACCCTATATGCAAACATTCCCCATGGGCAGGTGAACTTTATCTTACCTTGGTCTTCTCCTACAATCTGGATTTGATTGTACCTACTGAATCCGTTTAGGAAGAAAAAGTATTTCCTCTTCTAGCACTTGGTCAATGAAATAAAGTGGAAAATTTTCCTTTTTTGTCACCTTATTCAGGGATATGTAGTCAATGTAGATCTTCCATTTCCCATTCTTCTTAGGGACCACTATGAGTGGTGATACCCATTCACTATCGAATATCGGGTAGATGAATCCCACCGTTAGGAGCTTCTATAGCTTGGCCTTGACAATTTCCTTCATGGTTGGGTTCATCCTTCTCTGTGACTATATTATGGGGGTTTATTGTTCTTCTAGATAGATACGATGAGTGCACACCTCTGGGTTGATTCCTTTCATATCCATATAATCCTGAGTGAATGCGTATTAATTTTTGGTTAGGAGATCTTTCAATTTCACCAACTATATGGCGGTCAGCTCACTACTGATGTTCAACGTTCTGCTAGGTCTGACATTGATTTGCTTGGTGTGGTGGTCCTGAGCACCCACCAATGGTGACTCAAGAATTGAGAGGGAGGATTATTCGTGGAAGAATCTTGAGATGGTGCCATCTTCTTTGATTTTATCATCTGCTTCTATTAATGCCATTACTAGCTGGAGCATAGACAGCATGCTGTCCTCCTAATTTTCTATTTTAGGTTCTCCTAGTACATCCAGCGATTGGACCAAGTGAGAGATTGTTAATCTCTTAACATTTTTTCCATCTGAAATGGTTATCAATTTTTCATGGCAACTAATGTAGGCATCAACTGTAGCTAACCATGGTCTCCCTAATATGAGTGGGTAACCATCCAGTCTGATTTTGAATTACAACACCAAAAAATTCATCAGATACTCCCATGCATCAACTGTTACTATGATGTCTTTGAGCATTCCTTTTGGTGCCACTGTTGACCGATCGACCAATTGTAACACCATTTTGGTAGGCTTTAGGTCAATGAGATCCAACTTCTACATGGTTTATTATGGCATTACATTGATGGCTACCCACAAGTCAACCAATTTATTCACTATTGAGTGCCCTCCTATTTTTACCATCAATATTGGGCTTCCTGGGTCTGCATATTTGAGATGATATGCATTCCCCATCATTAAGTCGACTAACTTTCCCATGACGTTGATGGTTTGTGCTACCTTACGTCCTGGTTTCCTTAGGCATATTTCTTTTATTGCCTTAGTGTATATGGGCACATCTCAAATAGCTTGGAAAAGTGGGATAGTTATAGTGATAATTTTTAGGCTTGATAGGATATTAAATTTGGGCTGTATCGGCTTCTTATGCTCTTGCAGTCGTTTAGGGAATGGGGCCCCTGTCTTCTCAATAACTTTTTATTTCCCTACCTCTTCTATTAGAGGGGAGTATCCTACTTCCTCCTCCACTTTTACCAGAGGAGGTTTTTTTACTCCTAGATGCTTGCTTGATCTAAGTTGTATTGGATTACAACTAATATGGTACATTGGATACATCTCTCCTTCCACCTAGTATACCGGTTGGTTTACCTTGTTGTTCAGGTTCACCATTGGTTGTGCCGATAACTGTGCAGGTCTTACTGTAGGAAGGGCCAGCAAGCCTTGCTGAGGTGGCTCCTGTGCCATGTTGTTAGGATCCTATCCTAACACCATTTTGTAATTCTCATTTACTTATGTAATGACCCACTTCCAACGTGGGGGATCCCATTATGATATTATTTTGTAATACTTTGTAATGTATGTGGCAAGTAGGATTTCTAGCCAAGTGGCGCCATCTCATGTAACCATTTTTATCAAGATTGTAACCGATGGTAGGTAGGAGATTCTAGCTCGAGTGGCATTTTGCATGTAAGCCAACTCTTGAGCCTTTAGGTAGGGTTGCATGAAGTTTTTCTTTAAAAGATATGAAGCCATGTACGAATTCATCCTTTTGCAAGCTAATGAAATATTGAAGGAGGTTGCCCCCTCGAAGAGGCCTACGATTCTGTGTTATTGTGAGATTGTTCCATTTCTGCATTTGATTTCTGCATAGTGTTATTGAGTTATTTGATGTATTTGAGTTATTTTTCAGTATTTTGTGAGTGTGCTTATTTTTAATAGTGAGATCCTAACAAGTGGTATCAGAGCGCTTTCCAGGGCCGAGTTCTACTGCAACTGAGATGATTTTTGCCATCCATTCCACCTGTTAGGTATAAATTTTTGTGTTTTTTCATTTCTATTTTTCCTTTAAAAAAAATCCAAAAAATACAGTCCTTTTTTTGACCAAAAATCTAGAAAACACAAAAAAATACAGTCTCTATTTTAGTAGTTGTGTAGGTTAGAAACCCTATGTCGAGGGTTTTAAAATATCATGAAGGAGCTATCATTATTGGCTAAGCTAGATAGCCCATAAAGCGTCTAGTGAAGTGAGGGGCGATCAGGCTCCAATACCCAGGCCTTAGACAACACTCGCGCACGGACTTGAGCTCCCACGCATCTTTGGGTGTATCGGGAGACAATCTAGGTTTAAACAAAATTTTATCCATTAGGAAGCTTTTTGGCCTTGTATTATCCATAGTCCATGGGACACAACATCCCGGATGATCACCCTCCCATACTATCAGAGATGCAGATAGTGTGCTCAAGGGTATGTGTGGAATCCTCCTTGGGTAGTGGCCTAAAATATTGGTCCGAGCACTATTGTTCATCACTACGGTATAACAGAGGGCCTATGGGTATTACATACTCCCTTACTTAGCATACCCTGGTTCTACAAAACATAACTTCCACCTACAAATCAACACCATCCCTATTCTGCTAACCTGCATTCACAACCCCAAAAGTGAGCATACAGAGAAGGCATTCCTTATCACAGAAAACAAACTTGCATGCACCAACAGTCAGGACAGATTTTGCAAGTGTCTACAATAGCCTATGGTCAGAAATAGAATAGTCAAGACAATGATAGAAATAGTCGGGTCAGTAATAGAGATAGTCAGGTCGACAGTAACAACCCTCTATAATAGTCCAAAATTATAGACTTCCAGTGTCAGAAATAGTACTATCAATGTCAGAGAATCCCCAAGGTCAGTGATAGGAACCATGTCAGTAACCGCAATACAGGTGACAGAGGAAGGAACAGGATAGTGACAGGGTGGTCAGGGTGCAGACTACAGGTCAGAGACAGTTGATCCTAGACCCCAAATTTTGAACTGTAACTCCAAATCAGAAACCGACAACACCAACAACATAGAAAAAAAAAATTGAAATTTTATTAAAATAGGGATATCTCTTCACACAGAGCTCAGATTGACTCAAAAATTTAGCAGATAATTCTACACTCTATTCCAGAAAAAATTATCCTTGGCAGCCCCTGGTCAAATTTTGCACCAATTTTCCAAAAATAGCAATTTTTTATTTTTCTTGCTAAGGCCATAACTTTTCAACGGTCAATCAAATTGATCCAAATTTTTGGGAATAGAAGCTACTTGTTATTCTGCACCAAAGACCCTCAAGGACTCACTGGTGAAATTTTAAGTCCAAGTGGAAGAAATTACCTTGACATCGACTTACAACCAACAGGAGATCACAAAAAGTCAAGAAATTCAGTATATCTCCTCATTGAGCGCTCAGATCAAACAACCACCGAAGTGGACCCTATTCTAAAATCAGTGTTGCAATCCATTTCCCAAATTAAATTTTGGACCCTTACTAAAAATAGTAACTCCTGAAATCCCACATCTATTTTTAGTAACTGAGTAAAAGAGGGCTCACAATGGCAAGCGACACCCATGGACAAAAGGAGCTAGAAATTACCACAATGTTGGCCGATATGCAAAAAGCCCTTGACTACTTGACCACTACAAACCACACCATAAGAGAAGAGATTCAAGAGCTCCGAACGGATCAGGATACCACTAGAATCCGCTTAGAAAAACAACTTACAACGGTGGAGACACAATTGCAAGGTACTCTCACATCTGAACACCAAGCTGAAAACTCTGAACGAGGTCGAAGAAGGGAAATAGAAGACCGAAGAAGGGGAACTGAAGACACTCACTATGACCATGATCCGACCTTCAAAATGCCTAAATTAGATTTTCCTAAGTTCAGTGGAAAGGATGTCGATGGGTGGTTATGTCGGGTTGATCAATTCTTTAGACTCCATAATGTCCCTATATATCATCGGGTTCAGATGGCTTCCTTCAACTTAGAATATGAAGCCTTACATTGGTTCCAATGGCTACGAGCCACTACCCCTGATCTATCTTGGGAGGACTTTGAGTCCCAACTACTCACCCGATTTGGCCCTAATGACTATGAAGACTTTACAGGAGCATTGACAAAGCTGAAACAAACTACCATAGTTCATGATTACCAGACACAATTTGAGAAATTGGCCAATAAAACAAGGGGCTTGAATGAGGGATTTTTTATGAGTTGTTTCATGAGTGGGTTGAAAGATGATCTACAGGCTGAAGTCAAGATGTTTAAACCACAAACCATGATGGAGGCTATCAGTTTAGCCCGATTGGCCGAATCTAAACTCTCAGCTCAATGATGGACACCATGATTTTCTCAAGCTCGACCTCCCTTTCCTCCTCGGTTCCAAAATAATACTGATAATAAACCTCCTGCTCCTAAGCGACTGACTACAACTGAGATGGATGCACGTCATGCCCAAGGGCTATGTTATAATTGTGATGAAAAATTTGTGAAGGGGCATAGATGTGCAAATAAGAGATTGTTCTTAATAGATGCAGAGGAACCCGATAGCAGTGACCATAGTGATGAGGAGAGTGACATAGCTGAAGACACAACTGAAGCACCAACTCAATAGGAAGAGGAAACCCAAGACCCTCAAGCAAAAATTTTTATCCATGCTCTTGTCGGGGTTACCACTCCACAAACCATGAGAGTTGTGGGTTTTTCAAAGGCCAACGCCTTACTATTCTTATTGATTCAAGAAGTACACACAACTTTATTGATCCTCGAGTTGCTAAGCAGGCCAATTGCTATATACACACATGCAATTCCTTTGAAGTCATGGTGGCAAATGGAGGCACTTTACCTTGTAAAGGTAAATGTCGCAATGTTAAAATAAATATGGGGGATTATGAACTCAAACAAGACATGTTTGCCCTCCAATTGGGAGGATGTGACATTGTGTTGGGATCCCAATGGTTGAGCACCTTGGGCACTATCAACTGGAACTTTGCAGAACTATGGATGCAGTTTTCACAACATGGACAAACACACACCCTCCGTGGTGCCAAAATAGGCCCTTCCCAAATTGTCAGTTCCAATCGTATGGAGAAATTGTTGAAAAAGTCATCCCGTAGGGTCATTGCACAAATATTTTCAATTCAACCAAGCACTTCCATAGTGGATCAAATTCCAGCAGATTTACAACTTGTTCTAACCAAGCACGATGGCATTTTTTCAGAACCTACTACCCTGCCACCTCGTCGCTCACATGACCATGCTATTCCACTACTACCAGGTCATGCACCACCCAACATCAGACCGTATCGGTATCCTCATGCCCTCAAGTCTGAAATCGAGCAGATGGTACAAGAATTGCTCAAAGCTGGTGTCATTCGACCGAGTACCAGCCCTTACTCTTCTCCAGTTTTACTAGTTCGCAAGAAGGATGGCTCATGGCGATTGTGTATAGACTACCGTGAGCTCAACAAAATTACCATCAAGGATAAATTCCCCATTCCGGTAGTGGATGAATTGTTGGATGAATTACATGGAGCTATGTACTTCTCCAAGTTAGACCTTCATTCTGGCTACCATCAAATCAGGCTCAAGGATGAGGATATCCCCAAAACTGCATTTCGTACTCATGAAGGTCACTATGAGTTCTTGGTAATGCCATTTGGTCTGACAAATGCTCCTTCCACATTTTAGAGCCTGATGAACAACATCTTTCACCCTCTCCTATGGAAGTTCATCCTGGTTTTCTTTGATGATATCTTGGTTTATAGCCGCTCATGGGAAGAACACCTTATCCATGTGGATCAGACATTACAACTATTGGCACAACATCAAATTTTTGCTAAGTGGTCCAAGTGTTCCTTTGGTCTAAATGAAGTGGAGTATCTAGGACACATTATCTCCAAATATGGCATCAAGGTCGACCCCAAGAAGATTCAGGCAGTTCAGGACTGGCCAAAACCTCGCACTCTCAAGGGGCTTCGAGGATTCTTAGGGCTTACAAGTTACTACCACAAATTTATTCGTAATTATGGTAAAATAGTAGCCCCCTCACATCCATGTTAAAGAAGGACTCTTTTACTTGGATGGGGCCCGTTGACCAAGCCTTCCTCGAATTGAAGCATGCTATGACCACAACACCAGTTTTAGCCATGCCAGATTTTTCCAAACATTTTGTCATTGAAAGTGATGCTTTCGGTCATGGCATCGGGGCCGTGTTGATGCAGGAAGGGAGACCCTTGGCTTTCACTAGTAAGGCACTCTCTGATCGTAACTTGGGAAAATCTACATATGCCAAGGAGATGTTGGCCATCTTACATGTTGTAACTCATTGGCGACCATATCTCATTGGGCGCCATTTCTCCATTAAAATAGACCATCAGAGTCTCAAATACTTCTTGGAACAATGGGTTGCTACCCTAGAACAACAAAAATGGGTTTCTAAACTCATGGGATATGATTATGATATCACCTATAAAAAGGGCAAAGAGAATCTTGTGGCTGATGCTCTCTCTCACCAATTTGAGGCCCTCAGTATGTTATGTGCCATTTCCTCACCTGTTCCTCAATGGATAGATTCCTTACGACAAGAGGTACTTCAGGATGCAGATTTGAAAGCTTTGGTGGCATCGCTCCATGATGATCCTACTTCATTTCTGGGATACAATTGGGATGGCCATGACCTACGTTATCGCCAATGCCTTGTTCTTCCTCGCACGTCCCCACTTCATGAGCTTTTCATGAAGGAACTACATACTGCTCCCTCTGTAGGCCATTCAAGATTTCTTAAAACATATGAATGCCTCAAGCGCACATTCTTCTAGAAAGGTATGAAATAGGACATCCATGATTTTGTAGCAGCTTGTGATACCTACCAATGGATGAAAGGTGAAACGGTACGTTCTTCGGGTACTCTTCAACCCTTGCCCATTCCAGATCAGGTTTGGACTGATATTTCCATGGATTTTATAGAAGGGTTACCTAAATCTGGTGGTAAGTCTATTATTCTTGTGGTGGTGGATCACCTTTCGAAGTATGCTCATTTTTGTTCCCTTGGCCATCCTTACACAACCTCCACTATTGCCCAAATATTTTTGGATTCTATCTTTCGCCTTCATGGTATGCCCACCTCCATTGTGTCCGATCGAGACCCAACCTTCACTAGTCATTTATGGCAAGAATTGTTTAAGTTGTAGGGAACTCAACTCAAAATGAGTTCAGCCTATCATCCGCAAACGGATGGTCAAACTGAGATTGTCAACAAATGTTTGGAGACCTATCTTCGTTGCTTTGCATCAGATCATCCTACTCAATGGGTGAAGTGGCTTCCTTTGGCCGAATGGTGGTACAACACTTCCTATCATACAACAACCAAACTCACCCCTTTTGAGGCCATTTATGGGTGCCCTCCACTCACGCCTTCTTCATACATCCCAGGCAGCTCCAAGGTCCAGGCAGTCGACACCACTCTCAGCCAACATACCGATGTTCTCCGCCAGCTGAAGCAGAATTTGGACATGGCCCAGAATCGGATGTGACAATAGGCTGACCAACATCATTCTGAGCGTAGCTTTGATGTGGGTGACATGGTCTTCCTTCGCTTGCAGTCATACAAACAATCATCTCTACAACTCCGTCGGTGCCAGAAACTTGCTACAAAATACTATGGACCCTACCAAGTTCTCCAACGGATTGGTTCCACTGCTTACAAATTGGCTCTTCCGCCCACCTCCAAGCTCCATCCTATTTTCCATGTTTCCTCTCTCAAAAAATTTGTGGGCACACAGGTACAGGTTCAGTCAACATTACCAAAATTAGATGAAGAAGGGTCCATATTACTCGAACCTGAACAATTGTTGGATCGTCGAACCCGCTCTCTCCGCAACCGCACCATCACAGAAGTTCTTGTTCAGTGGCATGGGCTCCAGCTAGAAGATGCTACATGGGAGTCTCTCCATCAGCTCCAGCACCAGTTTCCTCATTTTCAGCTTTGAGGACAAAGCTTTTCGAAGGGGAAGGACATGTTAGGATCCTATCCTAACACCATTTTGTAATTCTCATTTACTTATGTAATGACCCACTTCCAACGTGGGGGATCCCATTATGATATTATTTTGTAATACTTTGTAATGTATGTGGCAAGTAGGATTTCTAGCCAAGTGGCGCCATCTCATGTAACCATTTTTATCAAGATTGTAACCGATGGTAGGTAGGAGATTCTAGCTCGAGTGGCATTTTGCATGTAAGCCAACTCTTGAGCCTTTAGGTAGGGTTGCATGAAGTTTTTCTTTAAAATATATGAAGCCATGTACGAATTCATCCTTTTGCAAGCTAATGAAATATTGAAGGAGGTTGCCCCCTCGAAGAGGCCTGCGATTCTGTGTTATTGTGAGATTGTTCCATTTCTGCATTTGATTTCTACATAGTGTTATTGAGTTATTTGATGTATTTGAGTTATTTTTTAGTATTTTGTGTGAGTGTGCTTATTTTTAATAGTGAGATCCTAACACATGTTCTATGGAGGTGTATTCCATAGGATGTGGCTCCTCCATGTTTGCTGATATGGTGTCCATGCTTGTTGATTTGGGAATGCTGTTCTTGGAGGTATGTTCATCCAGGGTGGTGGTCCCCACCATACCGTGTTGGGTGGTTGTGGATGCCCCTGTGGCATATATGGTCCTCCTCCATAATTTGGTATCCTCATGGGCATATTACCCATAGGATTTTTCTGCCAATTCCTTCGATTGCCCATGAAGTAGGCTTCGGTTATGTCAAAATCTTCTTTGGCATTGGGCAGCTATGGGAACAATCGAGTTTTATGATTATTCTAGAAAACCACACATACTCTGACCATGTTATCTATGCAGACATTCCTAGCATGCTTCCCTCTACATTTGGGGTAGAAATAGGTTAATGTTGCATTGTTATCCTATTTCTTCTTCTCCAACAACAACATATCTAGTTGCAGAGCTAGAGAGGATAGCATTTCACTCTTTAAATAATCCAACATATTGCCTATCTCCATTTTCGTGATTGATGTGATTGCTTTCATTGTTATGGAATTTGTCTTACCTCTCCTTTGTGAGTAATTTTGATACAATTTCTAGATATCTTCCATAGCATGCTGGTAAACGTCTTCTCCAAAGATCATATTCAGCACTTCTAATGACTCGTTGTTCAGTACCCTCAAGAAAATACTTTTGAGGGACTTATCCCCTAACTTTGCATGAGAGGATCACTGCAGGTTAAAATTAAACCTTTCCCAATATTCCTCCAGGGATTCGTCCTCTTTTTGCGTCATTCTGAGGACTTCCTCTCTAGAATCCTGCATTTTTTCGAAGTCTTGATATTTATCCAAAAAGATTTTTTTCATCCCATCCCATGTGGCGATCTTCTTGTTCCCCATCCTGATGAACCATTATAGGGCTAAGTCATATAATGTTTATGGGAAGAGTTTCAGCTTCTGGGCATCCTATTTGTAATCGACAACCCTGCACAATACATCAACTTTGAATAAACAGGTCAGGGTCTTTGCTTGGGTATCCCCTGGAAGTAGGAAAATGGGCAAGGGAAATGTTTTTCATTTTGGTGTCTCCTACCCCTCCCTCTATCAGGAAAATGAATCCAGATGAGACTTCTTCTTCTACACTTTTTTAGGAAATGTGGTCTCTAATACGTCTATAGTCTTTCGATCGTTCAAAACTCTCTGGGTCAGAGCTTTGAATTCATTTGTTGTTATAGTATTATCCTCTATGACTTTCCATAATAGGTCTTACTCTGAGGGTGTCCTCTTAAACAATGGGTTTAAAATAGTTTGTTCTTCCTCGAGTCAATGATATGAGGAGGCACTTTGCACAAAGTGAGGACTATGACTCTAGTGGACTACTGGTGATGAGTAGAGAGAATCTAATTCAAACTCTATGTCTTCTACTAACTCTGACTGATCTTGTGGACTCTATTTTATAAAATTACCGTTTGGTCCTCTTTTCTTGGCAAACTCATACAAGGTCAGGTCGAAGGTCTTAAGGGGTAATGTAATTAGTCTACTAGTGACTCTTCCCTGGAAACAGTGCCAAAATGTTGGGGTGCCAAACACTGGTTAATTTGTCCTATATTTATCACATAACTTCTCATTTAAATTGTCAATCCAGGGAACTCATAATATTATGAAGGGTCACGGTTGAGACTAGTCACACTACCACTTTAGATATGACCCGTTCAACTACCATTGGGGGGTGTTTGTATAACGTCAATAAGATCGTCTGTATTAATAAAACTCACTCATAAATTACAATGCAGATAAAATAAACACACTAACTGATACAAAATGAAAATTCTTATTATAAATAAACACACCTCTAAAATAACTAGGCTTAAGCCTAAGACATAAAAATACTACCATGCATAATAAAATTACGTAAATAACTAAGAGGGGAGGAATAATGGCTTGGAGTGGGCCTGAGCTCCAGGCGTATCCTGCCCAATAAATCTCATAAACGAAATGCTGCTTTGATAAATGTTCACACTTTATTAATGATACAATAAAATATTGCATATAGCAATGCTCTATCAAATATGTCTCTCTGCTACATGGAAGTTCATGTGTTTATATACTATACACACAAAACTTCCTGTGGCAGTTCTGTTACAACCGGCATCTCAGTTTAGCCTAAACTGGGACATTTCAGTTACTACAACTAGCGTACGATAAGCAGCTCTACGTCATTTCTTGGTATTCGGATAGATTCCACTTCATTGCGGTTCGACTTTGTGAGTAGGTGCGTGTCCACCCACTCTGGCTTGGACAACTCATCCATTCACAGTTTTCCATGAATGACATGGAATGGTGGTCAATAGGATCCTTCTCCAGCCGTTTGGTCAACACGTATAATTTGGGTATCAACTTTGGTAAGGTGCCTAACTTGGTCACGCTCCTGCTTGAGTACGATGCCTACTTTAGTAAGGTGCCTAACTCGATAAGGCACCTACTTCGATAAGGCACCTAACTCGATAAGGTGCCTACTTCGATAAGGTGCCTACCTTAGTAAGGTGCCTACTTCGATAAGGTGCCTACCTTAGTAAGGCGCATACTTCAGTAAGGCACCTAACTCGGTAGGGCGCATACTTTGATTTACCTTTATCTGATTAAGCAGGACCCGTGCCAGGTCCACGTAGGACCTCGACAAAGAAAAATACGACAAAATCAAGGAAATAGCTATACACAACACACTTCACGCATGGATTAGATAATATACATTATTTTATTAAACATATACATAATATTTCATAAAAATATACAACTCATGATATAATATCGCATAAAAATCATTAGTACATATACAAAAATATGAGCATTTCTGGTGCTCATAAAACCCTTTCAATATTTTGAAGAAGGATATGGTCTTTGAATGGGACGTTGATTGTCAAGTGAATTTCAATGGTCTCAAACACTACTTTTTTCCCCTCCCATCCTTATCCCTCTGAATCCCTCTAAAACCTTGTTGTTATACATAGTAGAAATAAAATATACTTTAGGAGATATGTTGGCACAATACAATGACTAGCATAGAGAGGAAGCCATTTTCTACATCAACAAAACTTTGGTTAATTATGAATTTTAGCATACCCTTTTAGATAAGCTTTACCCATATGTAGTGTTCACTTCCTAAAAGCTTTGACACTACATGCTCATTCATGAAGCTAGCCATCCCTTAGCCATAAAATTTCTTGATGAGTCAATCTTTACCCTAAAAGAAAATCAACCTGACCCTTGGAATTTATACTTCAATGGTTCTCGATGCATCATAGGAGTGGATCTAAGATCCATATTGGTCTCTCCTTAATAGTAGCTAATCCTTTTGTCCTTTAAACTTAATTTTTCTTGTACCAACAACATCGTTGATTATGAAGCCCTTTACTAGGGCTATATGCATCATTAGCTCCTTAGGTTAGAACCCTCTTGTATTTGGATATTCCTAGCCTATATTCAACCAAGTTAATGGTGCTTATTAAAATAAATATAAAAATATCAACCCATATAAAGATATCTTTGTTAAACTAAAGGATTATTTTTTAAAATCACCACTGAAGTTGTCCCTATGTCTAATTTTCATGATACTATGGGCTTGACTACATATCTTATCCCCTTAGAACTAGATGATAGATAATCCATGGTCATCATTTAATAAATTAGGGAGCCTTCTACCTTAGAATCTTGTTAGATTCCTCTGGGAGTCTTTTTCATAGAAACAAATCCTTCTCCTAATATTTGGTATAAGAATATTTGTATTCCTTAAATATGGTATGTTACTTGGTGGTTTGAACCACAATGAATGCAAGAACCTAAAGCAATAAACCTATAAATATGTCATCATTGATGATATTGTATACCATCATAAAATTGATGGTATTTTTCTTAGATGTTTAGTCTTAGTCAAAGCTTAATCATTCATCAAAGGGATCTATGATGGATCATGTGATGGTCACTTTAGTAGTGGCACTAAGAAACTCCTATGGATGGGCTATTATTAGCCCTCAGTGAAAAAGGACTCTTCTGAGTATGTTAGGATACGTGATAATTGTTATAAGCATGACAACATTATCCATACTCTCCCTAAAGCTATCCATACTTTGATGTATTCTTGGCCTTTTCCATTTGAGGCTTAGACATCATTGGCAATATCATCCTAGTATAATCTGATGGATACAAGTTCATCATTACAACCATTGAGTACTTCACTAAGTGGATTGAATCCATATCTTTAGCCTCAACCACTAGAGTACAAGTCTCCAATTTTATCCTCAACTAGATCCTTAGTTATTATGTCATTCCTTTTGTGCTAATATTTCATAATGGAACACCCATCAAGAACAAGGATATCTAAAATATTTGTACTAAACACAATATTTAACACAAATGGTCAATGCCTTACTATCCTTAAGGTAATGGCCAAGTTGAAACTTCTAACAAGACTTTTGTCAAGATTCTTAAGAAGCTTGCTAGTAAAACTAGTCAGGTTTAGCATCTCCATTTGTATCTTATCTTGTGGTTCTTTCACACTAGTGTCAAAAATTCCACTAGCATGACACCCTATGCTTTAGTTATGGAATTAAATCCATCTTTCCCATTGAGCTATAGGTTATTTCCTTGCACATATTGCTATAGGAATTCTTTGTTGGAGATGAATATCATCTTGCCTACCTTATCTAACAAGAGTTTCTTGATAAAAAGTAGATTAGAGAACCTATGGATCTACCAACAAAGGCTTAAATATACCTATAGCAAGAAGGTATTGAAACCAAAAAAAATGATGCTATAAAACTCATTCAATATTATAGAATCTACTGTATTTGTTATTGAAATCATAAAAGGGGTTACAAATTCGATATCCTTTTACAAATTTTGCCTTGAAGGCTACAATGGGGTCTTCCCTAAGGAAGCCCTTTCGGATGTGTACAAAGGTAGCAAGATTCATCTTCTTTGTGTTCCTCAGTGTAGGTGGGCTTCTTGCTCGTGTGCCATCACTGGTTGGATGTGTTCTTTGTCCCTTTTGAACTTGTTAAACCTTCAAAATATTGTTAGTGCGTTGGGGGTCTACCTCGGTCAAAACCCGTAGTAATGAAGATAAAAGACTTAAAATAAGCTTAAAACATGAAAATAACTACTAAAAATAGCATAAAAACCCTAAATTAAGCTATACTTACCTTAGCCAACGATTATGGTGCCTGTAGCAAAGGTTTGCATGGGTTTGTGCAAACATGTTGTGAATCGGGTGGTTCATACGAGGTCATGTGAACCTATCCTTTTTTGTCTGAAACTACAAGGTGAATTTCTTGGTTGTCTTGGAGTAGCTACTTCTTTGATTTTTTTGCAGGTCACCTTCAGAAAGTGCACTTTTTGGAGGTTATTGACCTATCTCAATCACAAGGAAATATTATGAAATTGACAAATCAATTGCGATGGGTATACAATGGTTGTGTGATGGATGCGATGGTTGTAGTGATTTGGCAGATTTTTGATAAGCAAAAGTTGGTTGTTTTGAAAAGGTGAAAATGGCCTTCTATTTATAGAATTGGCCAAGGTGAGAGGGAGGGGATGAGTTGTTCTCTACGAGGTGGAAATGGTGAGGTGTCCACCTAAGAGGTGTTCCCTGAGGTGTCCCGTTTCATAAATGAGGTTGGGTGAGAGAATACCTCACCCATCCAAAAATAATGATGACTTTGCTAAAAATTTCGATTAGGCATTAATGAACACCTTTTTAGACATATCTTTCAATTAAAATTTGCTTTTTATATGTAAAAGTCCCCATCTTTCATTTTATGACCCATGGGAGTGTGAGGTGGAGAAATATTTGGGTGAGAGGTAACAAGGCTATAATAGGTTAGAATAGGTTACGTGGAAGGCTAGGCTAGTCAAAGTAGACTAGGTGAGGTGGAAAGCTCAAATCAAATCATGATTAGATTTAATTAAGCATGTAATTAGTCATAAAGCATGTTTTGACCAAAAATGTTGACTTTTGAGCATAAAGTGCTTTTTGACCATGGTGAGGAATTCAACCTTGGTTGAGTTGGATATGAGGTCGCATGAGGACCTAGGATTAAATGTAGGAAGGGACTTAGCTAGCCCAAGGGGGCTAAGGATTATGAATAGTGAATTTGATGAATGAATAGTGTTTTTAGCCAATTTATGTAAATTTTGAGGGTTTTTCAAATTGATTGACCATAGAAATGGAGAAAATAATAATGTGCGACTTTTGGGTGTCTACATTTTTCCCCTTTTTGCACTAGATTGTGTGGAAATACGGTTTAGTACAAAAAATGATGATGAGAATTGATGGAATGATTTGGAAGGCAAAGAATTTACGATTGATGATTTATGGATGATTGCGAGAGACACATTGATAAAAATAGTTTATGATTGATTACTTTTGGAGGAAGGCATAAGGTTGCCTTGCATTGTGATCAATTAGAGATGTTTCAATTTTGGACGAAACAAATACCTTTGCTAATTTTTGCTTTTGATTGATTGATAAGCTCTTTTGATAATATTTGACAAATCGTTGGAGCCATAAGGTAGAAATTTTAGGAGCTTCATTCACAAGTGGTTTTACAACTGCCACTATGAATATTGGAATCCATGAGGTGTCTATAGGTAGAGGCATTTTGATATTTATCAAATATTACTTTGTTTTTGGATTAGGATTTTGGTCTTGAGATAATCGTTAGAAAAAATTTCTTAGATAAATGTTGAATCTGTGATTGAATTTTTGGTTGTTTGATCATGTGCAAAGAAATTTTTTGATTATTTTTGGATGACTACCCCCTCAAGTTATGAATTGGTGATAGAGGATACAAGAATTAGTGATGTATTTTTGCATGAAAATCAACAAAAATAATGAATTGGGAGAAATCCCAAGGCAATTGGGTGCAGGTGTGAAAAAATTGGCCAGGTAGGATAGGTTCACACGAGGTCATGTGAACCTTTTAGTTCACACGTGTGGGGTGTGAAGCTATGCAAATGAAGGTTTTTAAGCTAGCAAATGAAGTTTTCATGTCATTTTTGCATGAAGGATGAAGGAGTGGTTGTAGAGGAGAAAATCGAATGGAGTGTTACTAGAATGTGGATCATGCAATACAGGATGGCCAACACGTCGGTGAGTACAAGCACGGGGGTGGGAACGTCGGAGGTAAGCACTTTGTTCTCTCTCAATTAGCATGTTCTTGCCTAGGTTTTGGAAAATGTGCATTTTTGCTTTAAATATTGTAAATTTGATGTGTATGCATGGGATGAGGGAAATGCATGAACTATGTGTAATAGGGGCAAATGGATATCTTGATGTGTTTTTTGTTTTTGCATGTGATGATTGTGCTTGTGGAAAAGCGTGTGTGATGTGATATGTGAAATGGGGTGTGAATGTTGAATGCATGTGAAATCTGACAAGTGGGGGCATCTAATAAGCCAAATGGGTGTCCAAATATGTCTTTGTTTGACTATTTTGACCTTGTTTTGACTAACTTATTTTGCATGCATGTGGGAGGGTTTGCATTATTTTTTACATTTTTTGATACATTTTTTTCATTTTTGAAATGTGCGTATGGTATGGATGGGACGAGGATGCGATTGCGTATCCACATGTGTAAAATCATTATTTTTCAGAAGTTTTCATGAGGTCATGTGAACCGGTTGGTTCACATAGGGTCGTGTGAACCACTTGTTTTTGGTTTTTTTATCATATGTACATTTAAAAATAAAATGGATGAATTTTATATACATGATTGTTGATTGGTGACGTGTTTTGTGGCATGTGAAGAAGACACTCGTGAGACATCGATTGTGAAAATGTTGAAAGGTGTTACACGATGTATGAAGTGTGGAGGATGGGCAGTAGTTATGGACGGTGACATTTTATGGCGTGTAGGAGATGCGTGAGGTCCACGTGAATCATGCGTATATTTTTCCTTTGTGTGAGAGATGGGATCCAGATAGGAACACCTTCCACTTGCCTATAGGGGAAATGACGATGACCCTGGAGGACATTTATTGCATCTATCATTTATTGATAGAGGGTATTATAGTAATGACGACAGATAAGGATTTAAAGAATGGAATTTTGGAGAGAGTGTTTGGATGTCAATGGTCGCAAGTGGAGGCAAATAAGGGAGTGGAATATATGAGATATTGGTAGAAGGAGTTTATGTCAAATCACCATGCGATGGTGATGTTATTGATAGTGAGCCATGCGCTACCAGATACTTTAGGGGTGAGATTCCCCTGGAACATGATGGGCATTGTATGTGATATGGTGGAGAGAGAGATAGTGTATGCATGAGATCATGTGTTGTTGGCATAGATCTATCAAGAATTACATGCAGTGGTGAGGATGTCGAGGATAGATATTAGTGTGAGACCATTACTACATATATGGACCTAGAAGCACATTTTGATTTTATGCCCAACGAATTTACCCCATGAGGCACATACTCTTGATGGTATTGATGTACCATATGCTATGATATGGAGGGTTAATATGGAGAGTAGGTGAAAGAGGGTATGAGAGGGTGATTGGATGTATCATCGGGAGGATTTGGGGAGGTTGACCATGGAGCATGTGATGTTGAGGCCATGATGAGTAGCACTTGATTGGACAGAGGATGCATAGCAGTTGGTGTGTGGTGGAGAAGTACCTCTCACAGGTAGAGTACTTCCCATTTTCTCGGGTGTAGCATCAATTTGGATTATGGTAGGGGTAACTAGATCCATATATAGTGATCTATAGAGTGGAGGGTGACACAATATCATAGCCCATGGTGCCACTACTATATTTGACACTTGATGAGCCCTTGGTTGTTCCTGATGTGGAAAATATAGGGATGACACCAGAGTATGATGTGTAGTGGAAAATGCAGTAGTGGAAGCTAGTACTTGGTGTAGTGGATGGATGGGTTGAGGTTGCAGGAGCATTTATAGATAGGGGAATGCTATATGGGGTGAGGGCAGCACTTCCAGGGAACATGGGGGAGCAACAGGATGTGGGATCACCTGAGTCGGATGAGGAGGAGGTGGAGCTAGATAATCTAGTCAGGTAGGTGAGACCGTGTCATGATGACTAGGATAGGCTGGTGAGTTACATTGACACAAGGACATCAATGGAGGGATGTGAGGGGATGGGAGGTGGCTTAGAGGTGATGGAGGATGTCCCATTGATGGGCATTTATGATGGTGCATTTTATGAGTCACTAGTGATTGGTGAGGAGATGGAGGGAGATCCAAATGATTTTGACTTTGGGGGAGGATTGGAAGAGGCTATGGCTATAGATGATGAGGTGATGGTGTTGAGAGGGGAGGTGAAGAGGTTTAGATATAAGCTTCTTACTATCGAGATGGATTGGGGTACTGATATCTCGGTTATAGAGGAGAAGAAGGAGGTAGAGGTAGACCTACGGGCCACCTTAGAGGAGCAAGATGAGGCCAGGGTGCAGCTACAACAAATGACTAAGAAGATGGAGGTGCTCAAGATTGAGCTGGATACATTGAGGGGTGAGCATGACACTACCTAGGAGGAGAGGAGTGAGATGATCGAGGTCTTCGAGTAGCTCTAGATGTTGTTGGATGAGGCTCAAGTATAGATATATGTCATTAATGCCAATCACTAAGTGAGGGTTGTTGAGTTGGATCAGAGTGTAAATGAGACATTGGCTATGAAGGTGTGGATGGAGGAGGAGATTGTAGGGTTGGTGATGATAGTGCCATAGCTGGAGATAGCATAGTTAGATATTAGGCATTTATAATAGGTAAACAGTGGTTTGATAGCCACCAACATGAAGGAGGTGGTAAAGAGGGTGAGGTGTGAGAGGGAGCTTATGATACAAGGGATACCTATCCCTTAATACTCTAGCTTAGTTTTCTTATCGCAGGGAGATCCACATTAGAGTCAGTGGAGTTCACCATCGATGGGTGGGTAGATGCAGCAAATGGTGGTGCTTGCAGCTTCACAGGTAGTAGGTATGGGACCATCAAAATGAGTGGAGGCACCTATAGTGGTGGGGGTGGGTGATGTGCAGTTAGTATCAGTGGTGACAGTGAAGGGGGTTGTAGTGATGAGATTTGGTATGAATGTTGTAGTGAGGAGATTCGAACACTACAGTTTGTAAGTAATCAAACCCATTGACTAACTGAGCAAACTTATTAAACAATTTCTAGGCTATCTTGGTAAATAAGACCTCAACCCTAGATTTATGTGTGGAAAGTGGTGTTCATTTTACCATTCTAAAATAGAATTATTTATAACTTCATGCTTACTTAGCCTGTAAGCTAGCTCATTGGTAAATACCTAAGGAATGCAGGGATTCAAGCTTTTTGATAGTACTCTTAAGGATTTTGCTTTTGTTTTCTGCCCCTACATTAGGATTCTCTTATTTGGTGTTCTCTTTTTTTTGTGGGCATTGGCTTTTGTTTTCTACCCTTTTTCTTTTTCTTTGTAGCTTGTCCTTTTGTCAATCCTCAGGTTTGAGATAAATCATGTGAATGATATGATGAGCATGGTGATTTTTTCATAGGCATCAATATGCATACAATGTATCCAGTCCTATTTCAAAAATATAATTAGTGTATATGAAATGCTAGTAAATCCAAGAATGAGAGAAAGGTAACCAAGGGAAGTCTGGAAATGTTTTTGAAATGTGTCAACTTTGGATGGTGGTTGATTATATAATTTTTTATGGGCGAAGCACTCAAAATATTTTAATAATATTATCTCTTGAAAATGGGTTTGGGCATCAAACTAGTATGCTAGCATGTGCATGTTTAATTCCCCAAGTGTGGTATTTACAATGATTATGTACATATGTGTGTATGCATGCAAAAAGAAAGAAGTTATGTGTAAGGTTACCCCAGTATTATAGACAATGAAATGGGGTGATGGCATGGGTGAGAGAGTGATGGGTGAAAAATGAAGAAAAGAATGAAGAAAGAAGGGGAAAGAAAAGAAAGAAGGAGAAGAGAAGAAGAGAAACCTATCAAAGGTATGTAGCCGCTCGAAGCATGACCATACAACATTGATGGGTAACTAGAAGAAAAGAATATAAGAAAGAGAAGAAAAGGAGAATAAGAAGGGGGATGAAAGGTATGTAGCTACTCGAAGCATGACCATAAAAAAATCATTATAGAAGAGGGGGGGAGAGAATGAAGAAAGAAGAAAGAAAAAAAAGTAGATGAAGCAGACTTGATTGTAAATGTAATTTGAGTTAATGCCACAAAATATCAAAAATGTTATTTTTTTTGTGTTTTTGATGTTGATTTTTGCTATTTGATTATAAACATATGTACAAGTATTGTTGAGCTAAAATGCCTACACTTAGGTGTAAAATGTTCACAGGTGAATAATGTTAATGGGCTCAATTTTAGCAATACCTTCCAACGTGACCAGGCGATATGCCCCAGATCCAAACTTTTGAGTAACCATGTAAGGGCCTAGCCAAATGGGTGCAAATTTATCATGGAGATGGTGAGATTGGCTAGAAATTTGCTGATTTTCTTTGAGGACTATGTCTCCAACTTGAAATTCTCATTGGTATACCTTAGAATTGTAGGCATGTCATATATGGTCTTGGTAGACACAGGTATGTTCAATGGCATGAATGTGACATTCATCCAATAGGGTCAATTGATCTATCCTAGCTTGACAAGTTGTATGATCATCAATGAATTCTTGCATGGAAACCTACAAGGATGGTATTTGGAGTTCCAAGGGGATGATGGCTTCAGTGCCATATACTAGGGAAAATGGGGTTTCCTTGGTTGGAGTGTGGATACTTGTGAAGTATACCCATAGGGCCAATGGCACTATATTGTGCCAATCATGGGTGTGATTTTACAATGATTTTGCGAAGAATGGTGCAAATGGTTTTATTTTTAGCTTCTACGTGGTCATTATCCTATGGGTAGTATGGAGTAGAAAAGATATGTTGAATGTTGAATTTATTACATAATGCATGAACATTCTTGTTCTTGAAAGGTATACCATTATTAGAAATGATCTTTGATGGGATGCCAAAATGACAAATGATGTGTTGAGTGATGAAATCAACAATTTTAGGACCTATCGTTTGTACTAATGGGATGACCTCAACCCATTTCGTAAAAGATTTAGTTATCATGATGATGAACTTATGATTGGAATTGAAGAACACAAGCTTATACTGAGAGGGGGTGAACAATATAAGACCACTTTTTACTTTTATTTCAAATCAATATTATGCAATGTATATATAGCAATATCAAAAATAATAATTAAAGTAATGCACAAATAACCACACACAATAAAGACACCACAATTTTCTTGGTTCACCCAATGTGGGCTACTCCATGGAGAAAATATTTCACTAAAATTTTCTTAATAAATCTCTTGGAAATCCTTTCCCTATTACAATTTTTATGGAACTTTTTCCAAAGGAGACACCAATCCCCTAAATCAAGTTCGTGGATCTCTATCCATAGGAGAACTCCTTTGCTGTGGCTAGTGATCCTCTAGAAGACTACTACCTCCACTACACTAGCTTGTGGATCTCTCGCCATTGAATACTATTATCCCCACTCAGAATACTTATCCTCACTACCTTGGCTGATGGATCTCTATCCACTAGAGACTACTATCCTCTCTACTCTGTCATCTCCAAAGCTCTATCTCAAAACTACACTAAACACAGTCCTTCAATCTAATACAACTCTACTCAAACTCAGTCCTCAAATTTACACTAAACATAGTCCTTTTGTCTAGCAAAAATCTACTCAATCTTTGTCTCTAGTCTGGTGCAAATATGCTCTCAAATATGCACCAAATCTATTCTCAAATATGCACTAAACTCAGTCCTTCGATCTAGCATAAATCTATCCTCGATCTCTATCCTCAAGCCTTAACTCAAGTCTTGACTCAACTCTACTGGATATGCCCTATATATTAACTCAAGGTTTGAACAAATCAATCAACTCTGCTCTCAAGTCTTCTCAAAGACTTGTCTCAAATCTGCCTTGTAAGATTCCACAAAATCTCACACTAATCTGCCCATAAGTTCTCTCTAGAACTTGCTCAATCTACTCTAAAAGTCCTCTCTAGAACTTGTTCAATCTGTTCCACAAGTCCTCTCTAAAAATTTCTCAATCTGCTCCACAAGTCCTCTCTAGAACTTGCTCAATCTGCTCAATAAGTCCTCTCTAGAACTTGCTCAAATATGCTCAATAAGTCCTCTCAAGAACTTATCCAAATCTATATTATAAGCTTTCATAAAATCTCACACAAAATCAGTCCACAAGTCTCCTCAAAGACTTACCTCAAATCTACTCAACAAGTCCACACATAATTTGTCCAATCTCATAAAAACATAAAGAGAATTGTTAGAATCAATATGTTCTACACTTATCACAATGCTCAATTGCTTTCAATCACTCTCTTAGAAACATAAGGAGAATTGTTAGAGACTCAATATGCTTCAAATACTACTCAATGCTGAATCACTTTCTCAAATCAATTTAGAATATAGAAAAGTTTGTTTTATGGGACTTGAACAATCACTTGACACATCCTCTTGACAAGGCTCTGTTGGCAATTTTAATTATTTTATGTTGTCATTAATGTCACATGGATCACATTGAGTTTTGGTGGCCAAATGATATTTTGGAGAGCATGGATATATACAAGGTTTTTGTGAAAACCAAGGCAAGCAAAATAAAAGGTTTTATTTAAAACCATGGACAACAGATTTGAACTGGG